>MCJB01012106.1:31731-194768 GCA_002018475.1 Nicotiana obtusifolia
GGGGGGGGGGGGGGGGTAGATTTCGCAAATGCAACTTCCCCTTCGCATTCAAGAAGGCTGCAGGATTTTAGAGTGATTCTAATTTATTTCTAATCATATTCCTTCAATATATCTTTGATTTTAACATTAAAATCATGTGAATCAAAGTGAAAATTTGCGAAACATTGTCAAGTTTTTGATAAATAAGAATTTGAGTTTTGAGAGTTGATTTGGAGTCGGATTTTGAAACTAATCACATATATGAACTTGTGGGGTCATGGGTAGTTGGAATCTACGATTGGACTCCGGTCTTGACCGGGTAGTCCCCGGGTTGACTTTTGTTGACTTTTTAGGAAAAGTATAAAGATCTTAGCTTTATCTATTATAATTGACTTCCCTAGCATTGTTTGATGATATTAAGTCAATTTTGGTTAGATTTGAACCGTGTGGAGGTGAATTTTAAGGGAAAAGCTATTTTCGAGTGTTGATTTGGCCTAATTGAGGGGAAGTATCTTGCCTAACTTTGTGTGGGGGAACTACCCCTTACGATTGGTATTGATTATTTCATTTGTGCTATGTGAAAGTCGTGTACGCATGGTGACGAGTGGGTACACAGGTTATATGTGGTATTTGATCGGTTTAGGCTAATTAGACTATTTCCATGCTTTAATTGAAATGCCATATCATGTTCTAAATTCTCATAGTTAATCTATTCTTGTTTGTGTTAGTCTATCCTCGCATGCCTTAGTTGATTGGTTTAACACTTGTTATACATCCTACTTGATAAATTGCTCTCATGCTTCAGTTGAACTTATTGCTCATTTATTTGATACATGTCATCTCTTTCATTGTTGATTATTATTATTTGAATCTCTTTCATTGTTAAGTATCATTATTTGAAGTCATTGTTACTAGTTATCTCTTTCAAGGCTATTATTCTCATTTGAAGTCATGATATTCCTTCCATTATGAGTATTGTATTTGGTTCGTAGTTACACATTATCTTTCTTATTGTTGAGTTATTGGTGTTGAAATATTGGAAACCGTATCATTTTGAAGTGAAGTTGATAATTATTAAGATATCTGTCTTGTTGAGAATTTTACATTCTTTGTTATTGTTGATATTCTTGTGCACGTTGTGGTGGAGCCGTGGGTTATTGTTGTGGAAACATTAATATTGTTGATGGTCGGTAAATTGTGATATATGGGCACTTGTGATGCTATTTATTATTGTGATGTGATATGGATGCGCATGCGGCGGAATAAAGCTTGGGGTTAATGTGCATGCGGCGGTATTAGGTGGGACCTCTATGCGTGTTGCTTGTAGAGGAACTACGTGAAGCCACACGGTATCATAAGATGTGCTAAAGTGCGTGTAGCTATTTCAGGAAAACTGTTTTCTAAACCTATTTCAAATGTAAGGCTCACGCAGTGGTATAAGAAAAGATTGTGATTGAGATTGTGAATTTTGAATACGGGGTGTACCTCGGTTGTGATTCTTGATATATATGCACGAGGCGGTACCTCGGAGGTGATTATTATTGTGCACGAGCCGATACATCATTGTGATTATTGTTATTTTGTTCATCCTTGTTTTTGTCAGTTAATATTCGTATATGATCATTGTGGTTCTCTTTAATTGATTTCTTTATGTTATTTCTGTGCTTACAATTCCGGTATTACTTCATGTTATTAACTGTTTCGTATCAGTTATTTCTCTGCTTACCATTAGTTATCCTTATTACATTTTCATACTATTTATTTATATTCTAGTAGGTGTCTTGACCTGGTCTTGTCACTACTCTACCGAGGTTAGGCTTAATACTTACTGGGTACCGTTGTTGTGTACTCGTACTACACTTCTTCACATTTTTGTGCAGATCTAGGTACGTCTGCTCGTGCCGGTCATTAGAGATCATCTATTAGCTGCTTTATGAAGACTTCAAGGTATGCCTGCTCGGCGTCCGCAGGCCTTAAAGTCACTTTCCCTTATTCTTACTTACTATTGTATTTCCTTTCAGACAGTAATGTAGTAGTTATTCTAGTTTTACTCTGTAAGACTCAGTTACATCGGTCTTGGGGGAGTGTATTATTTTTGATTCTGTTTTTTGAAAGTTTATATAAGTTATTTAGCTTTCTTTTAGTAATCTATTAGCTGTTTCTATCAAGTTATAATTAACTGTTAGGCTTACCCAGTCGTAGAGACTAGGTTCCATCACGACATCCTATAGAGAGAAATTGGGGTCGTGATAAGTTGGTATTAAAGCTGTAGGTTCATAGGTATTACAAGTCATAAGCAGGTTTAGTAGTGTCTTGCAGTTCGGTACGGAGACATGTGTACTTATCTTCGAGAGGCTATAGAACTGTCAGGAAAATTTCACTTCTTTGATTCCTTATCGTGCGGATTGGTTGACTTCAAACAATGAATCTTTGACTTTCTATTCTCTCATAGATGGTGAGGACACGCACTGCTGGATCGAACGATCAGACAGACGCGCCAATTGCTAGAGCCGCGAATGGCTGGGGCCGGGGCAGAGTCTAAAAAGGGGCACATGGTGCAGCCAGAGCACCTGCCCGAGCTGCAACAGAGGAGCCACCAGTAGCTCTAGTTGGGGGACAGGCACCCAAGGCGCCTGTTGCCACCCCAACACTTTAGGAGACCCTCGCATCGTTCTTGAGCATGTTCGGTACCTTAGCTCTGGCGGGGTTGATTCCACTTGCCCTAACCACATCC
This sequence comes from Nicotiana obtusifolia, assembly GCA_002018475.1. Taxonomy (NCBI): domain Eukaryota; kingdom Viridiplantae; phylum Streptophyta; class Magnoliopsida; order Solanales; family Solanaceae; genus Nicotiana; species Nicotiana obtusifolia. The sequence goes on from MCJB01012106.1 coordinate 34,445, forward strand.
TAGGCTGGGGGAGAAGCTTAGACTCCTGCGGCCTATACCCTAGAGCAGCGGGTCCAGGTTGATCAGGTCCCAGAGGTTATACTGGTACAACCTGTTGTTCTGGTTCAGCCCGCGATTAGGGCAGCAACATCTGAGGAGGAGCAGCTTAGACCCTCAAGAAGTATCACCCTCCTACTTTCAGTGGTTTAGATTCAGAGGATGCACATGGGTTTCCAGAGGAGAGCCACCGTATTCTCCGCACCATGGGTATTGTGGAGACGAGTGAGGTTGCTTTCTCTACTTTCTAGCTGTTCGAAGCGGCATGTCAGTGGTGGCGAGTGTACGAGGAGGGAAGCCCAACCAATGCAGCTTCACTTACATGGACTCGATTTTCAGGGTTATTCTTGAGGGAGTTTCTTCCCCAGACCCTTCGGGATGGATGGTGTGTGGAGTTTGAGCAGCTGCACCAGAGTACTATGATAGTGTCAGAGTATGCTGTCCGATTCAGTGATTTGTCCAGACACACACCTTCCTTGGTTTCTACAGTTAGAGAGCGAGTCCATTGATTTATCGAGGGACTCATTATGGTATTAGGTTCAGAATAGCTCGAGAGTTAGAGACAGATACCCTATATCAGTAGGTGGTAGAGATTGCATGGAGGTTGGAGGTATGCGGGGCCATGAGAGAGAGGACAGGGAGGCCAAGAGGCCTCGAGGTACTGGATGGTTTAGTGGTGGCAACGCTGCAACTACATCCCGCCATGATAGAGGCTATGTGAGTCATCCAGTTCACTCAGCACTTCCAGCTTCTTGTGGTGCTCGGATTAGTCTAAGGTCTCAAGTTGCTCACTTTGCTCAGCCACTTTCTAGTGCACCTCCTACATGGAGTGCCTTCAGCGGTCAGTTCAGCCGACCAGGCCCGAGCCAGTCACAGCAGCCACGCCCACCGAGAGCTTGCTTTGAGTGTGGTGATGCCCGTCTCATCGTTAGAGACTGTCCTAGACTCAGGAGGGGTGTACCTCTACAGGAGTATGGTTAGGTTATCGTTAGCTAAAGATTCAGAATCCGGATATTTTGAAGACTACCTTTAGGACTCGGTATGGTCACTATGAGTTTGTTGTGATATTATTTGGGCTGACCAACTCCCTAACAACATCTATGCACCTGATGAACAGTGTATTCCATCCTTATCTCGATTCATTCATCATTGTGTCTATTGACGACATCTTGGTGTACTCCTACAGCCGGGAAGATCATGAGCAGCACCTGAGGATCGTGCTTCAGACGTTGAGAGAGAAGAAGTTGTATACAAAATTCTCAAATTGTGAATTCTAGCTTGATTCTGTGGCATTTTTGGGTCATGTGGTGTTGAGTTAAGGGATTAAGGTAGATCTGAAGAATATTGAAGTAGTGGAGAGTTTACCCAGACAGTCTTTGGCCACTAAGATTAAGAGTTTCCTTGGTTTGGCCGGGTATTATCGTCTTTTCATAGAGGGTTTCTAATCTATTGCTGCACCTACGAACAGATTGACCTGCAAGGATGCCCCCTTCAGATGGTCTGAGGATGTGAGGCGAGCTTTCAAAAGCTCAAGACTGCTTTGAATACAGCCCTAGTGCTGGTGTTACCTACGGGATCGGGGTATTATACTATGTACCGTATTGTGTCACGTGTTGGCCTTGGCGCGGTGTTGATGAAAGACGGTAGGGTGATTTCCTATGCGTCTCGATAGCTGAAGACCCATGAGATGAATTATCTGGTCCACGACTTGGAGTTGGCAGCAATAATTCATGCATTGAAGATCTGGAGGCATTATTTGTAGGGTGTTCCTTGTGAGGTCTTTAATGACCAGCGGAGTCTACAACATTTGTTCAAATAGAAAGATCTTAACTTGCGGCGGTGGAGGTGGTTAGACTTACTTAAGAACTATGATATCACCATTCTATATCATCCCGGGAAGGCCAATGTGGTAGCCGGTGCCTTGAGCCGAAAGGCGGAGAGTTTGGGCAGTTTAGCATATCTACCGGTAGCGGAGACCATTAACATTAGATGTTCAGGCCTTAGCCAACCAGTTTGTTAGATTGTATGCTTTGGAGCCCAATTGAGTTCTTGCTTGCGTGGTTTCTCGATCTTCTCTATATGATCGTATTAGAGAACGTCAGTATAACGACCCCCATTTACTTTTCCTCAAGGACACGGTTCGGCACGGCATTACCAAGGAGGTTACTATCGGAGATTACGGTGTGTTGCGGATGCAGGGCCGGTTATTTGTGCCCAATGTGGATGGGTTGCGTGAGTTGATTCTTCTGGAGGCCCACAGTTTGGGTACTCCATTCATCGGGGTGTCGCTAAGATGTATCAAGATATGAGGCAACACTATTGGTGGAGGAGAATGAAGAAAGACATAGTGGAGTATGTAGCTCGATGCCTAAATTGTCAGCAGGTGAAGTATGAGCATCAGAGGCCGGACAGTTTGCTTCAACAACTTGAGATTCCCGAGGGGAATGAGAGCATGTCACCATGGACTTCGTTGTTGGATTCCCAAGGACTCGGAAGAAATTTGACGTGGTATGGGTGATTGTGAACAGGTTGACCAAGTCGGCTTATTCATCTCGGTAGCGACAACCTATTCTTCAGAGCAACTGGCTCAGGTTTATATCCGCAAGATTGTCTGACTTTATGGCGTACCGGTATCCATCATATCTGATTGGGGTACATAGTTCACATCATGTTTCTGGAAAGCCGTTCAGCGTGAGCTAGGCACACAAGTTGAGTTGAGTACAACATTTCACCCCTAGATGGACAGAAAATCTGAGCGCACCATTCAGATATTGGAAGATATGCTTCGTGCTTGTGTTATGGATTTCGGGGGTTCTTGGGATTAGTTCTTGCCGCTTACGGAGTTTGCCTACTATAATAGCTACCAATCGAGTATTCAGATGGCTCCTTATGAGGCCCTATATAGGAGACGATGTCGTTCCCCAGTTGGGTGGTTTGAGCCAGGAGAGGCTAAGTTATTAGGCACAGATTTGGTTTGAGATGCTTTGGAGAAGGTCAAGATGATCCAGGATTGGCTTCGTACAACCCAATTAAGATAGAAGAGTTATGCAGATCGGAAGGTTTGTGATGTTGCATTCATGGTTGGATAGCGAGTCTTGCTACGGGTTTCACCCATGAAGGGTGTGATAAGGTTCGGGAAGAAGGGTAAGTTGAGCCCTAGGTATATCGGACCTTTGAGATCCTTGAGAGGATTGGTGAGGTGGCCTACAAGTTTGCACTGCCACCTAGTTTATCTGCGGTTCATCCGGTGTTCCACGTATCTATGCTCCGGAAGTATTATGGTGATCCGTCTCATATGTTAGACTTCAGCACAATCCAATTGGACTAGGATTTGACTTATATTGAGGAGCCTGTGGCTATCTTGGACAAATAGGTCCAGAAGTTGAGATCAAAGAGCATTGCTTCAGTAAAGGTTCATGGAGGGGTCATCCTGTCGAGGAGGCGACCTAGGAGACCGAGCACGACATGTGGAGTTGTTATGCTCATCTATTCACCATCTCAGGTATGTCCTTATGCACGTTCAGGGATGAACATTTGTTTTAAGAGGGGGATAATGTAACGACCCGACCGATCATTTTGTGTAATTGCACCCCGTTATCCCTTTTTATGTTTCACATATGTGTGTTTATGATTTTTTGACTTGCGTGGTCGGTTAGTTTTGTTCCGGGAAGTTTTCGGATTGATTTGGTGTTATAACCCATATTTGTACGTGTTAGATTACACCGTAAAAATGGAATAATTCGGGGCAATAAAGTGAGTCATCACAGAAACAATAAGAGTTTAGTCCTATTGGTCTTAAACGATGCAAAGGTGTATAAGGGTGGTTAACAAGTATTAGAGGATAAACGAGTTAAGGATGTTGTAACTCGCATTTTTGGGGAAATCGAGAGGTGGTTAACATCACCAAGAGGTCATGTTTTAAGGTATTTTGATGATATGATATCCGTTTCATAAGTCTTGAAGTCAAACGAGTTATGAAACAAAAGTCGACAAAAGTTGTCGCAACTTAGGTTCACAATTTTACTTAAACGTTAGGTATAATGTTTCTGCGAGTTTATCCCAATTTACAAGGAATTACGGGGTGATCTACCTACCAAATTAAAGGTCTATGAGTCTAGTTTCCAATTCTTTAAACCTTTTGTCAATACGATCTCAGAGTATTGAGATAATTGCATTTCCGTGGAACTGCGCAGGCTGGTAGGTGACAAGTAGGTGCATCACCTACTTGCCAAAATTAAGGGCTAAAATGTAAAAGCCCCAAGTCGGTCAAGAGAGGGCTTTTTAAAAGCTTCTAAATCCAGCTAATTCACTATTATTTCACAGCTTCAAAACCTAAAAGAACCCCTTCAACCCCTCCCCAAAATAATCCCACACAAACCCTAATCGATTTTTCCCCTCTTTCAAGTTCTAGTTGAAGGTAAACCCTAGAGTTTGAGGAACCAAAGCAAGGGATGAGTTATCTAACAAGCAAGGTGAGTTTACTTCTCTATTTAATACATTTTTTCTACTGTTAATTCTTGGTAAGTCGTTCTATGTGTGTAAGAACTCACGGGACGGTGATCGGAAGCCGTGAGTTCGAGTTATTCACTTGTAGCGGACTGTTTTGTGAACTGTTTTGTGTTGCTGTAAAGCTGCGTGTTATACTACTGATTTATGGAGTTTTTGATGGGGAAGGGTGTGGAGAAACACCATATATATTTAGGGTTGTGGCCTGATAGTTGTTCATAACATTTCCGGATCGTTTGACACGACTATAGTGGCCATTGTACGTATGAAGTGATTGGTTTGTGCGTGGACTGTTTTGGGAGGTTCAATATGATTCTTATTGATGTTGTTTGGCTGTTTGGTGGCTGTTTTGACTTGTGTGAAGTCATATATATAGGGGAGGTGCTATCCGTTTTATCGTAAAATAGGTTACAGTCGGTACATAATAGTTACGACGCTTAAACGATAACGTTAGTGTCCTTTCTCTTATTGTAGACTAAGAAGTCGTGGAAGTTTCATAGCTTGAGATTGGAAAGTATTGCAAGGTATGTGAGACTATCCTTTTCCTTCTTTTGCACGACTCTGACTGTACACAATGCAATGAACGAACCCCAAAGATACTCTACTCTTAGAAGGTAGCAGTACGTATATTGTTTCCCCTCTTATGGGAGGATTGATATTTTATTATTTCACCATGGTAGTATGACTCTTATGAGTCCAGCATGCATTATCTATTTTACTATACCGAGCCGCGCTATAGTCGGGTATGGCACCTATTGTGCAACTATACATATGTATATGTTTTACTCTACTTATCCGCGCTATAGTCGACAGCTATTTTACTCTACCGAGCCGCGCTATAGTCGGCCGGGTATGGCACCTATTGTGCAACCACAGATCAGTTGGGTATGATAATGAGGAGGCCCACAGAGGCATATGTATGAGATGATAATGAGGCCCACAGAGGCGTATATATGTATATGATGATTTTCAAAAGGATGTAAATATATGTATATGCATATGCATGTCAGGCATGACATGGTTAGTCGCCCTCAGAGGCATTCAGATGGTACAGGTTGTATGTCTCTTACCCTGATGCTTATTATTGTTCTTGCATTATGTTTCCTGTCTTACATACTCAGTACATTATCTGTACTGACGTCCTTTATTTGTGGACGCTGCATGTCGTGCTGCAGGTCCGAGCGGACAGATAGACGAAGCTCCCCCACCACAGTAGGCTACCTAGTTCAGTAGATATTGGCGAGATCAATCCTTCGGACTTGCCACAGTCTTGGTATGCATTCTGTTTTGGGCATGTCGGGACCCTGTTCCGACATAGGTTGCATTATGTACGTTTTTGTAGAGGCTCATAGACAATTGTCAATTTATGCATAGACAAGTGATGGGTTGACTTATGTACAGTTGAATTGCCTTGTCGGCAAACGTATGTATTTTGTTTTATGGTTTTGCATTGCAGCCTTGTTGGCCATATTATGTATATGAGTATGTTCATATCATGGAATGACGTCTCAGTTCATTATAATTATTGTTCGAGATTATATGCATATGACAAGCCTTATAGATAATAAGGAAAGTTAGATGAAGGGTACGCTGGCGCCCGTAGGGTAGGGTCCGGTGCCAGTCGCGGCCCTCCGGCTTGGGTCGTGACAGGTATCTAATGATCTCCATCCCACTCCACAACGTACGCATGCCGGCACAACTCTATAATCAATGACAGAAAAATAACTGTCAAGCTACCTTGAAGCACGTACTCCTTCAGTTCCTGAATAACATAATAAATGACATTCATTGGAATGACATCAAGGATGCAAGCAATCATCAGGGCCCTATCATATGGAATATTAGACATATTTATAGAAGGAGACATTCTGCTCACAATGATATACAACTACATTTTTGCTTCAGCTGTGAAATCACCACATTTGAGGTCCTTATTCTTTTTAGCCCAACTCATTATTTTCCCACAGGACAATGTTTTGAGACTAGCCAATCACCACTATCACATGTATCTCTGTATCGCATTGGCTCGAGGGGGTAGTTTTGAAGCCCATAGATACTATTTATCTCTTCAAGTCTGAATTTCACAATCTTTCCCCTTATTGGAAGTTCATGGTTCCGGAAATGTGTACCCTTTAAGTTCCCGTAACTTCCGCACCCATTTCTCATTGGCCTTGCACGGAGTGGGGATGAAGTAGGTCCAGCTGCTTGAAACCAATCGGTCATGAAAATCTGGAAGGAGCTCGACCACTTTGTCATCGGCAATTCCTTTCTCAAGTTTGAGCTTCTTCGTAAGGAGATTATCATAGTAATGTCTTTGGAAATCGGAACACATGAATCTCTTGGTATCATAGTTCAAATCCTCAGCCACTTCGTCCATTTCATGATCAAGCGCCGCATTTTCATTCATGTTTGGGTCCATTCTTGAAGCTCAAACTACTTGATTTGCCTTTGTGTGAGCAGTAGGGTGCGAGCAGAAGAGTAAGAGGATCAGTTGTGTGCAAGAGATGATAGGGGTTTGAGTTTAGGATAAGAGAGTTTCGTGGTACCTTATGAAAGAAGGGATTTGTTCATTAAACATACCCAACTTACGCACCTGCATAAAATTAACCGCTTATGCGCAAGTGCCGCATTTGCAGTGCTTTAGCGCTTTTGCGGTGCCGCATCTGCGCAAATACGTTCTCAGGTGCGGCTGCACCAGATTTATGATGGACAAAACTTAGCAGCCACAGTTTTTGCATAGCTCCAATAATTCAAACTCCTCAATTCAACTCCAAATAATCTAAAACTTTGCAGATTAGTCAAAAAATAATATAATAAAATATTCTAATAATGTAAATTTTAAAAATGACTTATAATGTATAAAAATGATGGGTGTGTGATTGACCAATGTGTGATCACATATACGGCAACATAACCGTTATGCAGTTCGTAGAATTGACCTTTAACAGCATTTTTTAGCGACTGTTGCTTAGGAACTTCGGATCATTTCAGCGACCTATGTAGTTTGCGTAACCATTACGTGGTCACGTTTTCTTGCCACAAAAAATCAATTGAAGCTTAGCAAATTTTTCTTCATTTTCCCTGCAACAAACATCAAGATATTCAACAAAAACAAATAAACCTACAAAAATAAAAATCTAACAAAAATATTTCAAAACAATGGGTTGCCTCCCACCAAGCGCCGATGTGGCACAACGCAAATCAACTTTACCACTTTTTTCTTCACTTAGAGGATATGAATCGCGCATCCAACTTAGAGTCAAATTTTTGACCACGAGCGGTGAGGGTGGTAAGTAGATGATCAAGACAAACTTCATGTTTTCCTTGATACATTTCTTAGCTTTCCTTCGAGGAATGTCAATTTGCAATCTTGAACTTTCAAATTTCAAGACGTATGGCTCTTGGATTTCTTCATTGCACTTCCATATGGATTCACATGGCTCAATTCCCATATCACTACAGAATTCCAAAGTTGAAAAATGCTTTGAATGAGCATCAACCTCCTAAATTGTAAAAAATTTCCGATTTTGACATCCTCTTTTCCCCGAACTAGATTCAATTTCAACCATCTTTCTAATTACACCGGTTGACTCTAACTCCATTTTTTGCTCGGTGTCACCAACAAGCATGGAGTCGGTGGCAGATGTTCAATTCTTGATTCAAGCTCAAAACTATTTGGAGACTATTTTCCGAAATCTCCTTAAGACTTTTTGCACTTCGTTTCCTTCTTGAATTTGGCACTTCATCATGAGTTTGAACTCTCCATTTTGCCCATGCTCATTTTCTCCCACTTCCAAAGCGCTAAAAATGTCAAAACCGAAAGTAGTCTCATCATAGAGGAGGTCAGGGGAAGGGAAGGACAAACAAGCACAATTGCCCATATGACCATTTTGATCACCAAACCTATCACATATACTTCACTTATGGGTTTGAGATTCTCAACACAATCCGTCCCTAATCTTGCCACCAGTGTGGTCCTCCACAATAAGGACAAGGGTCATCAAATTATGAACAACCACCATCCAACCAATTTTTGTTATATGATGCCATGTTCAAAAACTAAGAAAATATACAAGAGACAAACAAGAACACATATAAGAAAATAAATAAAGATAAGAAAAATTAATACACAAATATTCACATGTATGGACCAAAGCACGTACACTTATTTTTCAAACAACCTAGAATGTGCCAAATTGTTCCCCAACAACGGCGCCAATTTTGATGACGTCCAAATCCACTCCTCAAAGAGTAAGCGAACACGGTCGCATGCAATATAGTTTACCCAACTATGAGTCGGGGTCGAATCCCACGGAGAACGATATGTAGGCGATTAGGCAAGTAAAAGAATTATCGCTTATTATGCTAATCCAAACACTAAAATGATTTTGAGGGAATATTTATATGTAAATGAAAAAAATGTAAACTAACCTAGAAAGTGAGTATAATGATCAATAGCTACAAGCATGGATAAGAATCACACTCAAGTAACGATCCAATATATTTCATGATTTTACAAATATGAACGAGTTTAAGTTAATGAGCCTCAGATATTAATTCTATTATTTTCCGAAGACTAATAAGACTTCCAAATTGAACTATCCCTAAAACAATTAAGAGAATAAGTGCACCTGATGTGGCTACAAGTAGTTCAATCCTATCCCTAGGTAGAATCTATTTAAGGAGGGTTAACGCCTCAAGTTTTTGTTAATTAATCTTTCTCAGCAGCAAATTACCTTTCCCAAGATTAACTCAAAGATGATGGGTGATTCCAAGGGTTAGATAATTGATAAGTGTAGATTTTAATCACTTCTTGGTACCTTCTTTCTTTAGTTTTAGTCCGAAAGTATTGATTTTTGTTCCCAAAACTAATGAAATGGTGTAAATTGCAGGTATGTTGGAGGATTGGACCTTAACGAAGAATTCTAACTCAAAAAGGAGCATTCCGGCTCAAAAAGGCAAGAAGGAGTACAGCAGGCCAAAGTGCGGTTCGCAGAAGAAAGTATGGTCTGCTGAAATACACCTGCGGCCATAAAGGAGACACCTGAGCCTGAGAGTAGCTAATTGATAAGTGTGGATTTTAATCACTTATTAGTACCTTATTTCTTTATTTATAGTCCGAAAGTATTGATTTTTATTCTCAAAACTAATGAAATGGTGTAAATTGCAGGTATGTTGGAGGATTGGACCTTAACGAAGAATTCTAACTCAAAAAGGAGTATTCTAGCTCAAAAAGGCAAGGAGTACAGCAGGCCAAAGTGCGGTTCGCAAAAGAATGTGCGGTCTGCAGAAAGACACCTGCATCCGTAGAGAAGACACCTGAACCCTCAGAGGAGTATTAATAAGTGCGGTCAGCACACCAGATTGTGCGCCCACAAAAATTGGTTGCACTGACAAGATTCGAAAAGTTTAGAGAAGGTGCAAGAGTACCAAGTGTGAAGCTCGTCAAAGAGAGTTCCGCAGATGGAATAGTGCAGCCGCATAAGCTGAAGTGCAACTAGAAATGGAAATGTGCGGCTGCATGATTCCTCCCAACTGAAGCAGAGAAGAAAAGTGCAGACCGCACATGAAATTATGCGGCCGCAAAACCTCCTGAAGGGCATTTTTGTTAGCAAATTTTAGGGTAATATAAATAGACGAGAAACACTTTTTAGGGCAAAGTTTATATTATAAAGTGTGTTAGCTGTTATATTTTACTCTTTTTGGAAAGTAGTGACAATTATTAGAAAAAACCCATTAGTTTTATCATTTATGGATTTAATTACTTTGTCTTCTTATTTTCTTTACTTTCTAGCATGAGTATCTAGATTTTATCTAGGGTTGTGACACAACCCTAGTGTATAAACCTTATGATTAGTAATTTTAGTGCTTGTTTATGATTAGTTGATTATTATTTAGCCTTGTTTATGCATTATTTCTGGAGTTAGTGGTTGCAAACATTGATTCATGCCTATTGACCTAGTTCTTACTTAAGAAAGAGAGACTTAGTTTAGGAAAACTTGGCTAACAAGGAATTGATTGTATCCTCACCACACGTGAGAGAATATAAATACTAAGGCTGAAATTTTAAAATAAACAAAACCGTATGATAAGGAATGAAAGACGTGGAATTTCCTAATATCTTTGTACCCTCTTGAAGATAAGTACAAACGTCTTCGTATTGATTCACAAGACTTTACTAAACCTGCTTATGACTTGTAGCACCTATGAGCCTAGAGCTCTGATACCAACTTGTCACAACCCCAAAATCCCACATTAGGAATCGTGATGGCAAGCCTAACACAAATTGAGAATTCAGCAAAAATACTGACTAAGCTATTTCTTTTAACTCATAATTAACATAATGAAACAAAAAAGGGAACAACAGTCATAAAATCCCAAAACCGGTGGAACTGAGTCATAAGCTCTACTGAAATGTACTAGGAATATCTATTACAATATTGTTCGAAAATAAAAGAAACAATAGCATAAGATCACTAGAAGGTGACACCGAGTCCTGCGAGCATCAAGCAGGTATATCTTGAAGTCTTCGTGATGTATGAAGCAACTCGCTAGCATCGGTTACAAGCAGATGTATCGAGATCTATAGAAAAAATTTGCTGAAGCATAGCATTAGTACACCATGACAGTACCCAGTAAGTATCAAGACTACCTTGGTGAAGTAGTGACGAGATCAGGTCAAGACACTTACTGGACATAGAACCTGTGCAGAATATTAATATAATCTAACAACTGGAGGTAAAAGAAATAAATGACAACAAAGCAGAAGAATAATATAAGGCTAACAACGGATGTAAAAGAAATAATTGACAACAATGAGTAAACTATTGATAAAAACAACAAATGATCAAATACAATCAAAATACGGGAGAGATGGATTAAGGAAAAATAATAACCATTCAAATCAATAAGCCGTTCTATCATAGAATGTACAACAAGAATCGCACCAAGATACCACACCTCATATTCACATTTGACAAGTCACAATCATAATTTTTCTTATATCTCCGTGTGAGGCTTGCATTTATTAAAAAAATATTTTTCTCGAAATAGCTTCACGCGCTTCTCGTCGTGTGTGCTTCAAATGAAGTAATTTCCCTTACTAGCAACACACGCATAAATCCCACTGTATCTCGCAGCATGCACATCAATATCACCATCCTTATACAGCCACATGCACGTCACGCCACAACACAGTAATCAACTCACACCATACGTGCCCCTATGCCACAATATTTTCACACCAACAGTACTAATATCACCACAACACATAGCCCACAGCTCAAGCACAATGTGTACAAGAATCTCAATAACAACAAAATAAAATGGGATTTATCTCAACAAGCACAGATATTCCAATAACCAATGACTTCAACCACACAATATGTTAATAGCTCTGAATACTACAACTTCAATTAAATGCATATGAATAAACTCAAGAATGAAAGATACGAACATGGAATAAAAACCTCAATTAAATGCATATAAGAGCATAAACTGAAACATTCTGGGGCTACAAAGAAAGATAGAACATGTAATAACCGCTTCAATTAAATGCATATAAGAAGAAACTTGATGATGAGAAATGGAACATGTAATATAAATTTTTTTGTTAATCAAAACCAATTAGGCTTTGTACCTAGGGCCATTTTATAAATCTGAAACCAATAATTACACCATCAGAGGGTGACATGAACCTTACCTCCAAACCTATGGTGGATAACCAATTACTGTCGAATAAAGGACCATCAATTCAATCATGTGCAATAAGTAAAGTTAGACCTATAAGATGGTACCATATGCCGATCTATATTGAGTAAGCAACTAGATCCCAAAAATAAAAGTAACCTAGGTCAACTGTGCAAAAAATATGGAAAGAATCTTTCCATTTACATGAGGGACTGTATCTACAGTTTAGACTAGCTATCCCCAAATTAAGTGACAAAAAAAATATACATCGAAGAATGGGAGTTAGTTCTATAACACCAAGATCCTATCTTCATGATAGCTTTAGCTTTGCCAACAGGGAAAGACATGTTGAAGCGAAGCAAATAGATGTCCATAAGATGAAAAACAGTGAATTGTATGTGTTTGGTTTCCAAGACCGAAGAGGTGGAGCATTGCATTGATGGCTTTAATTTGTTATTGTAGAGACTCTTATGTGCCCATATCTAGTTCTCACTAGTGTGTTCATATGGCATGTGAAACTGAGCACTGATGAGTCCATGATATCTTGCTGAAAATCTTGTCTTGATGTAGTAGTTTCTGCATGTATTAGTGATGTTTGACTGTGCTGCGTGTTTTTGTATTGCATAATCAAGAGGGTAGGTCCAAGAACTTTGATGCACTCCAAAAAGAAAGAGCATATAGGATGTTGATATCACACATTGAGAGTGCTTCAGAATTTTATCCCTAGCCAAAGTACCTACAAAATACAACAAACAAATTAGTATTAAAAGAGTAACACTGCCTCTCTTCCTGGGAAGAAAGACAATAGCACTACAGTTAGTGATGCAAGGATGCTGCAGGCTTTGGGCATCATGGCCCGTAGACCTTTTGTTGATCAAATGTTGAAATGCTCTTAGGTTCTTGTGGACTGCGGCAGCTAACGGAGGTTGTAGGTTGTAGCTGGGGAGAAGTGGAATTGTATTGAAAGCTGCATGGTGATTTGGTAGTGACTTATAGCCCATGTGGGAGCCTAATTTAGTTGAGCCCCAGTTTAGGAAATGGAGCTGGGGATTTTTCGGCTCTATGCTATAGTTTTTGTGAGGATTAGTTGGATATGTGGGAGTTGTCATTCTTTATGTTCCTTGTTCAAAAAATAAGCCTGGGCACATAATGATGATTAGCTAGTTCCAACTACATTGCTATGGGCATGAGATCTTGTTGAAATTATTGTCTTGATGTAGTGGTTTCTACATGTATTTGTGGTGTTTGACTGTGATGTGTGCGTTTTTATTGCATGATCAGGAGGGTAGGTCCAAGAACTTTGATGCACTCCAAACAGAAAGAGCATCTAGGATGCTGATACCACACACTGAGAGTTCTTCAGAATTCTATACCAAGCTGAAGTACCTGCACAAAAAACCAAACAAGTTAGCATTAAAATAGTAACATTAGCCCTCTTCTTGGGAAGAAAGACAATGGCACTACAGTTAGTGATGCAGGGGTGCTGCAGCCTTTGGGCATCATGGCCCTTAGACCTTTTGGTGATCAAATGTGGTAACGCTCTTAGGTTTTTGTGGACTTCGGCAGCTAATGGAGATTGTAGGTTATAGCTAGGGAGAAGAGGAATTGTATTGAAGGCCGCACCGTGATTTGCTAGTGACTGATATGTGGGAGCCTAATTGAGTTGAGCCCTAGTTTAGGAAATGGAGATGTGGATTTTTAGGCTCTCTGCTATAGTTTTTGTAAGGATTAGTTGGATATATGGGAGTTGCATTCTGTATCTTCCTCATTCAAAAAATAAGCCTGGGCACATATCAAGAGGTGGAGGAGATCATAAGAAATATCACCTGCAAAACAAAAAATAGAGTTAGTGAAATAACAGTTCCTTTTCTTGTGATCATGAGTGTGTGTTCTCAGGTTCTTGTGTCTTCTGAGAACTTTTGGGAAGAGAGGTATGTTGCCAGTAAGATGTAAGATGTGGGTTTGAGATGAAGATTGTGTGTTCTTGTTGGGATTTTGTGGTGAGACTTGTGGGTGTGATGAGTTGAGTTTCATGGACTGAGTGTCTACTAGAAGTATGGAGTAGTTGCTCATCCTGTGACCTTTAAAGTTTAGAGTTATTTTGTGCTGGTCAAGTGATGTGGTGAGGTGTGTATGCCACTTCGCAAACTTGGTGGTTCTAATCTTTTTCATCTCTATTGTAGGAAAGCTTGGGTCGAAACAATGGCTTTTAATCAGCGGAATGAGCATCATGAATACTAATACCACACACATAGAAAGGGCCAGTGGATTATATAAGCTGAAACCTTCAAAAAAGAAGATAAAGTAAGTGACGAGGTAGGTTACTGTATCCGTTTCCCAGTGGGTTCGAGCATATTTCATTTCTTGCATAAAGATGCTCCTATATCTGATCCCCATAATTTGGACAATTAGGTCTGCTCCCCTAATTTCATTTCGGTCATCCATGTCTATGTGAAGAACTGTAGGCCAGGTGTGGTGGAATTTTGATCCTCATACTCCTATTTTGTCTGAATGAAGGGGTGCCATCTTATCAAAATAAATCTGACCCCTTATATTGATAGGCAACTCAGTCACGTTGTGGTAGTGAGTCATGGTGGTTAAGTTGTGTCTGAGTTTGGATAAATAATCCACAGGAAAGTTAGCTTCTATGTAAACATGTGAACATTTGAACTCCTCACATTGTCTACAGAGTGTCTTGCTGTTATGTAGACTAACTTCCAAGTTCCAAGGGGGATCTGCTGAATTGTTGAGCAATTGTATGAGCATAGCAGAATCAGCTTCCAGATGGATCTTATGAAAACCATTCTCCAGACACCATTACATATCCAGTATATATGCAATTGTCTCAGCTAGATTATTGGTTCCTTCCTTAAAGTCTAATCTAAGGCATGAATGAAATTGCCCTCAGAATCCTCGATAATGACTCCAGCTCCAATCTTGCCTCAATTACTGAGTGCACTACCATCCTGTTGAGTTTGACAAAGCCACTCTCAGGTTTCTACCATTTTACTTGTAGGATGCTGGTATGAAATTGCAAGTCTTCAACCAGAGGATACAGCTCACTCCATTCAAATGGCTAGATGATGGCAGGGTACTTAGTTATGAGGAGAAGGTTGATATAAGATATAATGGAGAAAAGAACTTTGAGCCTTGAGAATTTCTTTCCTCTGTATTTAACACTAAACATATTCTTCCATAGGTTCCAACATATGATGATAGGAAGGTTATCCAGAAGTAGTTTATGTACCTCATTCTTGATTCTTGAATCCACCATTTCATCAGGAGCAACTGAAGTGGCATGTCCTGTAGATGAAAGCCAGCTGGACCAGTAAAGCCTGTCTAGATGGCGTAGGTAAAATAACCTCGGCTGAAGATGTAGTCAACTGACTCTACATACGGTCTGATGTAACAGACACATATAGTGACAGTAGGATGTCCAAAAGATATGACTCTATCATCGGCAGGCAGTTTGTTTCTGAGTGCTCTCCAAAGACAGAAAGATCATTTGAAAGGAATCTGCTTATGCCATGTCATCTAGTTGGTGAAGAGAACCTGTTTCCTTTTCCTGATATTACCCCAAGCAGAACCACATGTGAAGTTCCATGAAGTAGTGGGAGTCCATGTTGGTTTGTCTGGTTTATGAGGTATGAAGTTGATGGGAACTTGTAGGATTTCTCTGATTTTGTATGATGGTGCACAAGTATTTAGCATCTGAATTTTCTAGCTTCCTGCAACCCAAAATTGAGATACTGGAATGCTGCTAGGTCTGCCTCCTTCATTTCTTAAAGTTGCCAATGGACCTGTGCCTATCTAATTATCCCACCAGAAACTGGTTGTGCCAGGCTTTTCAAGAATGAAGCCTCCAAAGGATGTGAGGTTCAGCTTCTTTTTTGTTGATCATCATCTTTTTCTAGGTCTGAGATTGTCCAAAGTCTCATTTCTTGGATACTGGATCTGGCCTTTGCAGTACTTAGTTCTAAAGGACCATTATTGTTTGAATTCCATAAACTTGCACACATCAGCAACTGTTCTAAAAGCAGTACCTCATTTCTTAAGAGGATAAGACATTTTCTCCTATGACGCTCAATGATATTTGTTTCTATCTTTGTTCATACCCCAGAAAAAATTAACAGCCATTCTTTCAATTTGTTTCATGATATGTTTAGGAGGTGATACAACTCAGAGGAGATGGATGGGGAGGTAGTGCAACACATGTTTGATGAGGGTAGCTTTTCCTCAATAGGATAACATTCTACCATGCCATCCTCTGATTCTGCTAACAACCTTGAAAGTTAAGTCATTGAAGTGTATGATTCTCTTCCTGCCAATGTACGCTGGACATCCAAGGTAAGTGATTGGGGATGTCTTTCTAGTAAAAGCTGTAATTTGTTGAATTCGGTTGACATTATACTGGAATACACAAGATGGGGTCTTAAAGTGGTTCTTGTCCTTGTTGATTTTCTACCTTGAGTTGTTTTCATAATCCTACAAGATCTTCATTATTTTCAATGGTGACACCTTGCTCCCAGATGCGAAGATGATCACACCATCAACAAAGCTCAGGTGGTTGACTAGTGGACCCCCCTTCTCCGTATAAAACCCATTGAAAATTTGGTTATGAGTGAGTTTGTTAAGCATATGGGAAAGTAGTTCTGCCCAAATTATGAAGAGAGATGGAGATAGTGCATCTCCCCACTTTAGGCCCCTAGTAGACTTGAAAAATCCATGCATAACACCATTAATAACCACATAATACCGGTTGTTGAACATGATCCTGCCGATCATGTCTAGGAGGAGTTCCTGAAAACCCATTCTCCTAACCATTAGTAAACGCGAAGGATATTATATCATAGCCTTTTGCCATATCTAGCTTAATGACCACGTTAGCTCTAACATTTGGGTTCTTGATTCTCTGGACAACCTCTTGATCAAGCATAATGTTCTTTGAGATGCTTCTCCCATTGACAAATCCTGACTGATTTGCTGAGATGATGTGTGGCAGTATGGGTGAAAGTCTGGTACCTATCAGTTTAGACAAGATTTTGTTGATGAAGTTGCCTAGGCTTATGGGCCTAAATTCTGTCAAAGAGTTAGGAAATTCAACCTTGGGTAATAGAACTAGGCATGCATTGGTCATGTGTCTGGGCATCTCGCTTCCTCCAAAAAAGAAAGAATCACATTTAGCAAGTCATATATGATCACTTCCCAACATGATTGAAAGAATTTTCCATTAATCCCATATGGGCCAGCAGCACCGGTTGAGTTCATGGGAAAAACAAATTGTTTAAGTTCTGTCATGCCAGGATCTCTGGAGAGTTCAACATTTTCTTCATTAGTGATCGTGGTTGCAATACAATTGAGAAGGTCCTCTCTAATATGGTCTCCAGGTTCAATCAATAGTTCTTAAAAATAGTCACAAGCAGCTTCCCCAATAGCTTCATCACCCCGAATCCAATCTCTATCTTCATCCTTGATTTTGTGGATGAAAAGTTTCCTCCTTCTATCTCTGATCAGACTGTGAAAGTAGCTGGAGTTAGCATCATCTTCTTTGAATGACAATAGTTGTGTCTTCTGTTTCAGTACCTCCTCTGCAAGTTTCAATGGTTAATGTACTGAGCTTGAAGTTCATGAAGGGTCATCCTGTCAAATGGATCATTAGTAGTATCCGTTTTTTGTTTGCTAATTTAATGTTCTGTTCAAATTCCTTTTGTTTCTGAGAAATGTCTCCATATTGTTGTCTAGACCATTTACTTAAAGCACTAGATAAGGCTTAATGTTTTTGGTGAAAGACCCATTGGACTTGCTATAACCTGCATGCTCCATACCTCTTGAATAAGTGGAATGAAGCTTTCATTCTTCACCCAATAGTTGAGAAACCTGAAGTATTTCTTGGCATTATCTTGTCTCACATGCATTTCGATTATGAGAGGAGAATGGTCAGAATCTGCTGAATTAAAATGTGTGATAATAGTAGCAAGGAAGGGGGTTAGCCAGTGATGATTCACAAGTCCCCTGTCAAGTCTCTTCCACACTATAGCAACACGTTCTTTTCCATTAGAACAAGTGTATCTTCGTCCATAGAAACCCAAATAAGTTAGACCACATTCTTCCTGATGAAATCAATACTCCTCTTTATCTCGTTTGGTATTCCTCCAATCTTCTCCCCCATGTAAGTAATGATAATAAAATCTCATATCATACACCAAGGCATATGCAAGGCGTAGATTTTAATTTCAAGGTCTCCTACTAGGAATTCTCAAAGAAGGTTTGCATTTTGCATATATCATAGAGATGTGAAAGTTGTCTTCAGCTTCAACATGCTTTAGCTCAATTGTCATATGCTGTTCATCTTGGTCCAAAAGAGTACCAGTGAATTCGTGATTCCAGAAGATCCAAATTTGGTTTTACTGTTGGAAACAGCCTGGTGCATTGACAGCTGCATTCTGAAGTAATCAATCTGGCGGTTGTGGGAAGGATTGGTTGAATTGTTTGGATTTTGAAGGAATGGTTCTAAGATAGCAACGAGAGATAATTTGTGGATTTTTTTTAGCGTTTTGAGTCTATTAATAACCTTAGAGGTTCTGATACCTCTGACATTCAAGGTTATTATACTGATCATTTTAAGGTGATGGGGAATTTGGATTTTGGTGAGACAGAACTGCAGGATAAGGCAGCTCTATTTCTAGTGAATCTAGGTGATGTTCTCATTCTCAGTGATCTATTTTGGGAGGCTAAGACATTGTCTTGTTCAGTTGCACCATTCACAGCTGCAACCAGCAACTTACAATGCTACTCTTCATTTGTCCCTTTATCCTCATCATCTGAGTATATGTCCATTTCATCTTCAGATTGTATGGGTCTATACTCATCCTCTTCCTGGTCAGGTGTTTCTTTTGGTATACTGTTGTTAGAGGGATCATCACGTGAACCTTCAGTAGGGATTTCACCTTTTTTGGATAGTAGGGGTCGAGTGAGAGATAGGTTGGCATTCTCACAAGCTGCAACATGACCTGAATACCATGTAGGATGGTTGGTATCCTCAGGCCCTTCATGTGTCTGTTCATTAGTGCCGATTCCTGCATTCTTCATTGTCATAGCATTTATTTTTTTTCTTACTAGGTTTGTTCTTGGATTTGGGAGCTGGATTTGAATATCATAAGCAGAATGACCTTTCCCTTTGATCAATCTCCTCAAAGCATGTTCCTCTTCACTAGAGTAGATCACTTCACAATATTCCTCTTCATTAGTAACCTCTGAAGTAACTGCATTCCCATGTGTAAGAGTATTGGTAGCAGGGGTTAAGGAGTCAATCCTATGGTAATTCACATGTGCTGAAGCACACTCATGCAAAGCATGAGGAATCCCCTCCCCCCTTTGGTTCCCCATCCTGCAAGGTTAAAGGGTTCTCCTGACCATTCTTCATTCCTCCAATGACTTCCTCAATAGAATTATCGGGGGTAGGGGAGGTGTACTGTAGTTCCGAATATTAGAAGTATCTCCTTTCTCTAGAGAACCAGGAGGGTCTTTCAAAGTTGTAGTATTTGTACCTGATGTTTGGCTCACTTTATCCTTTTGGTATATAATAACCTCATTTTCTTGCAATTAATGTTCTATATTCTTTTTTTGGTATGACAGGTTGGTATTGTTTTATATTTTGCGGTTGTTGTCCTTTGAAGTATTTCCTCTTTTGGTGCTGCCATTCATTTTTTGAAGGGGTTACCCCTGACTTTTGCTGTTCTTGACCCTTATGGTGAATAGCTGCTCTGGTGCCTTTATCTTGCTTCTCCTTCTGACTGCTCTAATTCTGTGATGATTGTTGCCCCACTGAGAGATGCCTTAGCTGGTTATCTTGATTGGCCTCAGACATAATATTCTTTTTTTTCTTCTTGTTCTCTTCATCCTTTATTCTAACTAGGCATGCATATGAGTTGTGATCAGGGTGTCTACAATATAGACATTACTCTGGGATGTTGTCATACTATACTTCTAACCACTGGCCATCCCCAATATCTCCATGGTAGTAAAAATGCCATGGTAGTTCTTGAATCACAACCCAGATAGTAACAATGGGTGACTCTTCAGCTGGGCTAAAAGTTGGTGTCCGTGCTTCCAACCTCATCATTTGACTTGGATATACATGAATTGTCTAGTCCATACGGTGACATGATCATATTCATTATCAAGATAAAAGTAAATTGTTCTTGCATTAAAATAAGCAATATTGACACCCCTTTTATGTTCTGTTTGTAACACAAAGCTTCTCCTAATTGTCTCTAATACACAGTATAAAGAACAAAGTAAGAGAGTCCAAGACAGCAAACAAAATCATAGATACGAAAGTTTTCCTACAAAGGGGCTGGCTTCAACAACCCATAAGGGACGGCTTGCCAAGCTACACAAATAGTTAATTTGTTTATAGTCACAAAAGTTTTCCTACAAAGGGGCTGGCTTCAACAACCCATAAGGGACGGCTTGCCAAGCTATAAAACTCAGAAAACTTTTGTACTATAACCAACGTTAGCTGTTTATAACTCAGAAAACTTTCGTACTATAATAAGCTAACTTTCGAAGAGTATTCTTACTTTATTTTCATACATGGGCCGGCTTTTCCATCTATTCGAAAAGAAGAACAAGAGGGAAATTTAGAAAGTACTCATATGTAATACATCACAAGAGATTTTAGGAGGGGAAAACTCAATTAGTTCATGTTCAGCTTCATGCCTTGCCCTCAGTTGGTAACATAGGAGTGTTTGATTGTGGTTAGAGGTGGTGCAGGTAAGCTGGATGGTTGTTTTGGTTTTACATTGGTATCATTTGTTTGGTTATTAGTGGTGGTATTAGTGGGTTTTTGCTTAAGGAAAAGTTGTGCTATAGCAGGTTTAGTGTGAGATGGTTTTGTCAAAGTTTGATGAGATCTTAGGAATGGTGCTTTTGGTAATTGCTGGTTGATGTTTAAGAAGTGGTTGGTCTGTGTGGCTCGACTGGGTTCTTCCTTCCAAACTCTGCGAAACAAAAAGAGGGATCTCCCGATTGATGTTGATCAGCGCTGCTGAATTAGGTGCATTATCAGTAGCCGATGGATCTATATTGGTATAGGTTGGATGACCATGCTTAGATTTTAGTTGTTCATCTTAGATGGTAGACATAACTGAAGCTATGGGCAATGATACCTGGGATTGATGTGATTGTTTGGAGATGGTAGGGTCAATTTCCTTTGATGCATTCTTCATCCTCTGTTGGCTAAAATTAGTTTGTTCAGTATGAGCGCCATACTCCACCAACTGAAGTTCACTTTGCTCCTTTGCATTATTAGTTGAACTGTCAGTGATATTACCCTGAGCACCTGGTTCCTGTAAGCATCCAACTATGTTCTTTTGGGTTGTTCTGATAGTTGGCTCCGTGACTTGGTTGTTTGACAATATGGTACCACTCTTGTCACCGTGTGAAGTCGATTGACGTTGGTCTTGGCCAATTTAAGCCTCTTTGATACCATGCCTGACCCTATGGTGGTCGCCAGCATTTGTCATCACCTCGACCTCTAGGGTTCCAGCGGTGGACGGATATGAAATTTTAGGTTGCGGCTGTATGTGAGTTGGAGAGCAACCTCCTTGGTCTGGAACCACTATATTTGGCCCAGCAGCGTGCTGAGATTTTGCATCTAAGCACAGTTGATTATTTGCTACAATATTTACTCCACCATCTTTGAAACTATAACTACTGGGGATGAATGAGAGGGGTGTTCAGTCGAGGTTTATGCACATTAGAAACACGCTTCTTTTAAGTCTGGTTCGGTGGTTTTCCACCACCGGATGGTGGAGTATTGTGCATATCGGCATTAAAATTACTTTTCACCAGTTACCTCTATACGGAGAGAAAAGTTTGGCGGGGTGTAGAAAATTTAGCTACTTAAGGTTTTGACTAGTTTGATTAAAAGGTGTGAACTAAAGATAGGGAAAAACCGACTTGAGCTCACATCAATTGTTTGAATTGATACCCAATTAGACTTGAGAAAGCCAATTTGGGCAAAACCACTTTGTAAGCATGAGGTATTGAGTGGGTACTCGAGAATTGAGAATTATAATGCTCCCCGAACAAGAAAATGAGAATTAACGTAATTTACCCATTAGGTTTACACCTAGGTGAATGTTACATCCCTATGATTTTTCCCAATTGATTAAAACACCAATAACACTTATTCTCTTTCTAGTTAATTGCAATTAGTTTAAATCTATTAGTGTTAATTTGGAAAGAAATCACCCTTTGTTTGGAAGCGTAATCGAGTTGTTTCACGTACGCTCATCAAGTGAAGGGTGTTAGGGTAGATACTTAATACCATAGAAGAGTTGGAGTCAAATTCCTCAGGGAGTTTGTGAAGGGTGTTAGGGTATTATAATATCAACGACTGTTTCCACTCACTATTGAGTGTGGATTGGACGTGAATCAATATTTGGCGCCGTTGCCGGGGATGTTTTACGGTGTGAGCTATATATTTGAGTTTGTTCTTGAAATATCTTCTTTCCCTTCCGTGTTACTTATTTTTTGAAGAAATTGTAGGTACAAAATGGCAAACAATAAGCTCAGAAATATGCCATTCAGTGAGTTGGATTGTGGGGAGGAACAACCAGATGATGTGCCTCAAGTGCCACAACCGAATCTCGATGCCATGGTCAATATGAAAACGTGCCCCAACCTCTCCCACCTACACCATCACAAGAACAAGCGGCACAGCACTGGATTTTGCCCAATGAAGGTTACAAAACTGCAATAGTTCCCCTCGCATTAGGGTGGAAAATTTTCAAATTACCAATGTGATGCTCACTCAGCTAGAGCAACGGGGATTTTTCACCGGTGCGCGTAATCAAAATGCCTATAAAAATTTGAAGGGATTTGTGGATACATGTTGGGGGAGAAAGACAACAAAATGCTTTTGAGGATACTTTGAGGCTAAGGCTTTTTCCTTTATATCTACGGGGTAAATCTTTAGATTTATTGGAACGCGTACCCAATCATTCTATTCATACTTGGGATGATTTGGCGCAAAGTTTATTGCCATGTTTTTCTCTCCGAGGCTCATGGCTACTCTTAGGGATGAAATATTGGCTTTCAAGCAAGATCCCAATGAACCGTTGCATGAAATTTGGGAGTGGTGCCGGACAATGGTAAAGGAGTGCCCGAAATATGATATGACCGAAAGCATGATCCAAAATACTTTCTACCATGATATTAATACTACGAACAATGTGGGAACAATCAATTGCCCGGAGGAGTCTTTATGACAACACCTTATGCAGAGGTATGTGAGATTCTTGATGAGATGGCGAAAAAGTCGTCGGCTTGGCAATCCCGGGCAAATGTTTCACAAAGTGATTCCAACATGATTCAGCTTGATAAAGAGTTGCAAGACTGTGGGAAAGTCATTGCCGAATTGACAACAACAATGACTCAACTTGCAAAGGCCCGACTAAACTCTACCGGGCTCCTAAGCAAGTGCACACTATGGAAGGTGTAAATGTGTTAGCCAAAAAGAAAGGACCATGCATCCACAATTTCAAATCCGAGTGGAGAGTTATGTGCAAGATGATGGCAATTTTGATCAAGATGATGCTTATCATGAGAAAGAGAAATAGGTGCAATATGTGAACAATTTTCAAGGGCAAAGGAACAATTTCTAAAGCTCCAATCACAACAATGGTGACCACGAAATAACCAAGGCGATTGGAGTTATAACTATCAAGGGAATTTGAAAAACAACAATAATCAAGGGAATTGGAGTGGAAACAACCAAGGAACATTGGGTGGCAATAATCAAGGTGGTTGGGGAAATAATAACAATCAAGGAAATCGGGGGTCGGGTTTTCAGAGGCCCCCAATTTACTAACAACCAAGCAACCGACCTCCTTATCCTTCCCATGGTTCAAGTTCCTCAAACAAGAAAATGGGTCGTATTGAGAATATGTTTAAGAAAATGATGAAGAATAATGCTTTATGGGATGCCCAACTTGCCTCACATACAATATCAATACGTAATATTGAAGTCGAAATAGGGCAAATCTCGCAAGCTCTTAATACTCGTCCGAAGGATGCACTACAAAGTGATACGGTTCAAGCAAGTGACAAGTTTCGGATTGACATTGATGAGAGCGTGGAAGAGACTCAAGAGGAAGTGAACCCGTATAGGGAGCACATCATTGACATTACTAGAACTGGTAGTGCAAAAGGATAAGGCACCAGTGCTTAAGCCTCCACCTCCCTATCCTCAAAAACTTGCCAACAAAAATGGTGAGAATCAACTCAAGAATTACCTTCAAATGGTGAAAAGTATCTCTAGTAATGTGCCATTGATAGAAGCTTTGTAACAAATGCCCAGTTACTCCAAGTTTATGAAAGATCTTGTGACCAAGAAGTGGTCGATGAATTTTGAAATTGTCAAGGGCACTCATCATGTGAGTGAAATTGTTCGTTCAATGGCTCCTAAGTTGGAGGATCCCGGTGCTTTCATGATTACTTGTACAACATGGAATGCCGATTTTGCTAAAACTTTTTATGATTTTGGGCTGAGTATCAATTTGATGCCCTTCTCGGTGTTTAATACTTTGAGAATTGGGAAATCAAGACCCACATCTATGAGGTTGCTAATGGCCAACCTTACCGTGAAGAGGTCATTGGGAGTGATTGAGGATGTTTTAGTCCAGGTTGATAAGTTCATTCTTCAAGCGTGTTTTGTTATTATAGATTGTGAAGTTGATTATGAAGTGGTTATTATTCTTGGGACCCCTTTCCTTGCTATGGGTAAGGGTCTTTGTGATGTGGAAGCCGGAGAACAAACTTTTTGGGCTGGTGATGAAAAAGTGGTATTTCATGTTTGCAAGTCTATGCGGCAACCAAATAGCAATGAGGTGTGTTCTTTTGTGGATTTGGTGAACGATGTTATTGTTGATGATACAAGTGGTATCATCAATATTGGTGATATGTTGGAAGCTATTTTTCTCAACTTCGATGATGGCGAGATGGGTCGTTTCATAACTCTTTGCAAGGAATGGGGTCGTACAACTATGCATCCTGGAAAAGTCTTTGGATCTTGAGAATAAGAAGACTCTTCCCACAAAGCCTTCTATCGAAGAGCCACCTACTTTGGAGATGAAGCCATTGCCTCCATATATTTGGTGTGAATTTCCTGGCCTTTGTTCTAGTATACTTGTTATTCATTCCTCTTATTTGATTATCATGTAGGTTCATTCTACGCTGGCAGTGTTGCAAAAGAGGAAGAAGGCTATTGGGTGCACTTTGGCGGATATTCAGGGTATAAGCCCCGCATTTTGCATGCACAAGATCAAGTTGGAGGACGGTGCTAAACCATCCATTGAACATAAAAGAAGTCTCAATGAGGCTGTGCAATAAGTGGTCAAGAGGGAGACTATCAAGTGGTTGGATGACGAGGTTGTCTACCCCATATGAGATAGTTTATGAACCTCTATGGTTCAATGTGTGCCAACGAAGGGGGCATGACAGTTGTTACCAATGAGAACAATGAATTGATTCCCATAACAACGGTGACCGGTTGGAGAGTTTGTATGGATTATTGTAAGCTCAACAATCAATTTCCACTTCATTTCGTGGACCAAATGCTCGATATATTGGCAGCCTGTGCTTTCTATTGTTTTCTTGATGGGTACTCGGGCTACAACCAAACTCTTATTG
Source organism: Nicotiana obtusifolia (assembly GCA_002018475.1). NCBI lineage: Eukaryota > Viridiplantae > Streptophyta > Magnoliopsida > Solanales > Solanaceae > Nicotiana > Nicotiana obtusifolia. Next base: position 60,374 of record MCJB01012106.1, read on the forward strand.
CTCTGGAAGATCAAGAATAAACAAGCTTTACATGTCCCCATGATACTCTTGCTTTCAAGAGAATGCCTTTTGGTTTGTGCAACGCACCGGCGACTCTTCAACTGTGTATGATGGCTATTTTCACGGACATGGTGGAGGAATATCTTGTTGTCTTCATGGATGGCTTCTCAGTCATTAGTGATTCTTTTGATGATTGTTGTGAAAATTTGGACAAAGTGTTGGCTAGATATGAAGAGACCAATTTGGTGCTCAATTGGGAGAAATTTAGTTCATGGTTGAGGAACGCATTGTCCTTGGCCATATGATCTCAAAGAATGGAATTGAAGTCGACAAGGCAAAGATTGAGGTGATTTTTAAGCTTCCACCCCCAGCTTCAATGAAGGGTATGCAGAGATTCTTAGGACATGTTGGTTTCTAACGGCTCTTTATCAAAGACTTCTCTAAAGTGGTGAACCTATTGTGTAAGCTCCTTGAGAATGATGCCAAGTTCCATTTCAATGATGATTGCATAAGGGCTTTTGAACAATTGAAGATCAAGTTGACAACCGCACTATCATTACCGCTCCAAATTAGAGATTGCCATTTGAACTCAAGTGTGAAGCAAGTGATGTAGCGGTTGGGGCTGTTTTAGGACAATGAGATCAACAAAGTTTTTCATCCGGTCTACTATGCTAGTAATACCATGAATATTGCACAAGCCAATTATACCGTTATGGAGAAAGATCTCGTCACTATTGTGTTTGCAATTGAGATTTTCTGCCCGTACTCTATGGGTGCCAAAGTTATTGTCCACACGAATCATGCGTGTTTTGCTATCTGATGTGCAAAAAGGAATCTAAAGCTCGGTTGATGAGATGGATGCTTTTTTTGCAAGAAATGGATATTGACATTCAAGATAAGAAATGTAGTGAAAACCAAGTGGCGAACCACTTGTCTCATTTGGAGGAGGAAGGGAGGCTACATGATGGCCTTGAAATCAATGACTCTTTCCACGATGAGCAACTTTTGGCACTATCAATGAAAGAGGTGCCGTGGTTTGCAAACTTGGAAAAGTTTCTTGTGGGTGGTATCATTCCGGATGAGTTCTCTTCAAATTGAAGAAAGAATCTCAAAAGATATTGTCAAGATTACTATTGGGATGAGCCATACTTTTTTCGGATTTGTAAGGATGGCGTGATTAGAAGGTGTGTACCGGAGGAAGATCAAGGTGAAATTCTTGGCGCTTGCCATTCCTCGCCGTATGGTGGTCATCATAGTGGAGCAAGAATGGCAGCCAAAGTTCTAAGTTGTGGTTTCTATTGGCCTACTCTTTACAAGGATGCAAGTGACTTAGTGGAAAGGTGTGATAAATGTCAATGGGCCAGTAGAATTTCAAAGAAAAATGAGATGCCTCTCACGACCATCTTGGAGATTGATGTTTTTGATGTTTGGGGCATTGGGCCTTTTTGTGAGTTCTTGTGGAATTACATCTTGATCGCGGTTGATTATGTGTCCAAATGGGTTGAGGCCATCGCCTTAACCAACAATGAGGCGAGAAGTGTAGTGGCTTTCTTGAAAAAGAATACTTTTACAAAATTTGGTACTCCGCGTGAAATCATAAGCGATGGGGGGTCACATTTTTGCATCAAGGCATTTGACACTTTACTTAACAAGTATGGTGTTACTCACAGTGTCACGACTCCCAATCATCCACAAGCTAGTGGTCAAGTGGAAGTCTCAAACCGGAAGATAAAAAGTATCTTGTCTAAAACGGTAAATGCAAATCGCACGGATTGGTCCAAGAAGCTTGATGATGCGTTATGGGCATATATGGCAGCTTACAAAACACCTATTGAAATGTCTCAATACCGGTTAGTGTTCCGGAAAGCTTGTCATCTTCCGGTGGAACTGGAGCATAAGGCAATGTGGGCCTTGAAAAAATTGAATCTTGATTGAGATGTAGCTGCAAACTTGTAGGTAGTACACATGAATGAATTGGATGAGTTCTGGTGCGTATGAAAGTTCATCCTTGTACAAAGAAAAGATGAAATATCTTCATGAGAAGTGCATTTGGAATAAAGAGTTCAAGGCTGGTGATCTTGTATTATTGTTTAACTCAAGCTTGAGGATGTGTCCTGGGAAGCTCAAGTCCAACTGGAGTGGTCCATTTGTAATTGTTGGTGTGACATCCTTCAGTGCATTGGATTTAAAGAACAAGAACAATGAAATATTCTGAGTTAATGGTCACCGGGTGAAGTACTACTTGGGAAAAGTTTGAGAGAGCCACGTGGTGGCGATCATTACAACCCTAAAGAAGGCGCACTTGATTTTGTACTCTAAGTGAGCTTACATTAGTGGAGATCTACATGAGGGGCAAGCCTATGATACTTGAAGCCTTACTTGAGACATTCCTTTGTGAGAGAAGAGTGTTCATTGCTCTAGAAATTTAGTGTTAATTCTTGAAGTGAGCATAGAAATGGAAGGTAGAGGAGGAAGAGTTTGGAGTCCACCATGATCTACATGATAGAACAAGAGTCCTTGATGAGTGAAGTCAGTTCTTGAAGCTCAAATGTCGCACTAGAGTTATATGCACATAACATATGGTTTGTCACCTTGTTGAACATTCATGAGTATTGTGGGTAATCGTTGGTCCAACTGAGTATTAGTGACATACAATTGACCCTTCTAAATGACCTTTAACTTTGAGGAGGTAGGAGCTAACCCATTTGCTTGAGGACAAGCAAAGATTTAAGTTTGGGGGAGTTTATTAGGTGTGGATTTTAACCACTTATTAGCACCTTCTTGCTTTAGTTTTAGTTCGCAAGTATTGATTTTTGTCCCCAAAACTAATGAAATGGTGTAAATTGCAGGCATGTTGGAGGTTTGGAACTTAGCAAAGAATTCTAAGACAAAAAGGGGTATTCCAGCTCAAAATGGCAAGAAGGAGTACAACAGGCCAAAGTGCGGTCCATGGAAATAATTCTGCGGCAGTAGAAAAATGTGCGGTCTGCAGAAATACACCTGTGGCCGCAGAGAAGACACCTGAACCCTCAGAGGAGTTTTAATAAGTGCGGCGAGCATACCAGATTGTGCGGCCACAAAAGTTGGTCGCACTAACAAGATTTGAAAAGTTCAGAGAAGGTGCAAAAATACCAAGTGTGAAGCCTCATCAAAGAGAGGTCCGAAGATGGAATAGTGCGGCCGCATAAGCTGAAGTGCAGCCACCGATGGAATTGTGCGGCTGCATGATTTGTCCTAACTGAAGAAGAGAAGAAAAGTGCAGACCGCACATGAAATTATGCGGCCGCAAAACCTCCTGAAGGGTAGTTTTGTCAGCAAATTTCAGGGTAATATGAATAGACGAGAAACACTTTTTAGGGCACATTTTATATTATAAAGTGCGTTAGCGGTTATACTTTATTCTTTTGGGGAAGTAGTTATTAATTTTTGTTCTTGTTTATAATTTGGTGTTTACCCTTGTCGATGAATTATTTAAGGAATTAATGGTTACCAACATTGATTCATGCCTATTTGACCTAGTTCTTACTTGAGAAAGAGGGACTTAGTATAGGAAAGCTTGGCTAACAAGGAATTGGGCTAATTAAGGTTTTGTCTAGTCTAATTAAAGGGTTTGAACTAGAGATAGGGAAAACTCTACTCGATCTCAAATCAATTGTTTGAATTGATACCCAATTGAACTTGAGAAAGACAATTTGGGTATAACCACTCTATAACTGAGAAGTATTGAGTGGGTACTCGTGAATTGAGAGTTATAATAAGCCCCGATCAACAAAGCGAGCATTGACGTAATTTACCCATTACGTTTTCACCTACGTGAAGGTTATATCCCTAGGCTTTTTCCCAATTGATTAAAAACACCAAAAATAATTATTCTCTTTCTAGTTAATTGCAATTAGTTTTAAATCTCTTAGTGTTAATTTGGACAACAATCACCCTTTTGTTTGGAAGCGTAATTAAGTTGTTTCCCGTACTCTCGTCAAGTATCTACCCTAACACCCTTCACAAAACCCTTGAGGAATTTGACCTCGACTCTTGTTGTGTATTATAATATCAATGACCGTTTCCACTCACTATTGAGCGTGGATTGGACATGGATCCCTAATCCCTTTGGAAACATTAAAGCACAATAATAATTAAAGAAACAATCAACTCACATCAATATTAATAAAAATCATTTAATTTATAAGCAAAACAAGAGATTTAATGCAAACTCTAACAATGAATATTTCCATAAACAAGTTTCAAGTGTTGAAATAAATACTACACACTTAGAAATTCAATACAAAGCAAGAAAATGAAAATATCAATAAAAATGGATAAGAAATTCTCAACCAGGTGCGGAAATATAGAGTAGAAGCGCCTCCGCATATGCAGGCAAACATTCGCAGATGTAGTCTTAGTGTACAAGCTCCTATTCCGCAGATGCGGACTATTTCTTCGCAGATGTGAGTCTGCGTATGCGAAAATTGTTCCACAGATGCGAAACCACTAGAACCAATTTTTGCACTTTTAAATTATTTTTGCTCAATTCCACTTCATTAGATCTCAACTTTCTTCATGTCTCAACCCCAACTTCCCTCTGTAGGTTGTCGTGATGGTACTTAGAACTTAAGATTAGATAAGCCTAACTCATGCTGATTTAATAAAAATTAAATTATTTAATCATTAATCATAACCTATTAAATGGCATACATATCCGCAAGAGGTTAATAGTTATAGATTTTCCAAAACCGATAGTACGGAGTCATAAGCACTACTGAAATACACTAGCATTTCTAAACACAATACTATTTGAATTACAATTTAACAGTAGCATAGCGAAGTAAGATGGTGACTCCGAGACCTGCTAACGTCAAGCAGGTATACCTTGAAGTCTCCCGCCGCGCAGGCACATCTCTCAACAACACGATCAAAATACATGGATCTGCACAAAAATGTGCAGAGTGGCGCATGAGTACACCACAACGGTACCCAGTAAGAATCAAGCCTAACCTCGATAGAGTAGTGACGAGGCCAGGTCAAGAAACCTACTAGACATAGAAACTTCTTCAAGAAATACATAAGCTAACAATGGGAAGAAAATCAATGTAAGAACAACGACAGAAAGATTATTGATTTACATCCAACAATGAAGTAATAGAAACACAAATGGCAGCAAGTAGTAAATGTGTAATAAAGAAACAACATAGTCAGAACACCGATGAGATGTAAATGAAGTCAAATATGGAAAAACGGGACCACGCCTCATAAACAACAAGTCATGAACCACAATTTCAGAATCTTGCACATATGGAACCTCGTGCCCAAAATAACAATCACCTTCGCAGGGCAAACCCCACGTGCTACCATGTACTTTGAAATCGTGACAAATATCAATTTAGATGAACGAGAGACACATTTAAATAATATAAAACATAATAACAGTCTTGAATAAAGTAAGGTGTCAAATAAAATAATGAGTTTATTTTAGAAATCATGTAAAGTAAATAATATACCATTTACATGATGTAGAGTATCGGATGGGTTTAGTCAGAAATCAATAAAATTGAGGAAAAGTATCAATTTTAAACAAAGCAAAATATAAGTTAAACCAACAAATTAAATATAGAATTTGTTAAAGAAAAACATGATAACAATTTTAAGCAAGGTAAACATCTAACAGGGAGATGAGTATAATTTGAGAACCCAATTATAGTGAAAGAGCGATAACTATTTCGAATAATAAGGCACCGAGTGAGATAACGAGTTCTATCTTTAGAAGCAGATAGAACAAAGCATGTTAATAATTCTTTTATTTAAAGCATTATATTACCAACAACTTAACAGAATACGATATCGTGACTTCACGCAATTAAATTCACATCGACAATTAGTTCACCAAGTTATAACGGAGGCAAAAATTGGCATGTTAAAGCAACACAACAAATCACGTAGACTGCATGACTCACACAAGAAATCACAATCATTCCAACACCAAGATAGCAACAAATAACCAAACACAATCAAAATGCGGATGAATGATTTGTTCCAACACGGAATGTAAAAGAAAATCACAACCGAGGTACCGCCTCGTATTCACATTTCACAATTTCAATCACAATATTTCCTTGTATCGCCGCGTGAGTCTTACTTTGAAATAGGTTTTAAAAAATGATTTCTTGAAGTAGCTGCACGCACTTTAGCCCACCTTATGACGCTGCGTGGCTTCACGTAGTTCCTGTACAAGCAACACGCACACAAGTCCCACCTTATACCGCCGCATGCACATTAACCCCAAGACTTATACTGCAGCATGCGCGTCAATATCACATTACAATAACAACTCGCACAATTAGTGCCGATATATCACAATTTTCCAACAATCAATAATATCAATATTTTCACAACAATTGCCCACGGCTCCACCATAACGGGTACAAGAATATCAACAACAACAATGAACGTAAAATGCTCAACAAGGAAAATGTTTCAACAATAAAATTTCGCCTCAATGCAATAATGTCTTTCACAACTTCAACACCAATAACTCAACAATGAGAGAGAAAATGTACAACCACGATGTTAAATAGAATAACTCACAATGGAAGAGAAAACATGTATCAATGATGCACTCATACAAGGAAAACCCAGTGACTGTGCAAGCTAGCACGCGATTGGGCTCTGAAATATCTAACCTCACGAACTGGCCAAAGACTTAAAATCTACTGCAAGAAGCCTCTCACCAACTGGAATATACACAAGGCTACCCATACTCACTGCCTTTCTACACAAGGCATCGACAACCACGTTCGCTTCCCGGGATGATACAGAATTGTGATATCATAGTCTTTCGACAGCTGCAACCACCTCCTATACCTCAAGTTGAGATCCTTCTGCTTGAACATAGCTATAGACTCTGATGATCTGTGAATACCTCACACGAACAACTTAAAGATAGTGCCTCTAAATCTTCAGCGCATGAACATTGGCTGCCAACTCTAAGTCATTCACATGGTAATTATTCTCGTGAACGTTCAATTGCTGCAACACGTATGCGATCACCCTGCCATCCTGCATCAATACTGCACCGAGCCCAATAAGAGATGCATCATAATAAATCATGTAGGATCCTGAACCTATGGACAACACCTACAATTACACCGTATTCAAAGCAATCTCGAGCTTCTGAAAGTTCAATTCACACTCATCCGACCATCTGAACGGGGAACCCTTCTAGGTCAATCTAGTTAATAAGGCCGCTCTGGATGAAAAAAAACCCCACGAACCGGCAATAATAACCCATCAAACCGAAGAAACTCCGGACCTCTATAGCTGATGTAGGTCTAGGGCATATCTTAACTGCCTCAATCTTCTTAGGATCCACCTTTATGCCCTCTGCCGATACAACATGCCCCAAAATGGCAACTGAGTCTAACCAAAACTCACACTTTGAAAACTTGGCATATCTCAGAGTCTGAAGTAAAATCTGAAGATGCTGCTCATGCTTCTCTCGACTGCGGGAGTAGATCAAGATATCATCAATTAATACAATCACAATAGAATTCAAATAGGGTTTGAACACCCGGTTCATTAAATTCATAATTATTGCGGGGGAATTTGTCAACCCAAATGACATCAATAGGAACTCATAATGCCCATACCGACTCCGAAATGCCATCTTAGGGACGTCAGATGTCTTATCTTCAACTAATGGTAGCCATACCTCAAATCAATCTTCGAAAACGTCTAATTTCAGCTTGGAGAGCACGAGGTGAGGCAACTAGAGAGAGAAAAGGGCGATTAGAGAGAGAAATCTCTCATGAGCTGCAATGGCGACGCCCGCCGGTACCACGCCGGCTTGCGACCCTCCCCCCTCCACCTCCCAACCTCCCTCTACAACTTCCACCTATCCAAAACCCCTCAACTACAGTCAACTTCTCAAACCATCGACACTAAACTCGAACTCGACTGTGAACCCTAGGTCATCAGTGGCAATTGAACCTATTCCGTTCAAGAGAGCTACATTCTTACAAGGACAACCTTGAACAGAAACAGAGGTTGAGCGAATGAATCAAATTGAAGGTCTTCAATATGCAGTCATTGGTAAGTTTTCCTATGGTTGGCCTGACATTCAAGAACTTCGTCGATTAATTCCTGCACAGTGTGGAATTAAGGACGACTGTAATATTGGATTACTCAGAGATAGACATGTACTAATTCGATTGACACTGTGGCAAGATTTACTCAATTTCACTTCTAAAGCAATGTATTACTTGAAAGAAATAGATGGATACAAATACCAGATGAGAACATTAATTTTTGATTCTAAGTTCAAGGAAGGAGAAGAAACCTCAAGCGCGATGGCTTGGATTTCATTTCCCAGCTTGCCGCCAACTTTCTTTATGAAGGAATGTTTATTCTCACTTGCATCTGCTGTTGGAAAACCACTACTCCTAGATATGGCAATTGTCAACAAGACAAGGCCTAGCTGTGCTAGAGTAAGAGTGTTGGTTGATCTTCTGACTGAGCTACCAAAGAAAGTTAGAATGGACATTGAAAATTAGGCCACTAGTGCAGTGAGAACGGAGTGGATTAAAATGCAATATGATTTTATTCCTAAGTACTGTGAACAAGGTAAGTTGCAGGGTCATGACATGTCAGAATGCTGGAAATTGCATCAAGAATTGATAAAGAAAAATGTTGTTGAGAAACCAAGAACTAAAGACAGAGGAAAGGAAGTAGCACCTCTGATGATCCTATCAAGTGGTAAAGTAGTTGGCAACACTGGTCTACAATGGAAAGAGGTTAATCGAGCACAAAGCAAAGACAAGCAAGTAGTAGATCAGCCCAAAGGGATACTGGAGGTAATGCCAGCTAACTCAGATGCTCAAATATTGCAGACAAAGAAGAATTTTGCTGTTCTAGAAATGGAATAAAGCAAAACCAATTAGCACAACCAGGTGATTATAATTGAAGAAGGAGAGGGAGAGAAAAGTGCACATGCCTCAATGGTAGCAAAGATAACTTCACCACCAGGCAGCAGCAAGCCTCCACAGTCTAGAAAGAAACCGATGGAAAGGAATGGAAGTAGAGATATAGTAGCAGCTGCAACAGTCAAAGAACCAACAAGCCACTGGGTTAACAGAACCTTTGGAAACAATCTCACAACTACTCAATCATGTCAGGACATCCCCCCCCCAACCCCCAATCATGTAATTTTATGGTACCAGACAAAGTTGTGGATGAGGCTCAAAGAATTCAACTTAGTGAAGGCAAGCTATGGAGTGAACAAGCAGAGGAAGGATCAGCGGAAGAACAAGTACCAGCTGGTACAGGTAGTGATGAGGAGTCAACAGATGAAGAAGTGGATCACGACTTACAAAGTGTAAATGGTAAAACAAAACAACAGGACACAATGGAGGACACTCACAACAATGTTGCAAAAACCATCAAGGAGATCACAACGTTGGAAGTAATACTGCCCAGCACATTGACACCTCTTAAGCCTAAGGCAGTTGCTACCCAAAATACTGGAAAGTCTGAAGGTAACAAGCAATCAGCAGATAGATTGAATAAGAGCATAAAGCTCACGGAGATACAGAACACCTCAACTGCTAAAGCTAAGGAACAGATCAAGATTGGAATAACTGGCTGCTCTCATGAGGTTAATACAAACAAAGGCCAGTTGATTCACAGCACAATCAATACAGAACTAACTCAAGCAGGGCTCAAATTACAAGTGATAGGTTTCAGAAGTGCAATTGAAAAAGAGGAGCAAACAACTGAAAGCGGGAAAGATCTTGTCACGACCCGGATTTCCCACCTTCGGGAGTCGTGATGGCGCCTACTAATGAAAGCTAGGCAAGCCAGTCAATTGGGCTAATTACCACATTTATATTTACGAATTCAATACATCGCAAATGCATTATCTGAAAAACAGTAATTCATCAAGCAAAATAAACGCAAAGATAATACTTTACACAACTATCTCCGATAAACTTATCCACAATGGTCCTACCCAAGATCCGGTGTCACAGTTTTACAGACTATTTAAGAGTGCTACAAACAAGGTTCTGAAGGATATAGCAAAATATTGTTTCTGAAATACATGGAAGAAACAGATACAAGAAAGGGGGCAGGGGACTCCAAGATCCGCGGACGTCTGCAGGACTACCTTGAGTCGCCTGGGAATCAAGGCTGGAAGCCACCTACTGTTCGAAGCCTGCGGCACTGGGATCTGCACAAAAGAGTGCAGAGTATAGTATCAGCAGAACCGACCCCATGTGCTGGTAAGTGCCTGGCCTAACCACGGCGAGGTAGTGACGAGGCTAGGACCGGACTCCGGATAAATCTGTGAAATTATAAACATATATGTTTCTACAGCAAAAGATAAAAATACAAGAACAATTTTAAGCGGGGAAATGAAAACATACATCGAAACAACAGTCAAATAGAACAAAAGGAATCATCGAAGAGTTAGAGAGAAAACAACAATTCAACCTTTAACACAATGAAAGGTGATACGATCCACCCTTTTTCCTCCAGTAACCATCTTGTTGCGGGCGTGCAACCCGTTCCCACTTACAGTAACCTCTTGTAGCAGGCGTGCCACCCGCTGCCACTTATATATCACATTCCCGTGGCAAGCGTGCCGCCCGCTCCCACTTTCATAATATCATGTGGCAGGCGTGCCACCCGCTCCCACTTTCATAATATCACGTGGCAGGCGTGCCACCCGCTCCCACTTTCATTATCACAACAATCACAAGAAGTCCCGTCAAGGGAACAAATCAACATAACAACTTCCCGACAAGGGAAAAAATAATGGCAAAAACAATCATCCTGGCCAGGGGGAAATTCAGCTATAAACAAACTAAACTCGACTCCTATTTAGCTCAATCAATGTCAGTACCCAATTACAGTCAAAATCCTACAATTAACCTCCCAACCCGATTATCATTTCATTTACTCTAGACACGACTCTACTAATGTAACACTGGATCCTTTAAACTTCTAGCGAACTCCTAAAAACACCACCCACACATTTCACACTGGGCCTCTTTGACTTCTAACAATTCTTACTCAACTAGTCTAGTCAACCATCAACTTTATGCCGAACCGAAGTAAGTTTGTGGTAGGTGTACCTCCCGCCCTCAATTCACAACATCTTGTGACAGGCGTGCCACCCGCTCCCACATGCAACACATCATAACAAAATCAGGGATAATATTAAACAAATTCAAAACAGAATTCACATAACAATTATGAATATACGACCCACGGCCATGCATGACACCAACGTATAGATACTCGTCACCATGCCTATACGTTATTCTAAAAAACGAGCAATTTAACAATCAAGACACAATTCCTAATCCCTCAAGCTAAGGTTAGAACGAGCACTTACCTTGTCTTGCAAGAACTTCCTAGACTTCCAAAAATTCTTCGAGCCAAACCTTCTATGAACGTTCCCGAACTTTAGGCGAACTCAATTGGAGCTAAAGAGTTTCAACTTGGTAGGGTTCCTTAACTCAGCTGAAATTCTTGGCACAATTTGCAGCAAATTTGAGCTAGGTCTTTGGTGTTGGAGAGTGGGGTTTCTTGTAATAGATATTGGGGTTTGTTTTCAAGGGGATTTGGAGGTTGATTTGCTGGGGTTTAAGGGTGTTGTAGTGAGTTTTTCGGAGGTGACTGACGAAATAAGGGGGGTTTTGCATGTTAGGGTTCCTAGCTCATACCCTGCAATAATGTTAAAATTGCATAACTACAAAGAGGAATTTGCACTTAAAACAAGCCAAATTTGAACGATTAGTATCATATCTGTTTCTACGACACATCGGGTCGTTACAGATCTTGATGAGGAATCCACCACTCCAAGCTTAATCAATGGGGCAAGACAAGTAGATCTTTCACCAAAATTGCTGGATGCAGTGAAATCAACTAAAAAAGGTAGAAAAAAACAAAGCAAAGACACTCAAAGTGTGGGGGGAGGAGTCCAAACCAGAGGGATCTTATCCAAATCTCAATTTTAATCATGAATGGGATCATTTGGAATATAAGGTCAGTCAATACAATTAAAGCCTTTGAAAGGCTTATCAATATGCACAGACAGTATCACTTCCAGTTTATTGGAATCAAGGAGCTTAAGCAAAAAGCCAGGAAATTGGAGAGATACAAAATGAGGATTGGACTGCCAAAATGTTATGCCAATGTATCAAACAAGATACGGGTATTTGTGGATGAGGATCATGAAGTAGACATAATATATGACCTGGAGCACCAGCTAACTTTGAACTGACAGGGGTGGACTCACAAACCTCATTCTTTGTCACCTTTGTATATGCAAAATGTAATGCCATTGAATGAATTGAACAGTGGGATAGCTTATACAACCTTGCCAAAAACATGTCACTGCCTTGGCTTGTAGGAGGTGACTTTAATGTCATATGGGATGAGGAAGAGAAATTTGGAGGACTCCCAGTAACACTGAATGAGATTGAAGACTTTAGACACTGCATCAACACTTGCAACCTCTCTGAACTTAGCTTTAAGGGAAACATATAATCATGGTGGAATGGGAGAGTAGAGGAAGATTGCATATTCAAAAGGATGGACAGATGCTTAGCTAATTGTGCACTTTAACAACGGCTGCCACAACTGGAAGTCACTCACTTGCCAAAGATAGGTTTAGACCATTGTCCACTGCTACTGGCTTGCGACACAAATGCTACACCTATAAAGAAAGCCTTCAGATTTCTAAACTTTTGGATACAGCACCACAGTTTCAAAGAGGTGGTAAAAGAGCATTGGAAAGCAGATTTCACTGGGGATCCTTTTATACTATTTAATCACAAGCTGAAGATTTGAAAAGAGCATTATCAATATGGAGCAGAGCAATATATGGAGACATCTTCCAAAAGATAGCAAGTCTAGAGGAAGTAGTCAAAGTACATGAAGCCCAATTTGAGCTTCATCCTACTGCTCAAAACAAAATAAGGTTACAATAGGTGCAAGCTGAACTGATCAAGTACTTAACATTAGAAGAACAATTCTGGAAGTAGAAATCAGGCATGACATGGTTTAAAGACGGTGATAGAAACTCAAAGTTCGTTCATGCACAAGTGAATGGAAGAAGAAAGAGGTTACCGATTAGAAGAATTCAGAACAACATGGGCACATGGCTAGAAGACAATGTTGAAATAGCAGATGAAGTAGTCAGTTTTTTCAAAACACAGTTTCATGAAGACACCCCCCTACAACATTTGAAATACTGAAGCACATTCCTACACTGGTAGACAATGCAGACAACTATGTATTAATGCAGCAACCAACAAGGGAGGAAGTTAAGGATGCAGTGTTTGGTTTGAATGCAGAAAGTGCAGGAGGACCAGATGGCTTCACTATATGCTTCTACTAGTCATGCTGGGATAAGTTGAGAATGATATAGTTGATATGGTAAAAGCAGTCTTTAATGGCCATATTCTTCCCAAGTGTGTCACACAGGTGTTGCTGCCTAAGAAGAAGGAAGTACAAACCTTTTCAGACTTGAGACCAATTAGCCTCAGTAACTTCATCAACAAAATATTCTCCAAAGTAGTTCGTGACAGACTGGTGATCATTCTATCAAAGCTAATCTCTGATGAACAGGCTGGTTTTGTTAAAGGCAAAAGCATAGTGGAAAATGTGCTCTTAACTCAAGAGATTATAATAGATATTCGACTGAGAACTAAAGCAGGCCCAAATATTTTAATTAAACTGGATATGACAAAAGCATATGACAGATTGTCATGGATGTTCCTGACCAAGGTACTGAGGAAGATGGGATTTGAAGAAAGATTCATTGACTTGGTACATGGGCTAGTGGTCAACAACTGGTATTATGTCCTGCTCAATGGAGAACCACATGGATTCTTTAAATCCACAAGAGGAGTTAAACAAGGTGATCCTATGTCACCTGCACTGTTCATAATGGCAGCAGAAGACATGTCTAAGGGACTCAACGCTCTACATTCTTAACCTCTATTTTCATGGATTTGGCTTACCCAAATGGAGTCCCAAGATTAATCATCTAGAATTTGTAGATGACACCATCATCTTCTCTTCATCAGATGCCACCTCACTACAGTTGATAATAGAAGTGCTGACTGCATATGAAGCTGCTTCTGGTCAATTGAGAGTAATTATGCAATATACATGCATCACTCCACCTCAACACAGGTGATCAACAAGGTACAAAGGATCACAGGAATCCTGCAGCAAGACTTCCCTTTTACCTACCTTGGATTTCCAATCTTCTACATGAGAAGGAAGATAGATTACTACCAAGGTCTTATACAAAAAGTGATGGACAAGCTTCAAAACTGCAAAGGGAAACTACTATCTACAGGAGGAAGGGCAGTGCTTATCACATATGTCTTACAGAGTATGCCAATTCACCTCCTCTCTGCAATAAATCCTCCTGCCAATGTGATCAACAAACTTCACAAGATAATTGCACAATTATTTTGGTGCAATTCTGTTGGAAATCCAAGAAGGCACTGGGCATCATGAAATACCTTATGCTTGCCATGTGAGGAAGGGGGTGCAGGTTTCAGATCCCTACAAGACATGTCTACAGCATTGTTATGTAAACTATGGTGGAATTTCAGAACAAAACCAAGTTTATGAAGTGCATTCATGAGCCAAAAGTATTGTAAAAACTCAAATCTAATAATTTTTCCTTGGAGAGGTGGATCTCACATCTAGAGGAAAATGGTTGAATGCAGAAGTATCATGGAGCACCAAATCCTCTGGCAACCTAAAATGGGATCTTCATTGTTCTGGTTTGAAAACTGGACAGCACTGGGAGCCTTTTACTTTGTTACTCCACCTGAGTTCATATGTGATGAGACTGTACAAAACATGCAGGATGTGATAGAAGAAGATCATTGGAATGAAGAGAAGATCAAGGAGTTCTTACCAAATGATATTGCTGCACACATACTGGATAACATCAAACCACCAACTATGGCAGGTGTGCTTGATGAACCAGTATGGATGCTTGAAACCGGAGGTGAATTCACTGTCAAGACAGCCTGGGAATACCTGAGAAAGAGGCAGCATCCTTCTAATACTTATAGAAACATTTGGGTGTAGGGATTACCATTTAAAATTGCTTTTTTCATGTGGAAAGTCTGGAGAAACAGATTACCACTGGATGATAACTTCAAAAAACTAGGCTATCACATGGCTTCTAAATGTTGGTGTTGTACAGAGCCACAGGAAGAGACAAGACGTCACCTTTTCTTCACATCATATGCTGCAAGTAAAGTGTGGAGATACTTTCTTGGTAATGCAGGAATTGATGTACAAGGTATTACCTTGCACCAAGCAGTGGCTAACTGTTGGACTGCAGATGTTGTCAATCTATTGAAACCAATAATGCAAGCCCTACCTTCAGTGATTATATGGGAGCTATGGAAGAGAAGAAATAACTACAAATATGGGGACATAGTCACTATCAATAGGGTAATCTATCAAATTACTTATCCTCTCTAGATGCTTATTAAAGTCAGAAAGCCAGGAATTCAAAACATCCCCCATAAATGGCAAGATATAATTATTATGATGGAACAATATACTCCCACTTTGAAGTACACTAAGGTGATATGGGAATTTCCCAAACAAGGGAGGATCAAAGTCAACACATATGGCACTTTCAGGGGCAACCCGGGTAGAAGCTCCATTGGCTTTGTACTGAGAAATGAAGAGGGAGATTTAATACATGCCTACAGTAAGGAGATCAAAGAAAGCACAAACACTAAAGATGAGGCACAGGCAATGGTGGAGGCCTTAAGATTCTGTGTCCATAAAGAACACCTTCTAATAGAGCTCCATACTGACTCAATGATGCTAATGAAGAGCATAAAGGGAGAATGGAGAGTACCTTGGTCCATCCAGGAAACTGTTGCAGAAATCAAGGAGTTGATGACAAGATGCAATGCAACAATAGCACACACATTCAAGGAAGGCAATAGATTGGCAGACCATATTACAAACTATGCCCTGGATGTTGGTCCTATTGATTGCCAGTGCTTTGGTGAATTAGACACACAAAGTAGAAGGTTGGTTAATAGTGATAAAAGTCAATGTCCTTATCTAAGAGTAAGGGTGGCAGGAAACAGAGGGAATTAAACCAGCCAAAAGGAAAGGAGATGGGTGGAAACCATAATCACAGCAACAATGATCCAGGAAGAATGGAATAGGGCAAAATGAATTACTCTACAGGAAATACTAGAGGGTCTCAACCACATAGTCCAAGACCACCACAATGGATCATTACCATGAACATGAGATCAAACAATGACTTCTACAATTTCTTAACATGCTTGTTAATGATGCAGGTACAATGGAGGGCAAAGCAGGACACCAGCAAGAAACCTAGGAGAGACCATCATCACAACGCTAGCGAAGGGTAACATATTATGGCTGCAGGAGCTCATATGATATATGTCCTGCTATTTGCAGGCACACTGTTGCACCTGGGATGCCACCACAAGCTTCATCACAACAACTGTACTGAGGAGGAAGTGGAACACTGGATTCATGCTAACAAGATATCTTGTCTTGCAGGAAATTTTGAAGATCCGGACTGCAATCAACATGAAATCACCATCAGCACCTTGAGCTCAATCAACAGCCAACCATATGAAATGCAAATCACTGAGTGGATCCAACCTACTGCTGAAAAAGCAATGGGGGGAAACATCATTTCTAATGCTCATTCAATTGCTTTTTTAGCTAGTACACTGGACTCTAATTCCTCTAAGCAATGTCAGTAAATACATAGACACAAACAACACCAGAACCTCAGCAACAGCAACACCACTCTACATAACCACAGCACCAAACAAGAAGCAAAAAGCACCAACAAGGACACCACAGAAGAAACCAGCAATACTCTCAGCACATCGCAACTTCAGAACTCACTGAACTCCAGATCTCTACTTCAGCTCACAGCAGGATCACAGCAGCAGTAGAAGAAACTCACACAAAGATACAGCAATTACATATGGAAGCAACAAAAGCTCAGCTCTCCGTTCACCAAGACAAACTCCTGGGAGCAGATCACTACCAAGGAAGCATTAGACAACCACTTTGTACAACTACATCAAAAGATCAATCCCAAAGTACAGCAGTCAAGACAATTCCCAAGCCTACACCAGCAACATGAGAAGATTAGCAACAACAGCCTCAATTTTCAAAGACACAACATCAGCAAAGAATCAAAGTCATCAAAGTCAACTCAGAGGAAAACAACACTGATTTCAACATCGGGGCTGGGCCCCACCACTCTGAACTACACCTCTAGGACGGCCTCTACCTCTAACGGCCTAACCTCCACCTCTAGCCGCCTGACCCCTACCTCTAGCTAGCTGAGGGGGCGGTGAAGTGTGCTGGAATTATGGCACGAGAACTCTGTTGTGGCATGCCGCCCAATAATATCGGACAGAATCTCTTGATGTGACCAATACCACCACACTTCGAACACCTATCCTGCTGTCATGGCTGTTGAAGTTGAAGTTGACACGAAGGGGCTAAATATCCACAGTAATAGCTCTGAATCGAAGGTGGACTGATAGGAGCTAGTGGTGCACTGTAGGTTGGCTGCCTAGAGTAAAGCACATAAGGACCATGACTCCCCAAAGCACTGTGAGATGCCTGTAGTGCTGAATGAAATTGCTTGGGAGGATGGCCTCTACAAAAAGTACCCCTTCCTCCAGATGAGGCGCCTCTGAAACTTCCCGAATGATGAGGCCTCTTATCTGATACCAGTCCCTCTTCTGAGCACGAACCAGCTTAATCCATCTTGCAATATCTACGGCCGTCTGGAAAGAAATATCACTCCCGATCTCCTTGGCCATCATAAGAGTGAGAGAGAATGTGAGCCCATCAATAAATCTCCTCACTCTCTCCCTCTCAGTAGGAAGCAAGATAGTGGCATGGCGAGCTAGGTCCACAAATAGAGTCTCGCACTAGGTGACAATCATACCACCATGTTGAAGACGCTCGATTGCCTGCGGTACTCCTCGCTCAGAGTTACAGGAATGAACGTCTTAACAAAAAGCTGTGAGAACCGATCCCAAATAAGTGCAGGTGACCAGCTAGTCTAGTCAACATATTATCTCTCCACAATCTCCGAGCGGAATCAGTCATCTGAAATGCTGCAAAATCGACCCCACTAGTCTCAACTATTCCTATGTTGCACAACAGTCCTGAAAATCTTGTGGGTCCTCAGAAGATGCACCACTAGAATGATCAGGAAAGAGCTTGGTGAGCGTACCATTGGCCTGCACCGCAACAACTGGCTGAACTACCCCAACTGCCAGAGCTGAAGTACCCCAACTGGTAGGGCTGCTGGAGTCTAATATTGCGGAGCCACCTACTCCATGGTGTGAGTAGCGGGAGTCTATGCTCCCCCCAGCTTGAAAGACGGCTGGTCCCACCGGGAATGTTCTGGTCTGGGCCAAAATTTCCATAAGGCCCACCGAACGGAATGGAGCATCCTGAAGCACTAGAGTGGTTATGTACCCCTCCGAAACCTGAGCTGGTCCAATGGGTACAGTATGAGCTGGAACCTCTTCCTCAAAATCTACTCGAGGCTCTTCTACTCATGGTACTGCTCGAGCTCGTGGTTGAGCTCTGCCTCTGCCTCTTCCTCTAGCTCAGCCTCGGCCTCGACCTCTGACGCTGGTAGTAGCTGCCATTGGGGGCTCTGGCTCCTATTCGGCTGTAGATGCAGTACGTGTTGTCCCTATCTGCGAGAGAACAAGAATAAAATGGTTCAACAGTCAATGATACAATAAAATCACACGACAGAGTAAGAAGGAAGTGATATTTTTCCTAAACTCCATAGCCTCTGGAAGATAAGTACAGACGTCTCCGTACCGATCCTCCAGACTCTACTAAGGTTGCTCGTGACTCGTGAGACCTAGGATACCGATTGCTCTGATACTAGCTTGTCACGATCCAGAATTCCCAACCTCTGGACCGTGATGACGCCTAACATTTTACTTGTTAGGCAAGCCAACAGTAGAATATTTTAAGCCATTGTTAACAAATCAAATTAATTCATGCCAATTAAAATGAAATAACTGTAATTGAACTGCAATAAAGTGCGAGAAGTCATAACAACCGAAATATCTAAATACAACTTAGAACTGGTGTCATCAATGCACGAGCGACTAGAATAATACAGATAATAATCTGAATAAAGGTAAAATAGTATGAAAACAAATAAACAGGTATGATAAAGTAGAAGGGGATTTCACGGCTCCGAACGCCGAGCAGAAGTACCTCAAGTTTCCGTCAAATGTCCGATTCGAGCAACCTACTGGCTGCCGCTGGGACCAACTCCAAAGTTTGCACAAGAAGTGCAGAGTGTAGTATGAGTACAACCGACCCCATGTACTCTGTAAGTGTCGAGCCTAAACTCGTCGAAGTAGTGACGAGGCTAAGGAGAGTCACTTAGAAGAACCTGCACGCAGTATAATAATAATGACAAGAAAGGAAAATATAGTAAGTAAGGTAGTTAACTCATGAAATAACTCAATTCTCGAAAACTAGTAAAAATAGAAATACAAATCGTCCGAATCTCGTACAAAAACACCGAAGGAAACAAAATACGATAGGGAATACCAAACACATAAACCGGAGCGGTGTGCAATCCTATCCCACCGTACAAACACGATCCTCCTTTATTCTTCTATGTAAATATCAATAATAACAAGTAAAAAATAAGTTGCAGCGCGCAACCCGATCCCACCATATAATCAAAATCAATATCATACCCTCCCTTATTTCACGATATCAATCCTTCCTTGTTCCACATACCGCAGCGTGCAACCTGATCCAACCATATCAATATCAATCATCCCTTATTCAACCTGTTGCGGTGTGCAACCCGATACATTTACACAAATCAATAAATGAAATCAATTCAACAACTTGAATCACAAGAATCCGTAGGATTAACGAATATTAAAGAAAAACAATAAGGGAAATCTCGTACCAAATCAAGAATTGATAAAATTAAATGTTAAGCAGCAAGACAAGTCAAATGAATGACAACTAAAGGGTACAAGTAAGTCAATTAAGGCAAGTAGCAATTAAACCATGGAAACATGGGAGAAAATAACATTTTAATAAGAGAATAATAAATGACAAGTAGCAAATTAAGGCATATGAAGCAATTAAAGAATGTAACAGTTAAGACATGGAATAAAATAAATAATGAAATATAGACAAGCATGTAAACAAGTATTTTGACAGTATATACACACTCGTTACCTCGGATATATGTAGATACACATGAGTTATCATATAGCACATAGCTCAAGGGTTCCTAATTCCCTCAAATTAAGGTTAGACCCAACACTTACCTCGCTCTGCAATCAAATCAAAGCCTTATTGGGGCCTTTCCTCTAAAATCCACCTCCGAACCAATCGAATCTAACCAAAATCGACTCATAAACATCAAATAATGCTAGGGAAATTAGTTACAATACATAATGTTAACATCTTTACACTTTGCCTAAAAGGTCAACAAAAGTCAACCTCGGGCCCGCTTGGTCAAAACCCGAGATTCGGACCAAAACCCATTTACCTTTTCACCTTGAGCCTGATTATCTAATTAGTTTCAAAGTCCGACCCTAATTTGAGGTTTAAATCCCAAATTTGCAACCCCCCCCCCCAATTCTTCCCAAATCCCTAATTTTCTACAATGAAAGAACAAAGATTAGGGCTAGAAATTAATGGGTGATGATGGAAATTGGAAGATGGTGAAAAATGGGTAAAGTCCCATGTTTGAAATGTTTTACGTTTTGGGCGTCAGGCATTCTTATGAGTCTGAGCCCAACAATGAATTCCATGGTAACTCGCTCCCATTTCCACTCGGGAATCTCAAGTCTCAGAAGCAACCCACCTGACCTCTGGTGCTCATACTTCACCTGCTGATAATTTAGGCACCAAGCTGAATACTCCACTATGTCCTTCTTCATTCTCCTCCACCAATAGCGCTGCCTCAAATCCTGGTACACCTTAGCGGCATCCGGATGAATGGATTACCGTGAAGTGTGAACCTCCTGAAGAATCAACTCATGCAAACCATGCACATTGGGCATACATAACCACTGCTGCATCCACAACACACCGTCATCTTCGATAGAAACCTCATTGGCATCGCTGTACTCTACCGTGTCTTTGAGGACAAACAAATGGGGGTCGTCATAGTGACGCTCTTTGATGCGATCATATAAAGAAGACAAAGAAAACACGTAGGCAAGAACTCGACTAGGCTCCGAAGCATCCAATCTAACAAACTGGTTGGCTAAGGCCTAAACATCAAATTCTAATGGCCTCTCTGCTGCCGACAGATATGCTAAACTACCCAAACTCTCTGCCTTTTGACTCAAGGCATCAGCCACCACATTGGCCTTTCGAAGATGATATATGATGGTGATACCATAGTCCTTCAGCAACTCTAACCATCCTCGCTACTGCAAGTTGAGATCCTTCAACTTGAGTAGATGTTGTAGACTCCGGTGGTCAGTATAGAACTCACAAAGGACACTGTACAAATACTGCCGCCAAATCTTCAAGGCATGAACAATAGCTACTAATTCGAGGTTATCAACAGGATAATTCTTCTCATGAACCTTTAACTATCTAGATGCATAGGCAATCGCCCTATCATCTTGCATCAACCCCGCGCCATGGCCAACACGTGATGCATAACAGTACACATTGTAAGACCCCGAACCCGTAGGTAACACCAATACTGGGGCTGTAGTCAAAGCAGTCTTGAGCTTTGGAAAGCTCTCCTCTCACTCCTCGATCAACCTGAAAGGTGCACCCTTTTGGGTCAATCTGGTAAAAGGTGTAGCAATAGAGGATAAACCCTCTATGAAATGACGGTAATACTCGGCTAAACCAAGAAAACTCTGCACTGCTTCAATCTTCTTCTGGTTTACCTTGATCCCCTCACTCGACACAACATGACCTAAAAAAAAATAACGAATCGAGACAGAACTCACACTTTGAAAATTTTGCATACAACTTCCTTTCTCTCAAGGTCGAGAGCACAATCCTCAAATGTTGCTCGTGATACCCCCGGCTGCGGAGTACACCAAGATGTCATTAATAAACAAAACGACTTAATCAAGGTAGTGTTGGAACTAACTATTCATTAGATGCATAAATGGTGTTGGGTCGTTGGTCAGCCCAAATGATATCACAAGGAACTCGTAGTGACCATACTGAGTCCTGAAAGCAGTCTTCCGGTTATCCGGATCTCGAACCTTCAACTGATGATACCCTAACCGCAAATCAATATTTTAGAACACTTTGGTACCCTGTAGCTGATCAAATAAGCATTCAATGCGTGTTAATGTATATGTGTTCTTCACTGTAACCTTGTTCAACTGCCAATAGTTATTGCACATGCACATAGAACCATCCTTCTTCTTCACAAAAAAGACTGGAGCACCCCAAGGTGACACACTAGGCCACATGAAACCATTGTCAAGATATGGTGGAATAGAAATGCGCTGAGTGTCCAGCAACAAGTCAATACCAAAATCAATATCCCTATCGGGCGGCGTGCTCGGATGATTTGCTGAAAATAAGTCTTGATAGTTTCTCACAACCGGAACTAGCTCAACGATAGGAGTATCAACCCTGACATCTCTCAAAAAGGCTAGATATGCATCTCACCCCTTCCCAACCATCCGATGTGTCTTAAGGAAGGACACAAGCTTGCCAGGAACATAATCCAATGTACCCCTTCGCTCTAACCGCGCTAAACCTGGCATAGCCAACCTCACCATCTTGGCGCGCCAATCTAGAATAGCATGATAGGGCGACAACTAGTCCATGCACAAGATAAAATCAAAGTCTTCCATATTGAGCAACAATAGATCAACTCTGGTCTCAAAAGCAGCAATGACAACTAAACACGAGGGATACACATGGTCAACAACAGTAGAAACTCCCACAACGTGGACATATAAACAGGAGAACTGAAAGAATCACGAGATATACCCTAATACAGAGCAAGGTAAGATGACACATATAAATAAGTAGATCATGGATAAAATAAGATCGATGCATCTCTATGACAAATCGAAACAATAACTGTGATAACTGCATTTGATGCAACCTCCTCTATTGACGACCAATTTTGACCTTGCCTTTTAAAATTAATTTATTTGTACTAAAATATTTACAATGAATGATTTGAAAGTATTCTCCATCAATAAATACATATTTATAATAAAAACTTAATTAAGTATTAGTTTTGAAATTAGTCACTCAGTATTAGCATTGTGTAATTACAAATAAACTTACTACATTCTAAATTACATTGTATATGCTTTATAATTAATTTAATGATTCACTCCTTAATTTGTAGATTAAATAGACTACAATGACAACAAATTTGAAATTAGTATAGTAAATAGAAAAATAAGATATTTTATTATTAATTAACTAATTACAGTATTTAGTAGTATGTATGATAGTTATAATTTCTATTATATTTATTGAAATTACTTATGTTTATTTAAAAGAATTTTAAAGGGACTAAAGACTGAAATGGCTACAGTTGCAAAAATTCAATCAAATACAAATTTGGCTACTTGTCAAATTAATTCCAGCACAAAATAAAATCTGATCCAGTCCAAATACCCATCTTTCAACCTTGGCAATTCGCGCCCCTATCCCTAAACCAATCAGAGCTTGCCGTATCATCGGTCTCCCGCACTCACAAAACAAACACAGCTGATTTGAGCCGTTTAATTCCTAAATCGACGGCCTACAATTTCACTCTACTCTCCTCTTTAATTTTTAAAACACTCGGAGTTTTTAATCTTGACCATTGGATCACAAATATCCATCGGCTGCAGAAGTTTCCACAAAGATCACTTAAATCCATAAATATCAGGACCACTGATCTAATAGATCAGCGGCCCAGATGCAATCTCCCAATAACCTTAGAGACGACCCCAAAACCCCTTTACCCTAATTCATTTACAACCCTCTCAACCGCCTCCCTTTCCTCTTTCCCTCTCCTTTCTCTCAATCTCTCATGAATGTCAATCAACGGACCTTGTACAAATTCGTGCAAGGTCATCAAACCTCTCACCAAATCGCTCTCTCCTGCTTCACTATCCGAGAATATCGCTAACCTTTCCCTTTTTTGTGTTCATCAAATCAAAATCACTAGAATCCCGACCTTAGCATTGAGACACTGCCTCGTCTTCGTTCTTTCAAATCCAAACTCACAAAACAACCGCTTTGTCCCTAAGATATGAAGCTTGTGATTTATTTTCCATTTCCATCATTAAACTAAATATCCCCAATCTGAAACACTAGAGCTAAAGGGCGAAACTTCAATTCATCTGATTTCTCCCTTCGTTATTTCAAATCGGAGCAGGCATGGTTGATATCTTCAGCATCATCATCATTTTTTTACTAGATGTCAAACTAGTGACCTATGGACATTAGAGTCTGACCACTAGTCGAAGATTTCAACAGTCGACCCTCTCCCCTCTCAGGTAAATTCCCTTACCAATTTCACCTCTGTCTCTCTGATTTTCACTCTCCTATGCTTGCATCATCTAGTAGTCGTCATCTTCCACTACTGAATTTTGATTATGTGAAACCCTAGGCCATTAATAGCACTATAAATA
This sequence comes from Nicotiana obtusifolia, assembly GCA_002018475.1. Classification (NCBI taxonomy): domain Eukaryota; kingdom Viridiplantae; phylum Streptophyta; class Magnoliopsida; order Solanales; family Solanaceae; genus Nicotiana; species Nicotiana obtusifolia. The sequence goes on from MCJB01012106.1 coordinate 85,081, forward strand.
GGGGCTTCAATGTTCTGACCTAACATATCGAACACTTCAACCTACAGAGCTAATACACCTAATAGATACAAAAAGCTATCACAAAATTAATTAGAAAGATCTCGATTTTAGTCTTGAGTAATAAATTAAGCTAGGATTCTAACTAACTTGTGGTTTTTTTCTCATTCCTAGTATTACACAGGTCGGGGTGAGTTCTTAATTCGATACCGCAAAACAAGAGTCCTCTGTTCTGGTTCACTGCGCAATAGGAGGTTAGTACACCTCCATTCTCTATCTCTCTCAATTACTTCATTTGAATAATCATGAACGTGTTATTATCTTCCTGATTAACTGCTTAGTTTATAATGCTTATTCATTTTGTAATTGTCTATTTTTGGTTTATCATGACTTGTTGATGATCTATGATAAGCTGTTGTATCTATCTAGTTTTAATTAAGAAGCTATGTGACTTTAATGACCTCAATTTCTTCATTGAAAAACCTATGTGTTCAGGTTGCTTAACCTGCCTTGATGATTTCTCACATCTACCTAGACTTCTCACTTTTCTCTAATGTTTTGTTGTAACCTTCATGCTCATCATGTTTTATTCTGTTCAGTTATAATCCTCACGCTCATAATTTCGAGTTCTGCTATTCTAATACGTAGGGTGTTGTTGTAGTCTTCATGATTATCATGCATTCCTCTTTTGAGTGTTGTTATTGTACCCTTGGGCTTGCTGTTAAATGATTCTAGTTAGGGTATGCATGAAGGTATATGAGATAACCCTGCCTCACTTGGCTAAGGCTTGTGAAACCTGAGTATTCAAAATGCTGTCATAAATGCTTGTTAGTCATTGTGTATCCTTTGAATCCTCACAATGAATGCTTCACATTCATGTCTAACTGTTAATTGAAAAACAGTTCTACTAGGATAATCTTATGTGCACATCACAAATACTTATTACGATCAGCCTATCTCTTTTGAGTTAGGGAGTAGTTGTACCTATTGTGGTTGAATGCCAACTATTTTCTGTAATTTTAGTACAACTCCACCATGTCTAGTATTCGACCGATGTCTGTATAGCTTATTTAAGTCTGTTCAGTTACGATGTTTCCCCTATTCTTAGCCCCTTAATGCTACTGATAACCTGATTATGTAATGCTCGAGGCTCATCTTGTCTTGTGAGGATATAATCTGGATTAAAATTTTTGTATGAGTAGGAGTTTGGTATGGACCTTTGTTTATCCCTCATGACTTCATATTTTCAACACTGTTTTGAAACTATACTCTGTCTTTCCTTTCCACTGTTATTCTGGATTAAATCTAGTATAGGAGAACCCTTTCGTTATTACTTATTTAGCACAGTAACTTGCCTATATCATTGTCTGAATCCTTACTGAGAATTCCAAAGGATTCAAGTGTTGTTATCTATTTATCTGTAAACTCATGATAATAACTAATGTTGAACTAACATGCGATCAATCCTTCAAGACAATAGCATTTTCTGTTACAGCTCTAAGACTATATACCTTATCCGTCTACGTGCCATATAACTTCAGTTGTTTGGTTCTTTAGCTACAGCAGTACAAGTGTTCCTACCTCCGTATGTGCTTAGAACATGTCTTTGAAATCTACTCATAATGTGTTTCACTCACTTAATACTGAAGTATAGTCATATTGCCTCTACGAGTTTTTCCTAAGTTATTCTGTCATGAAGGAATATGATTGTGATAGGAAATGTCATAGTAGTGTTTTTGCATTGAAAGAGCCTCATTGGCATCAAACATACAGGGAAGAATTAGTCATTAGTGGTTACGGGTATTTGGGAGTAGAGTTTAACTCTAAGTTAGGCTGCTCTCTCGGTACAAGCATTGCCCTAGGCCTTGAGACACTTGGGAACTTTGAAGTGTCGGGGGATTCAAATGGAGGCATCGACCTTGAGTAGAATTCTCTCATTAGCCTTTAATTCATCGATACTTATTACTCTCTTTGGGTTTGGTGTTTAATAAAAACGAAAGGTGTTCAATGTGGATTATTTACTGTGCATAACCTACACACTAGTATGACTTTCCTTAGTATTTGAATACTGCCAGTTATCTTTACCTTTATTATTTGATGACAAATTATATATGGATACGTATATAGTACTTTTAATTCTAATGACTTTCTCTTTCCTTTTTTTTTTTTGAACATATACAATGATTTGGGCCTGATGAGTTCTTTAAGAACTCAGGCCCAAGTCCAGCCTTGCTATGTCTCAGAAGGTTTAGAGTTAGCCATCGCTCGTGTTGCTCGTTCCTATTACTGCTGGGCTTGCTTCTTCGAGGCCCAAACCTCCCTAAGTCACTTTTTTCCCTTAACTTCTTTATTCACCGTTTTCATTATTCTCCAGTTGCACTATGTTGTTATTCTTCGCTATGTTTTCTGTTGTTTTATCTCATATGTATATGACAATTTTATATTGAATCGGATGCTTAATTTTATCCTCTAACTCACATAAAATAATTTATGCAAGCATTAAAGAATATAGGATTAAAATAAGCCTTAGTTAGCAATTAGTTTTTTGCTAATCATGAGCTATTATTGACTTATGATGCTTCACCAAATATTTTCATAAAGATTTTTGAAGCCCATAGTCTTAACAAAGGCGTCGACCCTTCTTTCAAAAGGAAAAACCATAACTGAGTTGTGTGTTTAATTCCTCTAGAAAGGGAATCAACTATTTCGACAAGATTAAGGTGCTTCTGCCAAAAACAAAAGCCTTCAATCAGTTTTGTTCAAGTCACCTACCTAAAACCAAGGTATATCTTAAGGTCATTCTCAAAATACTTCACCACATTATAATAATATGAATTTTTGTGCTTTAGGAAGCAAAGTGCTTGAACTTAGATTCCATTTTACACATTTATACAAATGCCTACTCTCCCAAAGCTATTTACAAGTATACTTACACTTATTCCCTAATGCCTTTTTCATAAAATCCATCTTCTTTAAGCCATACTATTCCTATATGGATATTGCTCCCCAATATGTGGTAAGCTATGCCCTTTTCAACACTAATTAAAGATTAGTACAAACAATTAGTTTTAAATCTAGTCTTAGTCCTATGGAGCTACCTCGGGTAGATTTTAAGGGGTGCCTAAGACCTTCCCCTTAGAAGAACAAGAACCCTTACCCATAATCTCACCGCTTAGAAGACTAATAAAATATGACCTTTTGTAATTGAATAGGTAACCTGGTATACCTTTAAATATTAGGAGGCGAGTCTCTTTCATCAATAGTAGAGAAAACCACAAGTTGAGTCTTTTTTTGACTAGTGCAAAATAAGTTGCAACATCATGGTGACTTTGCTGGTGATTTACACTTAGGCTCTGAACTTAGCAAAATTAGATTGAATTGGCGCTTAGATTTTTTTGCACGTTGCTTTAACTGTAGTGAAATTCTCAATTTGATGCTTACCTTTTTTATTTGCTCTTTTTCCTTATTATCATGCTTATTATTGCTACACCCTTATATATTACTACATTATATATACAGTCATCACATTTCTCCCTGTCGAGTCATGCGTACATTATCACATACAATGGCACATGATGGTTGTCTTTTACACCCCTCCGAACCTTCTTTTCAAAACTGTGTAGTTTCACAGAAAGGCTTTGTCAGGTGAACAAACATAACTTCTCGCAATCTTCAGTCCAACTCAAAAGTAGGAAACACTCTACTCTAGCAAAAATAGGTCATATTGCATAAACCTTATGTATGGGGTCGAATTCGATCACTTGCATAAGGAATACCGGTTTCGAATTCGTACGACCGGCGTCGATTGGAGTCACTGCTCGATAGGCCGAGATCGAGACTGAATGTCATCGGAACGGAGCTCGAAGCCAAGGCGCCCGAGATAAGATCGCTGAGGTCGATTAGGGTAAAACGCCTGGGGTAAAATTATCAGATTTGTGTAACAGAAGGACCAGAAATCCCGTGATACGTAAATATCTTGGCGGGAATCAAGGCAAAAATCAGCAAAGACGTTGAAGCCATTAATTCTAGGGATATTTTACCTTGTAGATAGGGTTTTTACCTTGTATAAGACTCATTCCCCTCCCTATATAAAGGGGTAACATAATTGTAAAAGGGGGACAATCAACGATCAATATACAAAAATACAGTCTGCTCTAGTTGTTTTCTTTATCTATTTGCTTCATATTTGTCTATCCTTGAGAATTCTACCACAATGAATTTATTCCAAATTGGCGGTTTGCACCCTTTCTCAATTTACTTACTGAGTTTAGTCTTTATTTTCATTCATGTTTTATTCGTATCAAACCAAATCACGTATCCTTAAAACCATGTACAAATTTAATTGTTATCCGAAGCCAAGGGTAAACACCTTAGGTGATTGGTCCTTGGTATCGACACACAATTAGGAAAACCACCCTAATGTAAATGGGTCATGTTCCCAGTGACATGACTTATGTAGAAAGACGAACAAAATTGATGAGACATCTAAAGATCCAAAGCAAACACCTACGCATACCCTTTCTTTACCTACTTCAGAAAATGAAAATCAACAAAAACATCCCCGAGTTAACATAGTGATGGGAGCGCCACAGAAGTTGAAGAAGTGGTGGAAGAACATCTGTCGAGAACACAGATATGAGATTCGGACGCCGCTGGGGTCACTGGTCGCTTTGCTATACATCCGAGCAGATGGGGTGCTCAGTCGCCTGCTGATAGAATTCTGGGATCCGAATAAGGTGGTATTCAAGTTTTCTGGTTGCGAGCTAGTACCGACATTGGAAAAAGTTACCAGTTTAATGGAGCTGCCGTTTACAGGGAGGAAACCAAAACCACCAGTTACTATGCCCGGTTACCGATTCCTGGATACTTTGGGTCTGGCTAACAATCAAGGTCATAGAAATTTTGAGGATGGATGGGTGAGCCTAGATAAAATGTTCAATAGGTTCGGACATCATAAGAGCTACGAGCGGTATTTGGGCGAATTTTTGTAAGGCCCTGTAAATTTTCGCCAAGGAATTTAAGGATTTGTGGTGCCGAGGTAGATTGATGTGTACGAAGGTAGTGGTTAATATTCGAGCTTGCTGCGGTACACACTATTGGGGTTGAAGAATGCACTTTAGGAATTGATGGAAATTTTGGCAGAAGAATGAAATTCTGCTGTCAATTTTGCGACCGCAAAACCAGTCCACAGACCGCATAATCATCACAGAGCTGAGCAGAAAAATAGTTTAATTTTGAAGGTTGTTTTGCGACCCATTATGCGATCGCATACCTGTTTCGCGGTCCGCAATTCCGTTGCAGATTTTGCATGAAGAATTTCGGAGGGGGAATTCTGTGCGCCATTTCGCAGCCGCGTAATTAGTCCGCGAACCGTAGACCTAGCCACAAACTTGTCCAAGCCAGCCCAATTTTTAGCATCACTTTTGCGGTTCATTTTGCAGGCCGCATATCTATTTTGCGGTCCATTCTGCAACCGCAGAGTTGAGTTCGGAGGGTCCATTTTCCATTTTTATAACCCGATCACATTTTGATTAATAGCCTTTGGGGCTCATTTTGCAGACAATATTTGACGATTTTAGAGAGTAGTGAGAGCATCTTATTGAGAGAGGGAGAAGACCTAGTCATCCTAATCATCCGTTCTTGTCCCAATCATCAAGAATCATGGAAGCCAATCACTAGGCTATCATCTATTCGGGTAAATCCTTCTCCTAAGCTTTCATGCAAGAGGTTGTAGGTTTAAATATGTTGTGTGGTCGGAGATAGGCCATGCATGTGCCAATAGGAGGTAGTATGTGAGGTTTTTGAACTATTTGGGGTAGTTTCTTGTTAAAATTGGTCGAGGAAGGAAGTGATTACCATTGTAGAGCCTTGCATTCGATTTTGCATAGTAGGTGTTTTACAAAATCCCCAAGTGACATATGTCATTAGAATGCTACTAACTATTGTTTGGTTTTCCCTATCTTCCTATAGATTGATATTGCTAGAAGTATTGGGACGTTGTTGTAATCTAAGGACAGCTCAAAAAAGGTATGTTGTCTAAGCTTCTCTATTAGAATTGAATTCCATGATGTTCCAGTAGTTTCAGGTATGATTGGCCCAGATTCCTAATTCCTATGTTCCGAGTTGTTCCTAATAAATTCAATTATCCCAAGTAAGCATTGAGTTGGAAGATGTATATACTCAAAATGTCTAGCAACCACCCCTGTCTTATTATGATCTCTTTGAGAATGTGTTCAAGTATTGTTTGTGTATGGAAATGTTATGAGTTCAACTCATCTTTCAAATTAAGCTCTATTATGCTTAACTTGGAAAGAAAACTCAATGCGCCTAAAACTACTATTGCTCGTAAATATATTTAAGGCCTTGATTTCAAATGCTTTTATTGTTGATAATCTATAACGATGCTTGAAAGTTAATGGAGTGAGTTGGAGATATAAAGTGTGGCCATCGTGCCAGGAATGAAAGTTATACTTGTGGCCAATAGTGCCATTGAAATGAAATGATGTGTGAAAGATTATAAAATGAGCCTTGATTCAACAATTCCAATTTACTCGGAATATTGATTTGCCTAAAGCATGTGTACTCAAGTCATGTTCCAATGTGGTTGTTTTAAAATAATGCCTATGATTTGAACCACTGTTTCGATCGTAATTCACCATGCTATGCTTTGTAAGTATTTCTAATGTGTATTGAGTTCTTACATATTCACGAGTTCAAATTGTGTATTGCCCTTTTTGGGTAAAGTATTTCAAGAATAAATGTGTGTCACTCGCTTATGATTTTAACTTGTGCTTCGATTACTAGTCATCCTGCTCCTTTTATGTGGAAAGAAATCCATTGTGTTTAAAGACTTCATTACAAATGAACGTAGATTTATGATTTCCCTAATGTTCTATATGTTGATGTTTATGATGATGACCCATTAAAGTGTGGAATATGAGAAACGGCCATCTTCGCATAAATGAAGAATCATATGTATAGCCAAGATAGCCAATGAAATAATGATATCGCGAGCGGTTGAAAGTACTAACGAAGCTATACATAGTGTGGAAGGTTATGAGGTGAATGTATTTGTACTCTGTTTCCTTTGTGTGCAAAACAAATATTTTTTTGGGAGTATCGTTAGTCACCAAGGAAGGGTAGGTTGAAACAACCTAACCTTAAACCTACACATGCCGGTGTAGGTGTGATTGAGGGGTGAATCCCCGGACTGATGTGTTGAGAATATTCCCCTTAAAAGGGATGAGATTGATGTGTTGAGACTATTCCCCTTAATTGGGATGAGATGATTGCTAGCGGAGGGTGATGTCGATCCCCATGACATTGTGGTGTGACGGCCTAGCCGATCTGGTCAAGATCAGATGCCATGCCGTACACATGGTGGTGATTGTGATTTTGATTCGATGTCTTGGGTGAGACGTCCTAGCCGATCAGGCTGTGATCGGACATCGTGCTAAAAACATGCGGTGGTATATCGGTGCATTTCATTGATTGTTGCTTGCTGCTTTCATGGTATTTCCTTTCTTATATTGGCATTCTATTTCAAAAGAGTACATTTAGCTTTACATACTGGTATTATTCCATATATACTAATATCCCTTTTGCCCGGGCCCCTGCATCTTTAATGGATACAGGTGGTCCGTCGGCGGGCAGCTTTTACCCTCGTTAGCAGTTACTCTTTATTCAGAAGGTTTTTTTGAACCCTACTCTATTTCGGGCCTTATGTCACTTGATGTTGTACTGTGTGTTTTGAGTTATAGCCGGGGCCTTGCCCCGGCATAGTGTGTCTTGTACATTGGTGTTGGGAAAGTCAAAACTAGAAATGTTATATTTGTAACACATGTTCCACTTCAATCTATGAATGTGTAATGAAATATCTTTGAGACTTATAAATGATGTAACTAATGGTAATGAATTGGTGTTGCTGAGAAGTTGAAGCTAAGGCGGACGCGAAGCATTCACCCAAGTATCAATCCCCGAAGCTGACTCGGAATAGGAAAAGGAAAACTTTGGCCCACGACTTTTGTATGCCATCAAAGAGTTTGGAAACCACAGAATTCATCCCGAGTTCTTACCTTTTCTTTCTTTTATAGATTTTTATGTATTCGTGGGAATTACTTAAGATTTCTACTAGGAGCATGCATGGCTGAACTCGTTAGTTCTGGGGTGTCATAGGTGCTACGTGAATGTTGACGTTTGAAGTTTGAATTGACGAGTTTGATTTTACCATATTGGGCTGTTTATTTAATCATGTTCTTAGTTATTTTCCTGCGTAGCTAATAGTGAAATACTATTTACGAATCTAGAATTGAACAAGTTCTTGAACCCAGGCATCGGGGAACAGATTCGCAATTAGGATAGGAATAAACCTATTTATCTTGCTGGGTTGAAATACATAAAGTGTAAATGCCTTCTTGTTAGTCTTAATTCCATAGACATGTAGGCATTAAGTTAACTTGAATGGGCAAGTAAGAACTCGACATATTCTTACGAGTAACATTAACACTGTCAATATACAAACCAGATAAATTAACTGGTCAGTTTAAGCCGAGGACGCAACAAGATTGTTAGCCACCCTATTGGTTGTTATCCGCAATTGCCTACGTATTTTAGTTGATGTCTAGTTTAGTTAACTGCTTGATATTCTCTTTGATTATTAATTAATTACCTACTCATTTTGAGAAAAATCTCTTGAATAGATAATTTGTTTGAGTTTGAATGAGTCAAAAGTTAATTGTAACTCTCTGTGGGAACGATACTCTACTCACTAAATTTTTACATGATGACCACATATAATTGTGTGTGTTTGGTCGCAACATGTTCTTGGCACCGCTTTCGGGGACTTAGAAATTAGCTACTTGTCTGAGTTAAGCTTTTATTAATTATTTGATCACGTTTTAATTTTCAGTTTGTCTTTTTGTGTTAACACAGGCTCTTCTCTTGAATGCGGAGGAGTAGAAGCGTGAAAAACCTCCTCCCTCTTGATCCTGAAGTACAACGAGCACTTCACTCAGTAAGGACGGAAGTCGAAGCTAGAAATAGAACAGAAAGAGAGCTGGACATTGTAGTTCAACCACAACCGCTAGAGATGGCAGGTAATAAAGAGAGGCCGGTGATAGAAGTCGCAAGGCCCAATCTTACTAATATGACTCTAGCTATTGTGAAGCTTGATATCACGAGTCATTTTGAACTCAAACAGTATATGGTCCAGCTGATTCAGTCCAAAGGGAAATATGTGGGTCTATCTCATGAAGATCCGCAACAACATATTCATAACATCCTGGAAATTACAGATACTTACAATTATCTGAACGTGTCCAAGGATTATGTCAGGATGACATTGTTCCCCTTTTCACTACTGGGTGAAGCCAAAGAATTGTTGCAAAAGGAGCCCGCGAACTCAATCCACACATGGGATGATCTAGCAAGATAATTCTTAATCAAGTCTTTTCCCGCTAAAAAGACAAAGTCGTTGAGCAGCCAGATTCTTGGGTTCCGGCAACGGGATGGCGAGACTCTTTGTCAAGCTTGGGAAAGAAACAAGACGCTACTTAGAGACTACCCACATCGTTGTCAGACTGATGAGGTGTTCGGTCACACTTTCGTTGATGGGTTAGATGAGACATCAAAGATGAATCTCGACTCAGCTTGTGGGGATAGTTGCATGGCAATGCCACATAGTGAAATCCAACTCATGCTAAACAATTTGACTGCTAATGATAATAATTGGCAAGGAGATGGGTAAAAGCACTTAAACAGAAGGCCGCAGGTGTAATTGAACATAATGATTTCTCAGCCATGAGAGCAGATATAGCGCAATTAGCAAATCAGATTAGTAGAATGGCAATGCACCAAAAGCAACAGTTGCAACATGTTCAATAGATGCCGACTTGTTGTGAGTTATGTGGTGAAGGTCACCCGAGTGACATATGTCCCACGAATCCTAAATCCATCTATTATGTGGGGCAACAGAGCAGAGTCTGATGAATCAACATGCATATGGAAGAATCAACCTAACTTATCCTGGGGTGAAAACCAGGCGACTCAGAATCAGTATAGACCCCAAGGAAATTACAGTGAACCTCAGAAGCCACCCCAGCAAGCTGAGAAGACACGAATGGCCTGCTAAAGAAGTTGTTGCTTGACAATTCACAACTCAGGGCTGATTTCAGAGATGAGTTGGTCAGTTAGCATCAAATCAAAATACTAGGCCTGTAGGCGCTCTTCCCAGTGATACATAGAAGACCCTCAACCCTCAAGTTAATGCAGTCACACTCATAAATGGGAGGGAAATAGAAGAAGCGCCAAAGAAGAGAAGAGATAAGCCTACACTTGAGGGGGAGTTGATTCCTAAGGAAACACCCAAATCAAATAAATATGATGCAAGATTAGAGCCAGTGAGTGCTGCAAGGCCACCACCACCTTTCCCCCAAATGTTACAGAAGAAGAATGATGATCGCATGTTTAACAAATTTCTCTCTATGTTGAACCAGGTTCAATTGAATATTCTATTGGTCAACGTACTTTGTGAAATTCAAAAATATGCTAAGTACATAAATGATATAGTGTCTAATAAGAGGAGATTGACTTAATTCAAGACAGACGCACTTATTGAGATGTGCACTTCAAGGGTCCAAAATAATCTTCCTCAAATGCTTAAGGATCCTGGCAGTTTCACCATCCATGTGCGTATCGGTAATTCTGATATGGGCCATGCTCTTTGTGATTTGGGGGCAAGCATAAATCTGATGTCCTTGTCCTTGTTCAAGCAATTGGGTCTAGGAGCTCCAAGACCAACTACTATAATGCTGCAACTAACTGATAAATCCATAGCTTACCCTGACGGAGTGATTGAAGATGTGTTGCTGCAAATTTGGAAAATCATCTTCCCAGCAGACTTCATTATCCTAGATTATGAGGCTGATGAACAAGTTCCAATCATATTAGGACAACCTCTCTTGGTTATAGGTGATGCAGTTATTAAAATAAGAGAAGGAAAAATGATTATAAGGGTGGACAACGAGGAAGCGGTTTTCAATATCTATAAGGTGATTCAACTTTCCCACCAATATGGGGAGCTCTCTATGATATATGTTTTGGTGGTGGATGAGAAACTGATAGATCAGAGTGTATATCTACATGATTTTCTATAGAAAGCACTCATGTTTTTTGATAGAATGGAGATTGATGACGGGGTTGAGAAGATGATGCTTATACTAGATGCATCATGAGTCTACATGAAAGGATTAAACCCCTTTTAGCCCTTAAATGGGCCGAATGGGCCTCCACCAAAGCCGTCGTTTAAAGAGGCTCCAAACATGGAAATTAAACTCTTGCCCCCTACCTTCAATATGCTTATTTGGATGGTTCTGACTCTCTACCTGTTATTGTTGCCTCTGACTTGTCTAAATCGCAAGAAAAAGAAATTTTTAAGAGTGCTACATTGGCACAAGCGAGTCATTGGGTCGATGTTGTCTAACATTAGAGGCACTAGTCCAGCTTTCTGCATGCATAAAATCGTCATTGAGGATGGACACAAGTGTCGAGCACCAATACTGCCTAAATCCAATCACGAAAGAGGTGGTAAGAAAAGAAGTGATTAAGTGGCTCGATGCATGTATTGTATTTCCTCTTTCTAATAGTAAATGGGTAAGCCATGTTCAATGTGTGTGTAAGAAGTGAGGAATGACTATAGTGGTTAACGAAATAATGACTTGATTCCCACAAGAACTGTGACAGAGTGGAGAATTTGCATAGATTATAGAAAATTAAACAATGCCATCCTCAAGGACAGCTTACCCCCTCCCTTTATTGACCAAATTCTTGATATAGTAGCTAGAAAGCTATTGTTTCCCGAATGGCTATTCGGTGTATAATCAAATTTCTATAACGTTGGAGGACCAAGAGAAGACCACATTCACGTGTCCCTATGGCATGTATGTGTTCTAGAGAATGCCATTTGGTCTCTGTAATGCACCTGCGACTTTTCAAATGTGTATGATGTCTATTTTTACTGACATAGTTGAAAGATTAGTAGAAGTATTCATGGATGATTTTTTCGTGTTTGAGTGCTCTTCTGATAATTGTTTAATGAACCTTAATGAAGTGTTTAGCAGGTGCGAAGAGACAAAGAAGGTGCTAAACTGGGAAAAGTGCCATTTCATGGTACGAGAAGGTATAGTCTTGGTGCACATGGTGTCCAAAAATGGTCTGCAGGTGGACAAGGAAAAGGTGGAGGCGATTGAAAAATTGCCCCCACCAACATTTGTTAAGGGTATTCGTAGTTTCTAGGGCCATGAAGGTTTTTATCGTCATTTCATTATAGATTTTTTAAAATATGCTTCTTCTCTGTGCAGGCTTCTTGAGAAAGATATCTCCTTCAAATTTGATGATGCTCGTCTAAGAGCGTATGTATATTTGAAGAACAGATTGGTGACCGCACCAATAATCGTTGCCCTGGACAGTGCGCAACCATTTGAGTTGATGTGCGATGCGAGTGACGTCGCAATAGGAGCTATTTTGGGGCAAAGGAGGGATAAAAATTTTCGCTCCATTTACTACGCGAGCAAACTCTAAATCCAGCCGAAATGACCTACACTATTACTGAAAAAGGGTTGCATGCTGTGCTGTGGGTATTTGACAAGTTCAGATCTAATCTAGTGGGAACCAATGTCATCGTCAACACCGATCACTCAGCTATAAGGTATCTATTTGAAAAGAGAGACGCCAAGCCGAGACTGTTTCATTGGGTCCTCCTTTTGCAAGAATTTCATTTGGAGATCCGAGATCGAAATGGAACAAAGAATCAAGTGGTTGAGCACTTGTCCATATTAGAATACAGGAACCACGTGGTTGAGGGAGGTTCGATTATGGAAATATTTATGGATGAGCAGTTATTGGTACACACCTCGAGTGAATCCCCATTGTATGCAAACTACATGAATTTTATGGCGAGTGGAGTGATGCCACATGAATTGACTCCTGATAATAGAAGAAGAATTTTACATGATGTGAGGCTCCACTTGTGGGATGAACCATTCCTGTATAGGTAGTGCGTAGATCAGTTAGTACGAAAGTGTGTTGCTGAGGAGGAGATGAATGCAATCTTGCATTACTGTCATGCTTCTCTGTATAGAGGTCATCACTATGGGGATAGAACCACCTAAAAGGTGCTGCAATCGGGTTTCTATTAGGGAAAATTATTTACAGATGCACACGCCTTTGTTAAACAACGTGATAGGTGCCAAAGAACTGGAACAATCACGAAGAAGCACGAGATTCCTTTGCAAAATATTCTGGCAGTAGAGATCTTTGATGTTTTGGGGGTTGATTTCATGCAACCGTTCCCATACTCTATGGTCACAGATATGCCTTGTTGACGGTCGACTATGTGTCTAAGTGGGTAGAGACCATTGCTCTTCCTACTAATGATGCAAAGGTAATTGTAAACTTTGTGAAAAAGCACATTGTGACACGGTTTGGGAATCCAAGGGTTCTGATAAGTGACGGAGGGACTCACTTCTCTAACAAGTTGTTGAACAACGTTCTGGCTAAGTATGGAGTTAAGCACAAGGTTGCCAAAACCTATCATCCCCAAACAAGTGGTTAAGTGGAAGTCTGGAACGGAGAGGTCAAGCAAATTGTGGAGAAAATGGCAAGTTGAAATAGGAAGGACTGTGCCGGAACGCTTTACGATGCATTATGTGCGTATCGAGCTGCATAAAAGACACCTATTAGAACATCTCTGTATTAGTTAATTTATGGGAAAGCGTGCCACTTGCCCGTCGAGCTTGAACACAAAGCCTAGTGGACGATTAAATAGCTAAACATGGATATGGACTTAGCTGGCGAGAATAGGTTGTTACAGCTCAACAAGCTTGATGAGTTTTGATTGCAGGCGTATGAAAACGCCAAACTGTATAAAGAAAAGACCAAAAGGTGGCATGATAAGCACATCGTCGCGAGTTTGAGCTAGGTAAAGAAGTTCTCTTGTGTAATTCGAGGTTGAAGATTTTCCCCAGAAATCTTAAATCTCGATGGGCGGGTCCATTTGAAGTGGTTAGTGCAAAGCCTAGTGGAGCGGTGGAATTGCGTGAAACGTGTTCAAATGCTACATTCTTGGTAAATGGGAAGAGAGTAAAACATTATTGGGCTGTAGATAAGGCACGTCACAAGACCTTGATGGACTTGGCCAATGCTTGAAAAATGTGTTGCGTTTTGCCGTGACATTAAATCCACCGCTTCTTGGGAGGCAACCCAAGCATTTTCTGTTGTTTTTTGTAGTTTACTCATTTTTCCCGTTCGTTTTGTATTTGTGATTTCCTTAGGAGTTCCTTAATTTTTTTACTTTGTAGGAGTTAACTCTTGTATGTAATTTAGTTTATTAAAAAAAGCTCCGGGTTTGGTAAAATAGGGTGGATGCGTCGCATCCTCCTGAGCGCCGAAAATTCCAGGGCAAGTTTGTGCTGGCTGTGAAGTGTACCCATAGCGCCCACAGCCGCATCCGTGAGATTTTAAGTAAATCAGCTAGGACCCGTCACGTCCAAGCTTGCACGCGACATGTAAGTGTTATATTGTTACTACACTTCACACGTCTTAAAACCCCAACTCTTTCTCCCACCCATTTGCTCTCAACCCAGACACACTTCCTCTCCCCCTCAACTCTCAGGTATGAGATTGGACTCCGTGCTACAAATATATTTTTTTTGTATTTTGAAAATTATTATGGTTTAACTGGGCATTTGGATATTGTTGATTATGACTTGTTGTTTCTATAGTTTTTCCTTTCTTATACACATTCTATTTTGAAAGAGGACAATTAGCTTTATATACTAGTACTATTCCATATGTACTAACGTCCCTTTTGTTGGGGGCGCTGCATCTTCAATGGATGTAGGTGGTTCATCAGCGGGAAATTTTGGTCCTTGTTAGCAGTTACTCCCTATTGAACAGGTGTTGGTGAGCCCTGCTTTATTCTGGGACGTATATCATTTGATGTTATACTTAGTGTTTTGAGGTATAACCGGGGCCTTGTTGCCGACATTTCCATATTACTCTTTATTGTGCTTAAAGGCTCCGTAGACAGGTTGTGAGTGGTATTGGATGTGGGGAATTGAACTAGAAATGTTGGTATTTGGCAAACATGTTTTTTATTATATCTATGAACTTGTAATATTTTGGAAATTATGAATGAAGCTGCTAATGGAAATTAAATGGGAGTTGTTAATGAAATCTTTTCAGTGTTTGATTGATGGAGTGCATCTCATCTTTATTCATAGATGAGTTTGGGTTGAAGGAAATCTAACAAGCTTGCTCGGTCGGGTTCACTCGGATTAGCGCCGGTCACGCTCCCCGAGGTTAGGGCGTGACAAACTTGGCATCAGAGCCTAAGGTTTTAATGTGTCCTAGGAT
The DNA here is from genome assembly GCA_002018475.1 of Nicotiana obtusifolia. NCBI lineage: Eukaryota > Viridiplantae > Streptophyta > Magnoliopsida > Solanales > Solanaceae > Nicotiana > Nicotiana obtusifolia. Next base: position 100,489 of record MCJB01012106.1, read on the forward strand.
GTCTCCGAGCTGTGGGTAGTAAAGCCCTTCTTATCGGTGTGTTGTCGACAATATCTATAATAAGGAGGCTACTTGGACATTTAGGAATTTCACACTTCTTTGAAACTCCAAATCGTGCGATAGAGTCAAGATAGGAAGTTAATTTCCTTGTTATGCCTCATTTTCCAGATGAGTAATCTACGAGATCGAAGTGGCGAGGAGGGAATGACCCCGCCATTTAATCCGGGGGAGATTACACAAGAGTTCGTTGGGAGAATGCGTCGAACTGTGGAGGGATTGGAAGAACTTGTTACTAAGGGAAGTGTCCTTGTTCCTATCAATGTCACCGCACCACCGGATCGTGTGGTGAGAGAATCTAATAAACTAAAAAGGGTTGTTGGTGCTAATGAATAGGATTGTTTGATTTGCAAGAAGCGTCACTTGGGAACATATTGGATGAATCTTGAAATATGTTATGGCTATGGAAAGAGGGGACACAAAAAGAACAAATGCCCTATGTTGGGTACGCCCATCCTAGTCTGCCCGATGTGCGGGAATGAACATTTGGCGTCGTGTTGTTAGAATGCTCAGCAGCATGTTAAGAGTGGCAAGTTTGGGCAATTCCAAAGGCCCACACAGCAAACTAGTACGGGGTTTGTTACTCCCACATTAGAGGTCTGGAGGAAGGATAAGTGGGATGCTTATGATGTATGCGAAAAGGGTGAATATCAGGTTAGTAGGGCGAGTCAGTTTAGTGGACCCCATCCTCATTGTGTGAAGTGTGGGAGATGTCATTCCAGAGTATGCCACTATGGTAGCAATGTATGCTACCAGTGTGGTATGAGGGGTCACGTTCAGAGATATAGTCGTTCGTCTCGCCAGAGCATGGGCGTGGGTGCGACATAACGATCCAGTTATGCTGCTACTACATCCACAACGCCTCCCCTAGCTAGAGGCACTATACCGCTCGCAGGGCGTGAAGCAGCTAGGGGTGGTATTTAAAGCTCGCGAGGGCCTAGCAATATGCTACGAGGAGGCGTCAAAAGTTGGAGGCTTCTCCAGATGTGGTTACAGATATATTGGCTATCCAATCTCATGATATATATGCCCTTATTGATCCCGGATCCACTTTGTCATATGTCATTCCTTATGTTGCTATGGAAATTGGGATAGAATCGGAACAGCTTAATGAGCCATTCTCTGTATCTACTATTTGAACGAGACGTGTCATTTGTAAATCCTCTTTATCATAGTTATCTTACTTACAACCTCTTGAGGAATTGAGTTCTATAATAATGTCCTTGAATTTGAGTTATAACCCTAGGCTAATACTTCCCAGTTGCTTCCCTAAATTCTCATCAAGGGCTATACTTGATGAATTTCTTATAGAACCTTCTAATTCAAATGGATAACATCTGCTCACCTGTGGTTATGCATGCACCATCACAATGTTTACCTACATGGTATCAAATCTAATGTGAGGCAGCCTAGCATTGAGATCTTTCTTGAGCCAGTCTCTTTCTCCTGTGCACGTGACTCGTATGGCTTGAACAGACTCTTTACTCCCTTTTGTGAGCATTATCATAAACCATTTCTACTATCTAGCAACATAAGAGCATATCACAGCACCTATCATATGTGTACATGTCATATTCCTGCTAGCACATCATAGAATATTCATGAAGATCGCCAAAGGTTTAGTTTGGGTGTTCGCAGTAAAGATTTAGAGTTGAAGAAAGTGAAGAGGAAATTCTCATAATTTTATCCATGAGGATATTATGTGAATTGCAATAAAGGTAAAGTATATGTAGTGACATTAGGCCTTATGAAATCTTGAAGGAAATATGCCGAACTATGTGTATGATGTTTCCCTTACGTTGTTTTTCATGCACCCGTTGTTTCATGTGTTTATGCTCGCAAATGTAGTTAGGAGTTGTTTGTCTATTATTCTGGTGGAAGCTATGGAAGATGAAGTTAAAGGGTAATTGGCTTATGGGAGGCACCTAATTGTGATCCCTATTCGATAAGTCCGAAAATTGAGATCTGCCTTCGTCAAAGTAAAGGAAGTATTCTCACTTGCCTGTATAACCAAAGGGTTGTAGCTCAAAATAGTACTTGCTATGAGTTATGATCTAAATATGTGCAATTCATGTCTAGATACCACTTCTCTTAATGTAATGCCCTTAATGTTGAGATCAAAAGTTGTTGATATATATAGTTATGCTTTGTTGAGTTATGAGATGTTGTTAGGGTAGTTTTGGTGGTTCTCTGGCAGGTGGATAGGCCCAAATACAGAGGAGACTCTACCAAAATTTTTGGAAAATATGGGAGTTAGTGAAATTTGGGTGATTGTGATGTGTATAAGAAGGAGAAGAATTATGTTGGGTGTTTTAGGCGGACTCTACTCCTCATTCGAGGACAAGTGATCCTATATGGGGTACGATGCATGGACCTGAAAAATTTCGCCAAGGAATTAAAGGTTTTGGGTTGAAGAATGCATCGACGTGTTGGTGGAACATTTTTGCTGAATGGCTAATTATGCAGTCAGATTTGCGACCGCATATACCTTCTGTTGACCAGGGAGTTGTTGAATTTTAAAGGTTGTTTTGCGGTCCATTATGCGATCGGATAGTAGTTTCGCAGTCTGTATTTTTGCCGCATATTTGGCTTGAAGAATTTTGTTGGGTCATTCTGCGGTTCGTTCTACGACCGCATAAGTGGTCGGCTAACCGCAGACCGGTCGCAGACCTGTACAAATCTTCCCAGCTTTTGGGCATCACTTTTGCGGTCGATTATGCGGATACCTATTCTGTGGTCTGTTCTGCGATCGCAGACCTGAGTTGGGAGGGTCCATTTTCTTATTTTTATAACATGGGGCGATTATCTGATTGTTTTAGAGGGAGATGAGAGAATTTTAGAGAGAGAAGGAGGAAATCTAGCATTTTAATAAACTAATCTTGCACCAATATTCAAGAATAATGAATCCATTTACTAGACCATCATCTACCCGCGTACGACATTGTCCTAAAACCTTCATGCAATTGTTATAGGATTAATTAGGTTATGGAGTTGGAATTAGGCCATGCATGTATCAATAGCTTGTAGCATGTGAGGTTATGGAGTTGGAATTATGCCATGCATGTATCCATAGCTTATAGGTTCAATTAGGTTATCAATAGCTTGTAACATGTGAGCTTGTAGCCTGGTAGAGCTTTATAGTCTATTTTGCATACTAGGTATTTGACAAAATTCCTAAGAGAGTTACACCATGTGAATCCTTCTAATTATTATCTGATTTTCACTAACTTCCTATAGATTATTATTGCTAGAAGTGATGGGATGTTGTAGTAACTTAAAGAAAGGTCAAACAAGGTATGTTGGCTAAACTACTCCCATAGAATCGAATTCTATAATGTTCCCATAAGTTTCAAGTATGGTTGGCTCAAGTTCCTAGTTCCTACGTTACGGGTTATTCCTTACAAACTTGCCTATTCCAAATGAGCCTTATGGCAAGAGATATACGTTCAGAGTATGGGTTACGTATTAGAATATTATGTTTTTGAGTCGTGTTTCAAATGAAAGTTAGTATGCGAAATTATGTGAGAAAAACTCGATATGCTTAAGACTCTTAATTGCTCATATATGTACCTTAGGTCATGATTGAAAATGTCTTGTTGTTGATAATCTATAAAGAGGTTTGAAAATGAAATAAGTGAATTGGGGATATAGAGTGTGACCAATGTGCCAAGAATGAAAGTTATACTTGTGGCTAGTGGTGCCAATGAAATAAGATGATGTGAGAAAGATTATGAAATGAGCTTTTCTTCAACTGTTCCAAAATTATTTTCTTTTAAAATAGAATGGTGTGTTACATGTTTATGATTTTAACTTGCGCATCGATTGCAAATCTTTTTACTCGATTTATTGTAAAGAAATCTATTGTGCTTAAATTCTTCATTTGCAATGAACTTAAAATTGTGATTTCTTGAATAATATATATATTATATTTGTGGTGATGGTCCATGGAAGGAAAGATATGAAAGTGTGGAATTTGAAATACGGCCACTGTGCCTTGAATAAAGAATCTTGTGAATGGCCAACATTGCCAAGGAAATATTGTTGTTGTGATTGGTTGAAAATACTAGTGGAGACTTATGCAATGTGAAAGATGATGAGGTAAATATATTTGTGCTTTTGATTCCCTTGTGTGTAAAAAAAACATATTTTTGGGAGTATCATTAGCAAAACGAGGAAGGGTGGGTCATAAGGCGCACACCCAAAACTACACGTGTCGTTGTAGGGGTGGATTGTGATTGATTGTGATTATTCCCCTTATTTAGGATGAGATTATCCCCCTTAATTGGGATGAGAATGAAAGTAGCTGTGATTTTGAAATGGCAACCCACGCGGCATATGTGGGAAGGCGGCCTAGCTGATCGGGTGGAGATCGGACACCATGTTGCGCACATGGTGGTACTACTCTTGGTAACACTTTTTTTTCGCATCACATATCGAACCACATTGTTCGTGGGGAGATAGCCTAGGCGATCGGGCGTGATCGGACTCCGTGCTACAAACACTGTGGTATATCGGTGCTAATGATCTTCCATCCAAAAATATATATTCTATTCGTATTTAAGTATTATATTTTAACTGGGCATTTGGATATTGTTGATTGTGACTTGTTGTTTCTATTGTTTTCCCTTTCTTATATGGGAATTAACTTTTGAAAGAGGACTGTTAGCTTTACATACTAGTATTATTCCATATGTACTAACGTCCTTTTTGTCGGAGGCGCTGCATCTTCAATAGATGCAGGTGGTTCATCAGCGGGCAACTTTGGTCCTCGTTAGCAGTTACTCCCCATTCAGCAGGTTTTGGTGAGCGCTACTTTATTTTGGGCCTGATATCATTTGATGTTTTACTTTGTGTTTTGAGGTATAGTTGGGGCCTTGTTGCCAGCATTTCTATATTACTCTCTGTTGTACTTAAAGGCTCCGAAGACAGGTTGTGGGTGGTGTTTGATATGGAGAACTGAACTAGAAATGTTGGTATTTGGCAAACATGTTTTTCATTATATCAATAAACTTGTAATATTTTGGAAATTTTGAATGAAGCTACTAATGGAAATGAAATGGGAGTTGTTAATGAAACCATTTCAGTGTTTGATTAATGTAGTGCATCTCTTCTTTATTATGGATGAGTTTTGGTAGAAGAAAATCTAACAGAATTGCTCTGCCGGGTTCACTCGGTTGAGCGTCGGTCGCGCTCCACGAGGTCGGGGCGTGACAATAATGTTACTTTACTCATGGTTTAACAACCTTTTGGTGATATTTTATCTTTAAAATGCCCAACATGTGTTAATTATTGGTTCTATGACTAATTGTGTTGTATGCGATGATTTAGGATGTTTGAAGTGCAAAAATATGAAGAAAATGTGGTCCAGCTATAGGAGAAGAGGGTGGATGCATCGCATCCAACCTAGGAAAAAGGTGTATTAGGGCATCCTTGGCAGTGAAGTCGGAAGAAGGCATCAGCCTTAGCATCCGCACCTGGGCACATCAGCATCAATCCTTGAAGCTGAGTCGAAATAGGAAAAAGAAAACTTTGGCACACGACTTTTATCTTGAGTTCTTACTTTTTCCTTCTTTTATTGATTTTTATGTATTATCGGGAATTACTTGAGATTGCTACTAGGAGCATGCGTGGCTGAACTCGTTAGTCTGGGGTTATAGGTTCTACATGAATGTTGACATTTGAAGTTTGGATTCATGAGTTTGATTTTATCATATTGGGCTGTTTATTCAATCATGCTCTTAATTGTTTTGCTGCGTAGCTAACAGTGAAATACTAGATTTGCCATTAGATTGCACATAGGATTAATTATAGTAAGTTCTTGAACCCGAGCATCGGGAAACAGATTTGCAATTAGGATATGGAATATAGCTATTTGTCCTGCTTGGTTGAAATACAGGAATAGTAAATGCGTTCTTGTTAGTCTTAATTCTGTAGATATACAAGCATTAAGTTAACTCTAATTGTCTTTTAAGAACTTGACAGATTCCTGCGAGTAATATTAACCATGTCAATCAACAAACCAGGTAAATCAACTAGTCAGTTTAAGCCGACGATACAACAAGATTTTTAGCCAGCCCATGACCCTGGAATTTCCTCCCCTATTGATTGTTATCCGTAATTGCCTACGTATTTTAGTCGATCTTTACTTTAATTTACTTCTTGATATTTTATTTAGTTATTAATTAATTACTTGCTTATTTTGAGAAATATCTCTTGAATAGATAATTTGTTTGAGTTTGAATCATTCAAAAGTTAATCATTAGTTTCCCTGGGAACGATACTCTACTCACTACTTTATTACTCGACGACCATGTACACTTGCATGTGTGCTTGGTCGCAACAGTTGCTCATATGATCGTCTGATGGTCTAAATAATGAAATATATCTTCTCTTTATTCATGGATGAGTTCGGGTAGAAAGCATCTTGCAGGTTTGGTTGCCCGAGTTATCTCTGATGGTCTGTGACTTGTAATATCTGCTGAGGTGATGAGTGGCTGTCCATCGTGCTGCTGTTGCTGCTGTTGTGGTGGGGCTGTGTGTTAGCTGTGTGGTGCTTGTGGAGGTATTACATTGTGTTGATCTAGTGATAAATAGTATGGAGGAGGGGCCACAGTGATTGCTGCAACTGCAATAGAATGAACACTAGGAGTTCTGATACCACACATTACAATTATGGCAATAACCTGGAGTATTTAGTAGCTGGCTTAATGTGTATGTGGATTTGTTGCAGTTGTGAGCTTGTGGGAATCCTGCATGTAAAGGTAAGGAAGTTGGTCCAAGATAGTATCTGCAGTTGCAATGGAATGAGCACTGATAGTGCTAATACCACACATTGCCCTTGCAGTACTATCCTGGTCCAATCCAAATTGCTAACATTGTTAGGACTGGTTAAATGGTATGCGACTTGCATTGTCTGTTGAGCTGATGATTTTCTATGTTGTGGGCTGCTTCTGTGTAATTGTGTGATATGTGGCTGTATATGTATGTGATGTTTGAGGTATTTGGTAAATCTTTCTCTCTCTGAATGGCTGGTATTGTGGCTGGATATCAAGATGATCTTACACGGTTGCTGCAGTTGTGAAGTTGTAGTGATCATGTGGTGAAGGGTAATAAGGAGGATCCAAGAAGATTGTTGCAGGTGTAATAGGATGAGCACTAAAAGTGCTAATACTACACAATGCAACTGCATCAATATGCTAGACCAATCTTGATTACCTGCAGTGTTGAGAGGGATGTTGTTTTCAGCGGTAGCAGTGGTGGTTTTGTTTTCTTTCTTGGACTTCTGTTTCTGATTTCTGGGGCTGCTGGTGCTTTGAGAATGTTTTTCTTGTTGCTGGAGTATCAATTGGTGCATCAATGGACTATACCAGTCATGCTTACCTACAATATACTGCAAAAGCACAAAAATTGTTAGTATAGAGTATGTTCTGTTCCATGAGTCTTCCTGATTGATACTTTCTCTGTTGATGTTTCTGTGTTTTTGTGGGATGGTGATTTGAATTGCAGGTGTTGATTTCTTAGACATGCTCTTACTATTCATATCCATCAGAATTGGTAAGGAGCAACTATGGTGGAAAGTTGATCTTTTTGGCTCTCCTATGTCTGAAAGCTGGTGTGGCTTTGAAGTCAAGATATATCTGTCCTCTTATTTGTTCTGGCAGGTCCAATTGACTATTGTAATGTGTCATTGAACATAGAGAATGACTCAATTTTGAGAGGGCATCAGCTTGACAGTTAGCTTCTTTAAAGGCATGTGAGTATTGTAAATCATCATATTGTGAGACAGCTTTGCCAGTTAGCCACTGAATGAGCATTTGAGAGTCAGTTTCCAGATTAGTGTAGCCATTCTCAATACACCAATTTATACCAATGTAGGCTGCTTCAACTTCTGCTAGGTTATTGGTACCTTCTCCCAAGCAGCTTGAGATTGCATGGATGAATTTCCCTTCATGATCTCTAATAATGATTCCAGCCCCAATTTTCTCAGGATTGCTCAGAGCATTGCAATCAGTATTCACTTTAACAAAGCCCATGAGTGGTTTAAGCTAAGTGACCTGCTGTATAGTGGTATGGTGTTTCAGCATCTCTATGGCAGGGTATATCTCAGACCAATTAACCGGCTGTTTGATATTGCCATAAGATGCTTTGAGCAATAGTATAAGATCAAAGTTGATGGAGTACAATTCTCTTGTTACAGATGATGATTTTCCCCCATATTTAGAAGCACATCTATTTTTCCAAAGGTTCCAACAGATTATAATAGGCATTGTGTCTAAAACCAGCTTTTGTACTTCATTTTCCCTTTTTTAGATCCACCGTTTCATTAAAGTCATTCTTAAGGGTAGCATATAGCCTTGGATGTCCACTGGTGCATTGAAATGTTTCCAGATGACTCTGGCAAACTGACCAGTGCTAAAAAATGTGATCCACTGTCTCAGCCCCTGGTTTAATGCAGCAAACACACTTGTTAAAAGTAGGAGATCTAAATTTAGCTACTCTATCATATGTAGGCAGCTTATTTCTCATTGTTGTCCATAAGCAAAAGGACCATTTAAAGGGGATTTTCCTATGCCAAGTCATTTTATTGGTGAAAAGGACGTGCTTCTTTTATCTCAGGATAGACCATACTGATGCACAAGAAAATTCACTTGAGGCATTAAGTTGCCATACTGCTCTATCAAGGAGATGGGGGTTGTAATGAATATGTGTTTGTATGATGTGTGGTATCATGTTCATGGGTGCTATTTGGTTTAGCTTCTGGATGTCCCATTGTCCATCATTCCAAAGTTTTGAAACTTTGATGTTGCTAGGTTTACCACCATCTTAATTGAAAGTAGCTAAGTGCCCAATGCCAAGCCAATTGTCCCACCAGAAGCTACAGTACCCTGAATGTAATCTCCAGTAGATATGGTTGTCAGCTATTTTCTTGTTGATCATCATCTTTCTCCGTGCTTGGGATTGCCCAGAATCCCATTTTTTGGATATAGGATGTGATCTTTTGCAATATTTGGCAAGAAGAAACTAGCTCCATAAGGTTTGTTTTGGTCTAAACCACCACCACTGTTTATATTCCATGGCTTTACAAATTTCATGTATGGATCTTAAACCTATACCACCTTCTTCCATAGGATAGGACAGTTCATGCCATGAAGCCCAGTGGTATTTGTTTCTTTCTTTATTTATTCCCCAGAAGAAATTTGCAGCAATTTTTTCAATTTGTGTTAGGATAGTATTTGGTGGTGATACAACTGATAAAAGATGTATATGAAGTGATTGAAGGATATTTTTTAACAAGGTGAATCTACCTCCATATGATAGTAATCCACCTTTTCAACCTCTGATGTTGCTGATCACTTTGGAGATGAGACTGTTAAAGTGGACAATTCTTTTACTGCCAATGTAGATAGGGCAACCTAAGTAGGTGATGGGGGATTCCTTCCTGGTAAAACCAGTTACCTGCTAAATTCTTTTGATTGTGTACTGAAAAGCAGAAGGGGCAGTGAGAAAGTAACTTTTGTTTTTGTTGATTCGTTGACCATATGTCTGCTCATAATTATGAAGAACTTTCATAACTTTTTGCAGTGATTTCCTACATCCAGATGTGAAAATGATCACATCATCAGCAAAGCTCAAGTGTGATATGAGGTCCTCTTTTTTCCATATAGAAACCATTTAAGAATTGGTCATATGTGAGATTATTCAACATTCTTAAAAGCAGTTCAGCCCCTAATATGAATAATGAGGGAGATAGTGGGTCACCTTGTTTGAGGCCTCTTGTTGAGTGGAAAAAACCATATCTTGTGCCATTCACAATTATAGAATACCAATTTTTGATATTGTTCTCCACACCATGTCAATGATCTGTTCACTAAAGCCCATCCTTCTCATCATGATTCAGGTGAAAGACCATGAAACCCTGTCAAATGTTATTGCCATATTCAACTTGATCACTATATTTGCACCTACATTTGGTTATTTGATTCCTTGGACAATCTCCTGTACAAGCATAATGTTCTCAGCAATACTTGTGCCCTATACAAAGCTAGTTTGGTTAGCAGAGATGATTATAGGGAGGATGATTGGCAGTCTGGAACATATGAGCTTGGATATGATCTTGTTGATGAAGTTACTCAAGCTGATTTGTCTGAATTCAGCTAGCGTATTAGGGAATTCCACCTTGGGAAGTAACACCAAACATGCCTGTGTCATATATCTGGGCTGTGATTGACCACAAAAAAAAAGCATTTATCACATTGAAAAGATCATATTGAATGATTTCTCAACAGTGTTGGAAGAACTTTCCATTAAGGCCATCAGGACCAACAACACTAGTGGGATTCATTGAAATAAATAATGTTTTTGAGTTATCCTATGGTAGGTTCTTTGTTGAGAGTGGCATTGTCTGAATCTGTAATCAATGTTGGTATGCAGGATAAGAGGTCTTCCCTAATTGTTCCCCAAGTATCAGTGAATAAGTTGTGGAAGTGATCACAAGCTGCTTCACCAATTGCTTCGTCTCCATATATCCAATCATCATCCTCATTTTTAATTTTATGGATATAAAGCTTCCTTCTCTTGCCTCTGATCAAGCTGTGAAAGCATTTGGAATTGGCATCTCCTTCTTTGAACCATTGCAATAGAGTTTTCTGTTTAAGCACAGCTTCTTCAATCTTCAAATGTCTACCATATTGAGCATTGAGTTCATGGGTTGTGGCTCTATCTGTCTCTTTATTAGATTGTGCCCATGTTTCCTCTGCTTTTCTGAGTATTTCTTCAAATTTCTTTGCTTTTTGGAAAATGTCACCATATTCTTGCCTTGAGCATTTGGAAAGAGCAGTGCAGAGTACTTTGGTTTTTTGGTGAAAGATCCACATTGCATTTCCACAGTAACTTCTATTCCAAACTTCCTGAACAAGTGGTAGGAAGGAAGCATTTTCAGTCGAGATATTCAGGAATTTGAAGTATCTACTAGCATTGTCTGGTCTGACATTCAATTCCATGAGAAGGGGTGAATGATCTGATCCTGTAGCAGCCAAATGAGTAATGGTGGTAGCAGGATGTGTAGAAAGCCAATTGTCATTTGCTAGGCCTCTATCCAATCTTTTCCATACAATTGGTGGGGCAGTGTTGCTTCTTGCAGCTTTTCTTCTTGTAAGCCTTGGTGAAGGATTATAGGCTCTAGAAGATAGACCATGGTTGTTAATCACATCATGCTATTGGTATTCTCCATTGATGGCATCCACTTGGAGGTCACAGTGTTCTTCATCCTCTGATGCTTCACTAAGGTCACCTTCCTCCTCAACTCTTCCACTCATCTCATATTTTGAGAGGATAGGCCTGTATTCATCAGGTTCTGGGGGGTGCTTATTCATAGGGCATTCTTCCAATGGGACAGAGGCATTGGCTTGTGATTGTTTGTTCTGAAGAGAGGCAGTTTCTTCTTTATCTTCATGGGCTTGAGCATCCAGTAAATGTTGTGATAAGGATGGATCAATCATCGTGTCTTTGTATGATAATGAGTTTTTAGCACATCCAGTCTCAAGGTTCCTTGTAGTTGTGCAACCGGACCTTGAGGTGAAAAGGTGAGATCCTGGGGACTTTCAGTTGGTTCATTAATGGTGATTCCTGTGTTTTGTTTTCTCATGGCTTTTCTTTTCTTCTGGCTAGGTTTATTTTTGGATTTTGGGGATTGTATGCTGAAGTCTGCTACTGCAGGAGCTTTTCCTTTTCTGAGTCTCCTTGTAACCTCATTGTGCTGATCTGGTGGATCTTCATCTGAGCTGCTTAACTCACAAACATCTTCTTTCCTTGTAATAGCTGAGTGTATGTCTGTGTAATCAACTGGGACATGCACAGAGGTGGGAGGTTGGTCCATCCTATGGTTAGTCAATTATGCATTTGCACACTCATGCAAAACATGAGGAATCCCAGCCCCAAAAGGTGCCCCAACCTGTAATGATCTAGGTTTCTCCTGACAAAAATCCATTCCTCCAGTAACTTCATTGATAGCAGAATTGATAGGGGGGGTGTGAGGGTGGAATACAAGTTTTTTAGCCCCAGAAGTATTGGTATGGGCCATTGCTTCTGAGGTAACCTGATGAGGAGTAGAGCTAGTACTTGGCTGTGTGATCTTGCTGAGTGACAGATTGTATGCAGCAGCAGGTTGTGCTACATTATACTTTGGTAGGTAAATTATTGCTGCTTCTTGCTGGTCTGGGAGGTGCCTTTGAAGTGTTTTTTCTTTTGTGTCTGCCATTTATGATTTGAAGGAGGGGCTCCTACTGTTTGATGTTTTGCACTTCCCTGAGGTTCCTCTGCTGTTTGGCCATTGTGATCCTTTGTAGCTACATATATTATAGGATTCTGAATTCTTACCTTCTGAGGACCTGTTGTCTGACTATTTTTGGTGGAATTTTAAGTGCAGAGTTGTGAAGTGTTTGTTGCAGCTGCTGCTTCATTTTTTTTTCCTCTGGCGTTCCTCTTTCTTCAATTTAGTTTGACAGGTGTGGATAGCATGACCTTGGTATTTGCAGTATATGTAGTATTCAGGGAGATTATCATATTTGATCTCTAGCCATTGCCCCTCGCCATTGACATCCTCATCATAGCCTAGCCATACATGGGTAGGTCTATCTTTAGTCAGGTCCATCTGCATTTTAACCTTGGCAACACTACCTCTGGTTTTTTGAAAAGAAGCAAGGTCTAAGAAGAGAGCTTTGCCAATAGGTGATAGCAGTGGGGTTAAGATCTCCATATAGTACAAGTGCCAAGGTAGTTCTGGGATGACAATCCATATAGGTACAATTGGTGAGTCTTCATTAGGTTTAAGCAGGATTCCACGCGTCCAACTTCATCAGTTGTCCTTGGATGTATATGTACTACTTAGTCCAAACTGTGGCATGATCATATTCATTGTCCAGATAAATGTAAACAGTTCTAGCATTGAAGTGTGCTATTTTAACACCACCTCTAAGTTCAGTCTGGGCTATGAAGCTCTTTCTAATCACCTCCATTCTTGGGATGGTGTTGAGGAATTTTCCTACCATAGTGAACTTACATATTTGTGCAAATTTGATCATGTAGTCTACTCTTTTGAAAATCACAGCAGGTTCCCCTTGCTTTGTGGTAATGACTGGTGGAGTGAATTGTACTGGAGCAATTTCAGCTTCATGTCTGGCTCTTAGTCTAGTGAGAAAGGATTGAGTGACAGTAAGGGGAGGTGGAGTTGAACTGGTTTGTGTTTTACCTTTTGTGCTACTGGTGGTTGGTTGAGGTGGCTTGGTGGTGGTTGTTGTATTTTGAATTGCTGGTGTGGCACTAGGTGGGGCTAGTGAATCTCTACTTGGTGGCTTTGGTCCTTTTTTGATGTTTTTTTGGCTTGTCAAAGTTAGAGGAAATTTTAACTGGAGCTTGTGCTGATGTTGAATGCTGTATCTTGGTCTGGCTTTCCATAGAGATGACAGTAGAACAACATCATTGGTGGCCTTAATTTCTGAGGGAGGTGGTTGAGTTTGAACACCAGTGTGCGTATCTATTTCTAAAAGAGCAACAACATTGCCAGCATTACTGGTACTTCTGAAAACATTGGAGTTGGGGTTTGCTGCCTTTTGAGATACCTGAAGCACTAGGTCATTACTGTCGATAAGCGGTGCTTCAGTAGAAGGCAGAGGCCTATGATCATAAGAATTTTTAGGTGATTCTTGCTTTTTTGAGTGACGACTAACTTCCTTATGAGCTAGAGATTGTTGAGGAGTAACATGATCCCTCAATTGGGCCTCAGATGTGTCTTGTGCATTTTGTCAAAAACCTGGTGGGCACGACACTGTTGAAATTTCTTGTTGCAATATTGTGACGATTGGCTCAATAGCTATTTGGTGTGATGGTCGAAAATCAATCTCCTGAACAGGAGAAATCAATTTGCATTGGTTTTGGGCCAATTTGTTTAGTGGAACACCTTGCTCGACCAACTGGTGTATTTCCGGGCAGTTCAGATGGTCGGAACTCTCATTTCCGGCAGTGAAAGCTTCCAAATTTTTGTGGGGAGATTGTTGTGGCCTTGGAGAAAGATCTCCTGTGCTTGGAATGGCTCGATTTGGCTCAGAATCTAGTGAGGAAATATGGAGAGCTCCCAGGCGATTTTTTGTTTACAATTATCCCAACGATCGCTTGCAAATCTATAGCAGCTGGGTTGATGATTTGAGATGAGGTTTATTGGGGGTGGTGCGCAATTGAAAGATGGTTTTTTTGAGACTGGTCCGGTGGTTTTTCACCGGTGGACGGAGGGGAATCTAGCATTTAGCTCAGACGCGATACTGTTCACTCGCATCGCCTGTACGGAAAGAACGAGGAAGAAGGAGTTTTTGATTTACAATGCCCTCTAAGTATTTTGATGAAACAAAAAGGTGTGTGTACCATTCCAATGTGCCGGGGCATGATACTGAAGATTGTTTGAAGCTGAAAAATGAGATTGAAATGCTGATAAAGAGCGGAGCCATTTAGTGCACTCTGGCTCCGCCCAATTAATCACAATCCATTGCCAAATCACCAAAACCAAGGTGTTAATATGATCACATTGGACGAAGAATATGATTTGCAATGAACGATTGTCACAATAGGAAATGTAGAGGCCGTGAGGAGCCCACCTCAAAGAACTCCAATGATTACAGTACAAGTGAGACCTATGGTGATATTTCAAACTTATCACCGATAAGCTGCTGTTGCTACAAGGGACGAAGAGAGTCGGGAACATAAAACTGTCCGATGGACGTACTGGCAGAAGGGGAAGGCCATGATGACAGACTCTGCCACAGCCCACGGTGTGACTAGGTATGGAGATGCTACGCTCCTGAAGATGCAAATTGAGGGAACTTGGGAAGAGGGCAGATTGAAAGAAGGAACATAACATACCCAGAAGCCGTTGAATTTTGGAAGAGAATGTCGACCAAAGAGTAATCCGTGGAGGAGCAACTGAAGAAAACTCCAGCACAAATATCGATCATGTACTTGCTGTTGAGCTCCGACAGTCATAAGGATTCCCTATTGATTGTGTACCAAGCAACACCACAGGTGAGGCACTGCCCTGACGATTGGGAGAATGGTCAAAGAAAATATGATCACTTTCAGAAGAGATGAACTTCCCGTTAAAGGCGTAAGTCACAACAAATCGCTTCATATCTCAGTCAAATGTGGGGATAAAGTATTGTCCCGAGTGGGGGTCAATTGAGGGTCAGGAGTCAACATTTCTCCGCTCTCTACTCTGCCGGAATTGGGAATCCATTTGAGGGAAGTCAAGGAAAAACCCATGAGGGTAAGGTCCTTTGATGGTTTGCAGAAGGATGCTATCGGGGAAATTTATTTGGCTTTGTCGATCAAGCCTATCGAATTTCCCATACTATTTCAAGTAATGGATATTTCTTGGTCATACAACCTGCTGCTGGGAAGGCCCTGGATACACATGGCAGGGGCTGTCCCATCAACTCTACACCACTACACGATATTTGAGTGGGGATGTCAGGAGGTCGTGGTCCATGGTGAATGGGGAAAATTGGCTTATTTGAAGCATGTTGTCCCGTTTATCAAAGGGTTAGATGGAATTGCTTTCCATGTACAGGAAATCATGCAGACCACTGAAATTGAAGAGATTGGACAAAACTCGAAAATGCAGTTGCCGTATAGATCCAAGATGGCTATGAGGGAGATGATGAAATATGGATACAAACTAGGAACATAGTTAGGAGCCAAGTCGGACGGGATCACAAAGCCAATTGAACATAATGGGCGGAAAGGAAGGACCGGCATAGGATATCAGCCTCCAGTAGGGAAAGCTCATACCGGTAGCCCCAGAAACAATGTATTTGTGGCAGAGCATGTTTCCAGTATGGGCCATAGTTCAGTACCAGAAGATGATATCATCGATTAAATGGGAAAGTTGTTCGTGAATATGATTGAAGAATGCTTTAAAGTATATAACATCAAGACACCAACCATCTGGGATGCTGAATGAGGGGAAGAGTTGCGAATTGGACCACCAGTCCATCTTTGGTTCGCCGGGAGTCTTGGTGGTGTGGAACTGTAGAAGTTTTCTTTTTTGAAAAAGTGCATAGTCAATTGAGGCATGCACCGTGTTTGTATCTTTTGTCATTTGCCTCTTTTAAACGCTTAGACGTTCCTCTTTTGATGAAATCAAAGAATCATTTTATACTTAGTTTTTCTTTTCAGTAATCAGAATGATTAAAAAAAACCCGCGTTCTGCGATTGTGCCATGTCACGAAACCGTCGACCGAAATGACCAAAATTACGAGGATTTCAAGGAGAGTACAATGCTAGAAAAACTCCCATAAAAGATCGAAATTTTTGATGACTTGAGGAAATTTTTGAGTGCCTGTGAAGGTTTAGTTTGAAATTGAATCCGACGAAATGCGCATTCACAGTCCCTACAATGCAAGAAGTTTAAAAAGATTTAGTTCAATCACGTTCCTAAAATACAGAACGTGTTCACTGAGAACCTTATAAGTCTATCGTCCATGATTCAGCATCCAATCAAGAACTACATTGACCCTATTGAGGTAGAGATGAGGGATCAATATGCCTATTTCTTCCATGTAGATAAAGAGCCGGATTGAAAATCATGGTACCATGACATCAGGAGATTCCTTACAATTAGAGAATACCCGAAAATGCTACTAATATTCAGAAGTGAGCCCTCAGGAGGTTGGTGAATCACCATTTCCTTAACGAGGATGTCCTGTATAGGAGGACCCCATACTTAGGTTTGTTGAGATGAGCAGATGCCGCCAAGGCAACCAGGTTATTGGAAGAAATACATGCAGGAACGTGCGGAACTTACATGAACGGGTTCGCATTAGCCAAAACAATCTTAAGAGATAGGTACTTTTGGATGACTATGGAAAGCGATAGTATCTACTACGTACAGAATTGTCACTAGTGCTAGGTTTACGAGGATTTCATCTAGGTTATGTTGAATGAGTTTAATGTGATGGGTTCACCATGGCCGTTCACCACTTAGGGCACGGACGTGATTGGACATATTGAGCCTGCTGCGTCAAATCGGAATCGCTTCATATTTGTAGCCATCGATTACTTCACTAAAATGGGTCGAAGAATCCACCTACGAGGCCGTCACAAAGAAGGTAGTGACGGATTTTGTCTGAAACAACATCATCTGCAGATTTGGAATGCCGGAGTCGATAATCACCAGCAATGCCGCTAACATCAATAGTGACCTCATGAGAGAAATCTGCGAGAAGTTCAAAATCATTCACCGCAACTCCACAGCCTACAAACCATAAATGAATGGGGCAGTTGGGGTTGCCAACAAAAATATCAAGAGAATTCTGAAAAAGTTAGTAGACAATCATAGAATGGTACGAGAAATTATCCTTCGCTTTGCTGGGTTATCGGACCACCGTGAGAACATCCCCTGGGGCAACGCCGTACATGTTAGTATACAACACTGAAGTTGTGATACCCACAGAGGTCGAGATACCATCTTTAAGAATCATTCAAGAGGCCATGTTGGACGATGCAAATTGGATACAGGTATGACAAGAGCAACTCATGCTGATCGACGAGAAGAGAATGGATGTATTATGCCATGGTCAGTATGTCAGAGGATGATGGCTGGTGCACTCACCAAAAGGTTGAAGCTTGGCCAGTTCGTACCGGGGCAGCTGGTCCTGAAAAAAATCTTTACCTGCTAGGAAGAAGCCAAAGGAAAGTTTGTGCCAATTACCTTACGTAGTTCGTTGAGTGTTGTGAGGCGGAGCTCTAATCTTGGCAGAAATGGATGGAAGAATCAACACGAAGCCCATAATCTCATACGCAAATCAATAGATACTATGTTTGAAGACTAATAGAGTTACGCATAGTTATAGCAGAACTACGTTCAACTCGATTTCCCACGGAGGGATACATAGGAAACCCATGTAGGGTTCGGTTCCGCTCTGCTCTTTCTTTTGTAATAGAAAATCCAAACATCATTTCCTATATGTTGCTCTAGAACTATGCCGAGTTAATTTCCTTAGAGAAATACTTAGGCTATCCTTATCAGATTCAGTCATCTTTTGTAATTGAAATACGTTTGGCCTGATTCTATTAAGATATGTAGGCAGTCCGAGTCAAACTCGGCCATTTCATTTTTAATCTCATCATTTTGCATCTATTTTAATGGAACTTTGTCTTGACTTGATTCCATTTGGATTCGTAGGCTGCATGAGTCTGGCTCGGTCATCTTCATCTTTTTTATCATCATCCACGAACTACGTTTAAACCTGATTCTGTTCTGGATACGTAGGCAACCTAAAAGGATTCGGTTTTAACCTTAGGAAAAACCTTATGCAGTCACAATGGCAAGCAGTCATGTCGTCAAGCATCGCAAAGGATTGAGATCAACATAACAGAGTTTTCAAAAATAGATGCTCGCATGTGGAGAACTTTTCGTAACATGTCATGAACCGAAACGACGACACTAGTCTTAAAAAAAAAGCTTTTCAATTTATTTTCTAAAAATATAGTAATTTGTTCCACCTATCCAACTTTGCGACATAGGCGTATCAAAGGCCGGGGCAAATTAACACTATGGTCGACACAAACAAACTTCCTTGCTCCCGCTAAGAATTTTTCTCAGAGTGTAGGGTAAACAGGAAACAAGGAAATGTTGGGACTACACTAGGGGAAATGATGGATTTTCCACTTTTCCAAGATTATTTTCCTTCTTTCCATCACTTAATTTTTTTTGGTACAACTGAAGCTAATCCATGAATCCTTTGCAGGTGCCTCGGAGTCAAACCGCTGCTGCGGAAAAAGTCTTGTATATAGCAAATCGCCTGCTCAACCAATCGGAGCACCTTGCACAAAATGATTCGTCGGCTTCACCAATTGAAGCCTTGTATATACAAAACACCTACGCAAACAAATCAGAGAACCTTGTACGAAACGAGTCACTAGCTTCACCAACTGATGTGCTGTATACAGCAAATCGTAAGCTCAATCAATCAGAGGGCCCTGTACAAATCAAACATCGGCTTTGCCAATCAAAGCTCTGTACATAGAAAGTTGTTCGCTCCATCGACAGAAAAATCCGCACCGCTGCTCTATCGCAACGGAGGGCAGAATAGACAGTCGCAAACCTCGTCGCTGGGCATGCTTTTCTTTCCTTTGCTATTACCAAGAATGTTTGTACATATTGCTCATGCAGCTTCAGGCTAATTAAGGTTTAAGTCAATCACGCCCAAACAAAGATTATTTTACATTTTAGTACAAAGCTCTCCCAACAAACGGAGACGCACTCCACAAATTAAGCTCACCCAACAAGCGGAGATATTTTCTCAGTGCAAAGCTCTCCTAACGAGCGGAGATGCACTCTACAAGTCAAGCTCTCCCAACAAGCGGAGACACTTTTCAATGCTCCAACAGTTGCGGAACGGTACTTAGCTCGACTAACAAATCGAATATAGTTCAAGAATCCCATCATCCCGATCCCAAATAGTGGTTCGCCGATAGCCAGGCATCATCTTTCATGCATCATTTACATCACATCGTAATATATTCTGCATTCCAATATATTGGTATGTGTGTATTTCATTTTTGCAAGGACAAATATATTACAACATGGAACTCTTTCTAAGTAGCAACCTAAACTTTAACGCTATGAGGGACAACAAACTCATTAGCAGGCCAAGGATCCAAGTTCAGGAACAAAACGACTAGTGGAACCCCAAAATCTTCAAATCCTTCATGTCAAGTCACAAAATTCAAGTTATCGCGAGTGCCCAATCCTCCGTCTCACCGTATCGTTATAATATGATACTAGGGTAGTTCATGCGACTATTGCTTCTTCAAAATCCTCATTCCATAACTACATGAGGCATGATATCGCTAAACCATGCAATCCGTAACATTCTTTAAAACCATATGCCATCTCTGCAATGTATGCTAATAGTCTGGACAAAATTGGCTTTGGTTGAATTTCTTTGCCTGAAAACTCTTTCATCGTCTCCGACCAAAGAAGGGCAGCTGTTGACGGTCAATTTTGATCCTCCTTTTTAAAATTAATTTATTTGAACTTTAATATTTACAATGGATGTTTTGAAAGTATTTTCCATTAAATAAATACCTATTTTCTATAAAAAATTACTCACTCAGTATTAGCATTGTGTAATTACGAATATACATCGTATAGACTTTATATGTAATTTAATGAATCAATCCTTAATTTCTAGATTAAATAGACTACTATGACAATAATTAGAAATTAGTGTAGTAAATACGAAAATATGATATTTTATTGATTAATTAACTAATTACATTAATTAGTAGTGTATTTGATAGTTTTAATTTCTATTTTGTTCATTGAAACTATATAAGTTTATTTAAATTAATTTTATAGGGGCGAAAGAGTGAAATGACTGCAGTTGCAAAAATACAATCAAATACAAATTGGCTACTTGTCAGATTAATTCCATCCCGATTATCAGGCCCAAAGCAAAATTTGATCCAGTCCAAATACCCCTCTCTTTCCATCTTGGCGATCCATGTTCCTCTCTCTAAACCAATCAGTGCTTTCCACATCATCGATCTCCCACACTCACAAAATAAACATAGCTGATCAGAGTCATTTATTTCCTAGATCGACGGCCCACAATTGTACTCTACTTTCCTCTTTAATTTTTAAAACACTCGGAGTTTTTATTCTTGCGTATTGGATCACAAATATCCAATGGCCATCGAATATTTTAACAAAAATCAGCTTAATCCCTACATATCAGGACCGTTGATCTAAAATATCAATGGCCAAGATCCAATCGCCCAAGCTTAACCTTAGAGATGGTCCCAAACCCCTTAACCCTAATTCACTTACAACAGTCTCAGCCGCCTCCTTTTCCTCTTTCTCTCTCCTTTCTCTCAATCTCTCATGAATGTCAATCAACAGACCTTGCATAAATTCGTGCAAGGTCATGAAACCTCTAACCAAATCGTTCTCTCCTGCTTCACTATCCGAGAATCCTTCTGACCTTTCCCCTTTTTGTGTTCTTCAAATCTAAATCACCAGAATCTCGACCTTAGCATAAACTTCCTCTCTTCGTTGTTTCAAATCCAAACTTAGAAAACCATCAACTTTGTCCCTAGGATGAAGCCTGCAAATTATTTTCCATTTCTATCATAAAACTCAAAATCCCCAACCTAAAACCCTATACCTTAAGGAAGAAACATCAAATTGTCTAGTTTATCCATTCTTTCTTTCAAATCGGAGCAGGCATGGTTTATATCTTCAGATTCATCATCATTATTCTTTTTCTAGAGGACGAAACCTCTGGACATTACTCCCCTCCCAGGTAAAATCCCTCACCAATTTCACCTCTGTCTCTCTAATTTTCACTCGCCTATGCTTGCATTATCTAGTAGTTGTCATCTTCCACTACAGAATTTTGAATCTGTAAAACCCTAAGCAATTAGTGGCACTATAAATAGGGCTTTAATGTTCTCACCTAACAGACCGAACATCTTCAACCTACATAGCCAACACACCCAATAGATACAAAAAGTTATCACAAAATTACTTAGAAATATCTCGATTTTAGTCTAGAGTGGTAAACTAGGTTAGGGTTCTAACTAGCTTTTGGTTTCATTCTGATATTGAGTATTACACTTGTTGGGGCGAGTTCTTGATTCTATACGGCTAAACATGAGTTTTGTTTTGGTTTGCTGCTCAAGAGGAGGTCAGTACACCTCCACCCTCTCTCTTAATTGCTTTCTTTGAAAAATCATAAGTGTGCTATTGTTTTCCTGATTAACTGCTTAGTTTATAATGTTTATTCGGTCTATAATTGTTTATTTTTGGTTCATCATGACTTTTTGATGATCCACGATAATCTGTTGCATCTATGTAGTGTTAACTAAGTAGCTGCGTGACTTTAATGACCTCAATTCTTGCATTGAACAGCCTACGTGTTAAAGTTGCTTAACCTCCCTTGGTGATTTCTCATACATAGACTTTAGACTTTACTCTAATGTTTCCGTTGTAGCCTTCATGCTCATCATGTTGTATTTTGTTCAGTTACAATCCTCATGCTCATCATTTCGAGTTCTGCTATTCGAATACATAGGGTGCTGTTTTAGTCTTCATGCTTATCATGCCTTGCTCTCTTGGGTGCTGTCATTCTACACTTGGGCTCGCTGTTAAATAATTCAAGTTAGGGTATGCATGAAGGTATATATGATAACCCTGCCTCACTTGGCTAAGGCTTGTGAAACCCGAGTATTCAAAATGCTTTCATAAATAGTTGTTTGTCCTTGGGTATCCTTTGAATCCTCACTATGAATGTTTTACATCCATGTCTAATTATTAATTGAAAAACTATTCTACTAGGATGAACTTCTGCATATCAGTTATACTTGTTTTGATAAGTCTATCTCTTATGAATTGGGGAGTTGTACCTGTTGTGGTTGAATGCCAATTGTTTTATGAAATTTGAGTACAACTCCACCATGTCTAGTATTCAACCTATGTCTGTACAACTGATTTGTGTCTGTTTATGTATGATGTTTCACCTGTTCTTATCCCTCTAATGATATTGATAACCTGATTCTGTAATGTTTGAGGCTCATCTTGTCTTATGAGGATATAATCTGGATTGGAATTTCTATATGAGTAGGATTTTGGTATGGGCCTTTGTTTATTCCTCATTACTTCATATTTTGAACATTGTGTTGAAACTATACTCAGCCCTTCCTTTCCCCTATTATTCTGGATTGAATATGGTTTAGGAGAACCCTTTTGTTATTACTTATTTAGTACAGTAAGTTTTCTATATCATTGTCTGAATCTTTACTGAGTATTCCAAAGGATTCAAGTGGTGTTATCCATTTATGTGTATTCTCATGATAATATCTAATGTTGAACTAACTTGTGATCAATCCTCTAGGACAATAGCATTTGTTGTTACGGCTCTAAAACTATACGCCTTATCTGTCTATGAATCATATGGCTCCAGTTTTTTGGTTCTTTAGTAACAGTAGTACAAGTGTTCATGCTTCCGTATGTTCTTAGAACTTGACTTTTAAACCTGTTCAATATGTCTTTCACTCAGTTAATACTGAAGTATAGTCATACTGTCTCTATAAGTTTTTCCTAAGTTATTCTATTAAGGAGTATGCTTTAGGGATAGGAAATGTCAAACTAGTTGGTTTGCTTTGAAAGAGCCTCATTGGCATTCAGACCTACAGGGAATAATTAGTCGTGAGTGGTTAAGGGTATTTGGGAGTAGAGTTATCTCCCTATAACAAGCATTGACCTAGGCCTTGAGACCCTTGGGAACTTTGAAGTATCGGGGGATTCAAATGGGGGCATCGACGTTTAGCATAATTCTCTCCTTAGCCTTTAATTCATCGACACTTATTACTCACTATAAAACAGTACCTATAAAAGGACAATGAAATAAAATCTAGATAGAGGGTGATTCCGAGGCCTGCGAATGCCGGTAGGTATACCTTAAAGTCTCCGATCCAAGCGCAACTCACGGATGCCTTTCCTAGTACGAAGTACTTGGATCTGCACAAAAAATGTGTAGAAGCATAATATGAGTACTCCACAACGGTACCCTGTAAGTATCAAGCCAAAACCACGGTCATAGGTGTGGCGAGGTCAGGTCAAGACACCTACTGGAATAAATAATGAAACTGAACACGTGTAGTGTAGTATGATGGTACCCTGTAAGTATCAAGCCTAACCACGGTCATAGGTGTGGCAAGGTCAGATCAAGAAACCTACTGGAATAAATAAAGAAACTGAACACGTGTAGTACAATATGATAATTGAAACAACAGAGATGATACAATGAAGAAATGTAACAAGAATAGCTACACGTAAGCTAAGGCAATTAAGACATCACGGAAGAAACACATAATAAGAATGCCAAGGAAGGGATGCAAGCAAAACACAAGTAATGTAAATGAAAGGTATCAACAAAAATCACTACCGAGGTACCGCCTCATATTCTCATTTCAAAAATCAAGCCACCATCTTTCCTTATATCACCGCGGGAGCCTTACATTTAGTTCTACAAATCATTTTCCCAAAATAGCTACCCGCATTTTAGCCCACCTTATCACACCGTGTAGCTTCAAGTTGTTTCCCTACTAGGAATATGCGTATCAAACCCACCTTATCTCACTGCATGCATATCAATATCGCAACATATCACAAAACGTACCTCAAGTGGCCAAAACCACAACTTGCCAAAGAAGCCAACAACAATAATGTTTTCACAATAAATAGCGCATGGATCAACCACAATATGTACAAGAGTCTCAACAATAGCAACCAAAAGTGAATATCTCAACAAGAATGGTATTTTAACAATTTACAACTTTGCCTCAATGTGAATCATGGCCTATATAACTTCAACACCAAATTTCAACAATAAGATATTCCAAGTAAGGTAACTCTAACAGTTAAATATTTAACAAGAAAATGAGAGAACAATAACTTCAACTAAGCATGTAAAGGTAAATAACAAGTTAGAGATGAGACAAGTATTAACAATGTCAAGTGAAGCATGTGAAGATAGACTAATGATGATGAATATTACATGTTATGACGACTCAATTAAAGCTATGAAAAGAATCTATAAAGCTTAAACCGGTCAATTTCATATTTAGTCCGTGTACCCACTTGTCACCTTGCATACACAGCGTTCACATACCACAATTAACACAAAACAACACCAATCCTAAGGGGTAATTCCCCCACACAAAGTTTGGCAAGATACTTACTTGAAAACACGCTAACTCAATCCACTAGTAAGCCTTTTCTGCGATTATCCAACTTCGAAAAGCTTGAATCTAGCCAAAATAACTTCATACAACATATACAAACAATAGGATTCGGAATAATAAAGTTGCAATCTTTAAAGAAAATCAAAAAGTTAACTCAAAAAGTCAACCCCAAGCGTGCGTCTCGGGACCCGACAAAACTTAGAAAATCTAAATACGCATTTGATAACGAGTCCAACCATACTAAAATTACTCGATTCCGATCTCAAATTGGCCTTCAAAACCTCAAAATATAGTCTATGAAGTTTTCACAATTTTTCCATCTCAAAACACTAATTAAATAATAAAAACAACATTGGATTCATTTATAATAACCAAATCATAGTTAGAATCACCTACCCTAACAAATTACTTATAATTCTCTCTCAAAAACTCCACAAACCGAGCTCTATAGGTCAAAAAATGAAAAATGAATTCAAACCCGCGAACTCACCCTTTTCTGCGCAGCGATCTCGCTTACGCGATCCCACAGCCACATATGCGGAATTTCCATTGCAGGTGCGGCATTAACTTAGGCCATGAATATCCGCTTCTACGGATAAAAACGTGCATCTACGCTTTCGCTCATACGGAAATTGGAGCATTTCTGCGCATCCGCTCTTGCGGAAAATGTCCGCTACTACGACCATAGACCATACTGGCGCAGTCCGCATCTGCAACCAGCTCCTCCGTACCTGCGGGCTCGCAGATGCTGGAATCTCCTCACACTACGGTCATAGCCAAGCCCACTCATGGGTAAAGTTTATCATCGAAATTTTTTGAAATCCGGGCACGTGGGCCCGATGGTTGACTTTATTTTTTGAATGGAGTTGGGAATTGTTATAAATTGATTAATTAAAAGAATTGAAGTATATTTTGATTTAATTGCATATAGTTTGGCTAGTTTCGGATCGTTTGGCATAGAATTGGAGAGTTAAGAGAGGCATTGGAGCCGGTTATAGAACTTCGGAGCGAGGTAAATCTCCTGTCTAACCTTGTGAGGGAAAAACGACCCCCTAGGTGATGTGATTGTTTTGTGCCTTTAGTTGTGGGTGCTATGTACGCACAAGGCGACGACAGTCCGTACACAGCTAAAGAATGTTTATGTTAGGGTACATACGACTTTACCATGTAATATTTGAAATATTTGAATTCATTATGGTTGATTAATTAATTTAAATTATAATTGAATTTGATTTGGAAATATATACATATATATTAGGCCGAGCCTTATTGCGTTGAGTTGTTGGCAAGTTATTTGCGTAACGGTAAAGGTTATATTCACATTGTTCTCATGTACTGTACTGTAAGCCTGCGTCTCGTAATTCAATCATTTCTTTCCTTTCTATTGGAGCGGGCCAAATGCCTCGGCAGTATAATAGATGCATCTATGTATGTGCCGCTCGCATGATTCTTGATCGGCCGAACGACCTCGGCATAATTGTGTGTTATATCACTGGTAATCCGAACATTAACGAGATTATCTTTCAATTGATGCCCGGCATTTTATATGGTACTTTTGATTCGTTTTTACTGTTACTTGATAAATCTGAGCTGTTGAGGTAGAATATAAGATTGAGAAAGTCATACTTTAAAATAAATATTTGGAAGATCAGGTAACTTATAAATTTACCCCATTATTGCTGTGTGCTTCACATCTGCTTATGATTTATTATATTGCTTTGTTGGACCTCTAGTAAGTGTCAACGTCGATCCCTCGTCACTACCTCTCCGATGTTAGGCTAGACACTTACTGGGTACGCGTTGATTTACGTACTCATGCTGCACTTCTACACTAAATGAGGCAGGATCTGACAAGTTCCATTAGTGGTCATTTGGCACGCAGGGCAACTGCTGAGGAAAATTTATGCAGAACTGCATTCCAGGCTACGTATCGCAGCCCAAAGTATCCTTTGTACCATTTACTATATCTTGTCTTATTTACATTCCGGATAGAGGTTGTATTATTTTTGTACTCCTTAGTAAGTGCTCATGCACATGTGACACCCGAGTTTTGGGGGTGTTCTAGAAGTTGTTATGGATTTTTTTACACGAATTCACTTTCACTTATTATTTTAATGAAACTTTACGTAACTATGATTCATTCTAATGCACTAACCGCATCCAAGAAAGACTTAAGATTTAAAAAAAATTAATAATTAAGTGTTGGCTTGCCTATCATCGATGTTAGAAGCCCTCACAGCCTCGTGGATTTTGGGTCGTGACAGCTTGGTATCAGACCTCTAGGTTCACTTAGGTCTCACGGGTCATGAGCAAGTCTAGTAAAGTCTTACAGATCGGTACTGGAGACATCTGTACTTATAATCGAGAGGATGTAGGGCTATTAGGAGCACTTGCCTTCTTGATTCGTCATCGTCCAATTTGATTCCATTGAGGCTTTTGCCTTCATATCCTTCCTAATCACTCATACACGACGTTGAGCGCTTGTTACCTTATATTTTCAAGGTGGAATTTCATTTGTGAGGTGGTGTCGTCGTCCTTGTTTGAACGCATTATGGTTCGCCGGTGTTATGGCCTTCTTTGATTTACCTTCGGGGCAGGGCGTGGTGGAATAGTGTCTACAAAGCGATTGTCAGAAATGGCGATGTGTAGCTGTTTTAGAATTGAATCGGTGTCTCGAATTGTGATGGCTCGAGTATGGTGATCTTCGGGGAGGCTTAGAGTTGGTACCAGTCTATTGGTTTAGGTGTTACAAATATGGATTTTGATTTGATGCAACATTTGGGTAGCAAAGGATGAGGAAAGGACATGGCGGGAGGTGTCTCACGGTGGTTGAACTTTTAGCAGGTCAAGTATGAAAAGCAGAGTTCGAGAAGTTTCTTAAAGGAGATGGTTTAACTGAAGTGGAAGTGGCAGAGTAGCACATGGATTATGTAGTAGGATAGCCACATTCCTTGAGAAAAGCTTAGAGCAATTTGGGAATCATGGTGGACAGTGACTAGGTCTACGGATTTTATTTGGGGTGGTGGCTAGTGTACTGAGGAAGATTGAGTATGGCAGAGAGGGGGTTTGCTTGAAACGAAAAGGGGTATGAAAAACTTGCTTGTGTTTTTGGGATGCAACGTGACTTCGAGTCTGGAACGTATGGTCGGACTTATAGTTGATGTCAATGGGGAATGAACAGACTATTGCAGCTTATTGACGAGTACGGGCTCAGGAGGAATCTTATGGGTTCTACATCATGTGATGGTTGGTTAAAGCTAAGTGGGGGAGCCCACCGTCTACGGTTGGATAGCGTGGTTGTCGGCTTGTGTGATTTTTGATTATCGGTTCATTGGTGGATCAATTACGACCAAGAAAAGAAAAGATCAGGGGTAATTTGAGCAAATAACTTGATGAATATGTATTATATGTTGCCTTATCGATACATGTGCATGTTATGGGAAGACTCAGTGTCTATGATTCTTATGGATGTAATGTATAGGGAAAGGAATTTAGCTGGTTGCTTCCTTGGGAGTGTTCATGTGCAAACAACGCACTAGAGTTTGGTTTTATGTTCGGGACCAAGTAAGAGTGGGCGACTCTCAACAGTGGTTCCAATGGGTTCAAGGGTGTAAGCACGGTGTCTAAGGATTTTCGTTTCGTTGTATGGCTGAAGACTGGGATTTCACAGCAGAGTGTGAAGAATATTCGGGGAATTTTCTATGCTATCATCAGGTCGGCGGGGTAGTATTGTAGGAATGGGAGAAATAGCTTCGAATTCATGGAAGGTCTTCCATAATAGGTGCACCAGTTAGAGATGCTATTGTGCGCTTGAGGAGGGTATGAGACGATTCATGACTATCGAGATGATGTGGTCTCGTGATTCGGGTCACTCGGGATGTGTGCTAATTGACTTTGTTATGTTTTTGAATGTAGCTATTATTTTTTCTAAGGCAAGTCAGGACTACATTGGAAGAAGTTGGGTCGGATAGTAATGGTTTGAACCAGCATGATTGTGGCAATGACCAGTTCCTTCGGCGTGTTAGTTATACGGGTGATTTGTGGCGATACGTACGGGCTTGACAGTTGCCGTAATTTTATTGATTTGGAGGTATTTGATTATAATGGCTTGTTATGTGTAAATGGATCCTGGAAGAGTTATGGTTGTTTAGACCACGACTTGAGGTTTGTATTTTATGCAGTTATGGGAATTAGGTTGCGTGATGCCATCGTTTCTCTAAAATGTGTTGAGTGAAAGGGTTCTAGAAGACGAATTGTTTATTCTATTGGTGATTCAGGAGTTATGATGAAATTCTTGTACTCTCGCATAGCGGCATGATAGGTACAGTGAGTGGCATGAGAATTTGGAAGTTGAGGATCAAGGTTGTGGTTCGGTGTTGACAAGAATGTCACGAGCTCGGATGAGCAGGAAAGAATTCAGATGTTTGAAAGTAAGCTGGTATTTTCTTTAGTGTCACCTGAGAACGGTGTCCTGTGTAAGAGGCTTTGTGCACTGATTTGCAGATTCTCAATTTTCTTTATTGCATTAGTGGTGTTGGTTGTATGGAGGTGCAGACGTTGCTACCTGGCGCGGAAGGTAGTGGGAGCGTATCCCACGGGGAAATTTATATAAGTGTGGGCATGTTAGTCACTTAATATTTAGGGATTGAAACCAAGTATGGAGATTTTTGGTTCTATCATTAATGTGAGAGTTTATGCCTCGAAGGCGCTCTATTCTTTTGGTTGTGAAATGTGGTAATTTGTTTCGGATTGGGACAGCTGCTCATGTGTGTCATGAATAGGGCCTTTATTGATCCTCGAAAGGTTGATGGCTCAGTATGGTATAATCAGGATCGGCTTGAGGTCCGTTGGTGGGTCTAATGTTAATGTGTGCTCTACGTTAGGTCGGACGCGTTCAGTCGGCATAGCATTGCTTACGGAGGAGTCTACGGGCGTTGGATGTTATTCCCGACGTCAGCTATTCTATGTAACACTCTATTGTGCCAGGTGAGTTGTGTGACAGCTCGATTATTCTCGCATATGTTGTGATCTTCTGTAGTTTGTGTTGTTATATGAGCGAGATGGCTCTGGAGATGCAGGTCGTTTATTGCACCTTAGTCGTGCTTGGGTTTTGTAATGTATGGCACTATCCATCTCCCCAAGGATTGTATTATGCACTTGGCATGCTTGTGGTCGATAATTGGGCATTTCTTTGTTATGAGCATTCTGGCTCGGTAGATGTTTCCTTATAGATTGTTATGTGTGGATCAGGTGGCATGTTGCCACAGGTATGTTGTTTGGATCGGATTGCACGCTGCAACTGTATCATGTGTGGATCGGGTTTCATAGCATATGTTCGACCATTTTATTCGTTACGGCGGCTGGGTAGTTCTTTCCCAGAGTTCATTCTTCCATATGTGTCATATTCAAGTTGTAGCTTGTTGGCGAATTGATGGCGTCATATGAAATCATGGGCAGTGTTTGAGATGCTTACTGCCTGAGCAGCTTGTAGCGAGTGAGACGAGGTTATTGGGCCTGGGATCAGTGCGATCTAAGTTATGTAGGGTATATTAAAGAGAAAATAACGTTATATAGATTAGAATGAGGTAATGGTTTTTGTCAGGAGGATAGACTCCATGATTTGTTAATTCGGCAGGTGATTATTTGTTTTTACACCTCTCTTTCATCATGGCAGTATTGCGAGAGTTGGATCAGGGCTTATATGTGTTATGATGTGTGTTGTAGGCACTAGGCTCGTGGAATTACAGCTATAGTGGTCGGAGGATGTTATTATGGTTAAGCGACTTATGTGGTGCATGGTGTAATTTTAGCTGAGGAGCATGGTCATGCTGGGTATAGTGTTTGGTGAATGACGCGGTGTTCCTATGTTAGAATCAGGTCTCGTAGAAATTTCTGGATGTTGGAATTAAGCTCTAAAGCTTGTTAGCTAAGGTTATAAGGATATTCGGTCTGGCTCGAGCTAATGCGCTCAACTGGGTTGTGGTGGCACGAGTAGGTGCACGAGGTGTTAAACAGTGATTTTGGACAACCCCGGAGCATGCCTTAGCATGTCCGAGGAAAAACGTATGTTAAGTGGGGAAGAATTTAACGATCCGATCGGTCACTTTGAGCTCTAGCGCGTCATTCAGCGGTTTAAGACCTTGGGTAACTTCACTTTAGGTATTATGACTTGTATGAGTGGTCGGAATTGAATTTTGGAAAGTTCCGAGTTGACTTGGAAAGAAAATTCTAATTTTGGAAGATTTAAGTTGGAATAATTGACTAAGGTTTGACTTTTGAGTAAACGACCTGGGAATCGGTGTTTGAAGGTTCCAATAAGTTTATATGATGATTTCAGATTTTGGCGTATGTTCGATTGAGTATCGGGGGGCCCGAGAGCATTTTAGCGCTTGTTGTGAAAGTTTTGCATATTGAAGTTTTTAGAATTTGATAAGTTTGGTTTGAAGTGGATTTTGACATTATTGACGTCAGTTTGGGGTTCCAAGCCTTAGATAAGGTCTGTATCCTGATTTGTAACTTGTGTGTAAAGTTTGGCATTAGTTCGGAGTGTTTTGATATGATTTTGATGCATTAGACGAAGTTTGGCAGTTTGAATGTTGAAAGAAATTTTTTGATCATCGATTTGTAGATTTGATGCTGTTTGGTGTGATTTGAGGCCTCCAGCCCTCCGCAGATGTGGACACACTAAAACCAGAGCATCCAGCCAAGCCAACTTGATCCAAAATAATCTGAACCTTGTCCGAAACTCACATGAGCACCTCAGGACCACGTCCAAATATACCAACAAGTCCATAACATAAAATGGACATACTTGAGGCCTCAGATCACGCATAACAGCATTGAAACGGCAAATCACACCTCAAATAAATCTTAATGAGCTTTGAACTTTCAACTTCTAAAACTCACGCCGAAACATATTAAATCAACTCGCTAGCAAAACTATTCCAAATTCCCGGAATCACAATCTGAACCCTATTTCATGAAAGTGAACTCCCGGTCAAACTTATGAACTTTCCAAACCTTCAAATCTCCAACATTTGCCAATTAGTGCTTAAACATTCTAGAAATATTCCAATGCAAATTCGGGCACACGCCCAGGTCCAAAATCACCATCCGAACCTAACAATACAATTAAAACTCTGATCCGAGGTCAAATTCTCAAAGGTTAAAGTTGGTCAATAATTCCAACTTAAAGCTTTTTAGTTGAGAACCATTCTTCCCAATCAATTTGGAATAACATGAAAACCAAAACCGATGATTCACACAAGTCATAATAAATCATGTAGAACTACTAATACCCTCAAACCACCGAACTAAGTGCAAGTACTTAAAACGACCGGCTGGGTCGTTACCTGAATTTTACCTAGGAATTTATTTCGCAGATTATTCCTGCAAATTGTCATGCTAAAGACTAATAATTCCTAGATTCAAGAATATCGACCTACCTATTTGATTTTGCCAAATAAATCGGCAAATAAATTTGGTACCATTTAGCTCCAAAATATTACCTGGAGATATATTTGGGATAATAATCCCCTAGTATCATTTTCATAGGTAATTTCTCAGGTAAATACTAAATAATATTAAAAATTTTATTTTCTTTGTGATTTCATAGGAGGATCTATAGTGTTTCCACACTTCCTCTCCAGCGTGACTCAAACCCAAGAGCTAACAGTCGTGGATGGAGGTGCCTTACCAATTGAGCAAGTCTCACTTGCCATAAGATTGTAGCTAGTGGGAATTGAACCAATAACCTTATAAAAGTTTTGATCCCCCTTGGCCACTAAGCTATATTTTTGGGTTTTTTTTTTAATCCCTCCCAATTTACTTGCGGATTTAGTTAGGGATTATTTCTTAGGGATTTACACGGGGATTATATTACCTAGCGAATTACCTGAATATTTGTTATTGCAATTTTAGCTGGGGACTATTTCTTGCGGATTTACCTGAAGATGTTATTACCTAGGGAATTACCTGGAAATTTTGTTGTGGTATATTAGTTGGCGATTTACCTCAAGAATATATTACAGAGGGATTAAGTTGGAGATTTTATTACTGCGATTTTAGCTGGAAATTATTCTTGAGGATTTACACGGGTATTTTATTAGCTAGAAAATTACCTGGAAACTTTATTGCTGCAATATTAGCTAGAATTATGTCATGACCCAAAATCCGCTATAGGCCTTGATGGCGCCCAACATTGCCGTTAGGCAAACCAACACTTAATTATTCATTTTATCATTTTAAAAATTATAGGTCGTTCTTGGATAACGAGGTTAGTGCATCAAGATGAATCGTAGTTATGTACAGTTTCATTAAATTACTAAGTGAAAGTAAATCACTGTAAAACAACCAGTAAAAAGATCTAGAACACCCCTACAACCCGGTGTCACAAGTGCATGAGCATTTACTAAGGAGTACAAAAATAATACACCCTATTTTCGGAATGTAAATAAGACAGGATAAACTAAATGGTACAACGGAGACTCTGTGGGATGCGATACGTAGTATGGATTGCAGCTCACCATAAAGTCTCTTCAGCAGTTGTGCCTGCGCGCCAAAATGACCACCAATTGTACCTGTCAGATCGTGCACATTTAGTGCAGAAGTGTAGCATGAGTACGTAAATCCATGCGTACCCAGTAAGTATCTAGCCTAACCCTGGAGAAGTAGTGACGAGGCTTCAACATCGACACTTACCGGAGCTCCAGCACAGTAGTATAATAAATCATAAACAGATGTGAAGCATACAACCATAATGGGGTAAATAGGTAAGTTACCTAATTTTAAAAATATTTCTTTTAAAATATGAATTTGTCAGTCTTGTATTCTACCTCAACAACTCAGATGTATCAAGTACCAGTAACAAACGTATCAGAATTACCATATAAAATGACGGGCATCAGTGGAAAGATAATTTAGTGAATGTTCGGACTATCAGCGACATAACGCACGATTATGTTGAGGTCGTTCGGTCCAGTCCAGTATAATGTGTACACTGTCGAGGGTCAAGCGGCACGAACAATAGACGCATTAATAATACTGTCGAGGCATTCGACCCGCTCCACAAGAAAGGAAGGAAATTACCGAATTATGAAATCACAGGCTTACAATACAGTACATGAGCACAAAGTGACTACCGTTTATCAAATAACGTGCCAACAACTCAAGGCAATAAGGCTCGGACTAATATATATGTCTATATTTCCAAATTAAATTAAATTAATTAGCTCGCATAACAGGTTCAAATATTCTAAATATTACATGGGAAAGTCCTAAGTCTACCCGGACATAAACATGCTTTAGCTACGTACGGACTCTCATCACCTCATGCGTACATTGCACCCACAGCTAATAGCACATATCAATCACATCACCTAGGGGATAGTTTTTCCCTCACTAGGTTAGACATGAGACTTACCTCGCTGTGAAGTTCCATAACTGGCTCCAATGCCTAACTCTTCAATTCAAAGCCAAACGATCCAAAACTAGAAAAACAATGTGCAATTCAATAAAAATATACTCCAATGCTTATAATTAATCAATTTATAACAATTAGCAACACCGTTCGAAAAGTCAATAAAGTCACCCCTCGGGCCCAAGTGCCCGGATTCCCGAAATTTTTGAAAGATAAACATTACCCATGACGCCATGAACTTAAATATATGATTTATTTCAACTTTCATGTCCAATTTAGTGGTCAAAATCTAAAAATACCAAATTCCAGGTTCTATACAAAAATCCCACAATTTCTACTAATTTTCATGTTTAAATCCTTAAAGATTCCATATATTCATTTTACAATAGGTGGGAATACCTTACCTTTCCATAGATGATGACGTTATCCCCTTAAAGCTCTCGAAAAATTGCACAAACCAAGAGAGAAACGTGTGAAATGAGCAAAATCTCGATTTTAAACAATCTGCCCTGACCCGTCCTTCTTCGTGATTGCATGAGCGCTTTCGCGATCTCGAAGGCAAAAAGTCACTGCCTCCAAATTTACTCTACGCGTTCGCGACCTTCATGTCATGTTAGCGAAGCCTACTAACCCCCCGCCTTTTGCGTTCGTGTAGGAACTGTCGCTTTCGCGAAGGCTAAACGGCTCTAGGTCCGACTCTCGATCCTTCTCCGCGTTCGCGACCTCCCTGTCGCGTTCACCTATGTTCCTTAGGCTCTTTTGCGCATTCGCGACCTCTGTGTCGCATTTGCGATGAGCAATTTCCACCTGCCCCAAAAATCCTTCTTCACGATCGTGATAACCACCAGGCGTTCACGATGAACGACGCCACAACCAGCATCAGTTGCAGCAACAAATGGGGAAATGACCTGAAATCATCCCGAAACACACCAGAGGTCCCCAGGACTCCGTCAAATCACACCAAGAAGTCCCATAACATGATACGAACTTGCTCGACCAAATACGGCAAGTTGGTCGCAGAGGCGAACTAGGCTGTGTGGGACTGTTTGTGCAGGAGTCGCATTTTGGGCGCATCGCAGATGCGGTGAGGCGAAGTGTGGCACAGAAGTGAAAGTAGTTGTCACACTTCATGTGCTCAGAAACGAGGAATTTTCCGTGGGTGCGATGGGTGAGTTTTAGTGGTTTTTTGCAGAAGCTAGTTTTCTGTCGAGAAAGCAACGCCGCAAAAGCGGCTAAGTGTGTTGCAGATGCGACGATGCCTGGGCATAAGCTATATTTCGAGGGCTTGGCTATCTTATTAACATTTTGAGTTGAGGAGCTCGGATTTGAGTTATTTTGGAGGAAAATTTCATCATAAGGATTGGAGTATGTGTTCTATACTAGGTTTTGATTCTATTTCGCGAATCAACCTTCGTTTTTGATAATTGGATTTTGAATTTTAAAGAGAAATTGTAGGGTTTTGTATAATATTTCATAAAGTGAATTTTTGAGTTTTGAGTATCGATTCGTAGTAGGATTTGAGTTGAACTAGCATGGCTGAACTCGTAGTTGAATGTGTTATCGGATTTTGTGAGTTTTGTCAGGTTCTGAGGTGCTTGAATAATCATAAACAAGTGCTCAAGTGATCTGAAGAGACATGGAGATATATTTGGGATAATAATCCCCTAGTGTCATTTTCATAGGTAATTTCTTAGGTAAATACTAAATAATATTAAAAATTTTATTTTCTTTGTGATTTCATAGGAGGATCTATAGTGTTTCTACACTTCCTCTCTAGCGTGACTCAAACCCAAGAGCTAACAGTCGTGGATGGAGGTGCCTTACCAATTGAGCAAGTCTCACTTGCCATAAGATTGTAGCTAGTGGAAATTGAACCAATAACCTTATAAAAGTTTTGATCCCCCTTGACCACTAAGCTATATTTTTAGGTTTTTTTTTTAATCCCTCCCAATTTACTTGCGGTTTTAGTTAGGGATTATTTCTTAGGGATTTACACGGGGATTATATTACCTAGCGAATTACCTGAATATTTGTTATTGCCATTTTTGCTGGGGACTGTTTCTTGCGGATTTACCTGAAGATGTTATTACCTAGGGAATTACCTGGAAATTTTGTTGTGGTATATTAGTTGGCGATTTACCTCAAGAATATATTACAGAGGGATTAAGTTGGAGATTTTATTGCTGCGATTTTAGCTGGGAATTATTCTTGAGGATTTACACGGGTATTTTATTAGCTAGAAAATTACCTGGAAACTTTATTGCTGCAATATTAGCTAGAATTATGTCATGACCTAAAATCCGCTATAGGCCTTGATGGCGCCCAACATCGCCGTTAGGCAAACCAACACTTAATTATTCATTTTATCATTTTAAAAATTATAGGTCGTTCTTGGATAACGAGGTTAGTGCATCAAGATGAATAGTAGTTATGTACAGTTTCATTAAATTACTAAGTGAAAGTAGATCACTGTAAAACAACCAGTAAAAAGATCTAGAACACCCCTACAACCCGGTGTCACAAGTGCATGAGCATTTACTAAGGAGTACAAAAGTAATACACCCTATTTTCGGAATGTAAATAAGACAGGATAAACTAAATGGTACAACGGAGACTCTGTGGGATGCGATACGTAGTATGGATTGCAGCTCACCATAAAGTCTCTTCAGCAGTTGTGCCTGCGCGCCAAAATGACCACCAATTGTACCTGTCAGATCGTGCACATTTAGTGTAGAAGTGTAGCATGAGTACGTAAATCCATGCGTACCCAGTAAGTATCTAGCCTAACCCTGGAGAAGTAGTGACGAGGCTTCAACATCGACACTTACCGGAGCTCCAGCACAGTAGTATAATAAATCATAAACAGATGTGAAGCATACAACCATAATGGGGTAAATAGGTAAGTTACCTAATTTTAAAAATATTTCTTTTAAAATATGAATTTGTCAGTCTTGTATTCTACCTCAACAACTCAGATGTATCAAGTACCAGTAACAAACGTATCAGAATTACCATATAAAATGACGGGCATCACTGGAAAGATAATCTAGTGAATGTTCGGACTATCAGCGACATAACGCACGATTATGTTGAGGTCGTTCAGTCCAGTCCAGTATAATGTGTACACTGTCGAGGGTCAAGCGGCACGAACAATAGACGCATTAATAATACTGCCGAGGCATTCGACCCGCTCCACAAGAAAGGAAGGAAATTACCGAATTATGAAATCACAGGCTTACAATACAGTACATGAGCACAAAGTGACTACCGTTTATCAAATAACGTGCCAACAACTCAAGGCAATAAGGCTCGGACTAATATATATGTCTATATTTCCAAATTAAATTAAATTAATTAGCTCGCGTAACAGGTTCAAATATTCTAAATATTACATGGGAAAGTCCTAAGTCTACCCGGACATAAACATGCTTTAGCTACGTACGGACTCTCATCACCTCGTGCGTACATAGCACCCACAACTAATAGCACATATCAATCACATCACCTAGGGGATAGTTTTTCCCTCACTAGGTTAGACATGAGACTTACCTCGCTGCGAAGTTCCATAACTGGCTCCAATGCCTAACTCTTCAATTCAAAGCCAAACGATCCCAAACTAGAAAAACAATGTGCAATTCAATAAAAATATACTCCAATTCTTATAATTAATCAATTTATAACAATTAGCAACACCGTTCGAAAAGTCAATAAAGTCACCCCTCGGGCCCAAGTGCCCGGATTCCCGAAATTTTTGAAAGATAAACATTACCCATGATGCCATGAACTTAAATATATGATTTATTTCAACTTTCATGTCCAATTTAGTGGTCAAAATCTAAAAATACCAAATTCCAGGTTCTATACAAAAATCCCACAATTTCTACTAATTTTCATGTTTAAATCCTTAAAGATTCCATATATTCATTTTACAATAGGTGCGAATACCTTACCTTTCCATAGATGATGACGTTATCCCCTTAAAGCTCTCGAAAAATTGCACAAACCAAGAGAGAAACGTGTGAAATGAGCAAAATCTCGATTTTAAATAATCTGCCCTGACCCGTCCTTCTTCGTGATTGCATGAGCGCGTTCGCGATCTCGAAGGCAAAAAGTCACTGCCTCCAAATTTACTCTACGCGTTCGCGACCTTCATGTCATGTTAGCGAAGCCTACTAACCCCCCGCATTTTGCGTTCGTGTAGGAACAGTCGCTTTCGCGAAGGCTAAACGGCTCTAGGCCCGACTCTCGATCCTTCTCCGCGTTCGCGACCTCCCTGTCGCGTTCACCTATGTTCCTTAGGCTCTTTTGCGCATTCGCGACCTCTGTGTCGCATTTGCGATGAGCAATTTCCACCTGCCCCAAAAATCCTTCTTCGCGATCGTGATAACCACGAGGCGTTCACGATGAACGACACCACAACCAGCATCAGTTGCAGCAACAAATGGGGAAATGACCTGAAATCATCCCGAAACACACCAGAGGTCCCCAGGACTCCGTCAAATCACACCAAGAAGTCCCATAACATGATACGAACTTGCTCGACCAAATACGGCAATTTGGTCGCAGAGGCGAACTAGGCTGTGTGGGACTGTTTGTGCAGGAGTCGCATTTTGGGCGCATCGCAGATGCGGTGAGGCGAAGTGTGGCACAGAAGTGAAAGTAGTTGTCACACTTCATGTGCTCAGAAACGAGGAATTTTCCGTGGGTGCGATGGGTGAGTTTTAGTGGTTTTTTGCAGAAGCTAGTTTTCTGTCGAGAAAGCAACGCCGCAAAAGCGGCTAAGTGTGTTGCAGATGCGATGATGCCTGGGCATAAGCTATATTTCGAGGGCTTGGCTATCTTATTAATATTTTGAGTTGAGGAGCTCGGATTTGAGTTATTTTGGAGGAAAATTTCATCATAAGGATTGGAGTATGTGTTCTATACTAGGTTTTGATTCTATTTCGCGAATCAACCTTCGTTTTTGATAATTGGATTTTTAATTTTAAAGAGAAATTGTAGGGTTTTGTATAATATTTCATAAAGTGAATTTTTGAGTTTTGAGTATCGATTCGTAGTCGGATTTGAGTTGAACTAGCATGGTTGAACTCGTAGTTGAATGTGTTATCGGATTTTGTGAGTTTTGTCAAGTTCTGAGGTGCTTGAATAGTCTTAAACAAGTGCTCAAGTGATCTGAAGAGACCAACCTTGTGCTGAAGTGGGAAAAATGCCACTTCATGGTGGATGAAGGTATTGTTCTGGGACATAAAACCTCAAGGCGTGGCATAGAGGTAGACAAAGCTAAGATAGAAATCATCTCTAAGCTCCCTCCACCCACGTCAGTCAAAGGTGTTCGTAGTTTTTTGTGGTATGCCGGATTCTATAGGCGTTTCATTAAGGATTTCTCAAAGATTGCAAATCCTATGTGTAAACTCCTTGAGAAGGATGCCAAGTTCGTCTTCGAGGAGAAATGCCTCAAAGCTTTTGAGGAACTGAAGAAAAAGCTCACCACGACACCCATTATTGTCACACCTGATTGGTCACTTCATTTCCAACTTATGTGTGACGCCAGTGGTGTAGCTATTGGAGTGATGCTGGGCCAACAACACAATAAAGTTCTTCACCCAATCTACTATGCTAGCAAAACACTTAATGGGGCGCAGATGAACTACACAGTAACTAAACAAGAACTGTTGGCCATTGTATATGCTTTTGAGAAGTTCCGTACGTATTGGTTGGGCTCCAAAGTAATAATGTATACCGATCATGCAGCTCTCCGCTATCTTATGGCGAAGAAATATGCAAAGCCGCAGTTGATTCAATGGGTTTTGTTGCTGCAAGAGTTCGATTTTGAAGTGATGGATCGAAAAGGAACTCAAAATTAAGTGGCAGATCACTTGTCCAGAATTGAAGAAGCGGGGAGACAAAAAGGAGAGCTGAAAATCAATGATGCATTCCCAGATGAACAAATACTGGCTTTATCCAATACCTTTGCACCTTGGTATGCCGACATCGCTAACTACCTAGTCAGCGACCTTATTCCGGAAGGGTTGGAGTCTTACCAAAAAAAGAAGTTCTTGAGGGATTGCCGGAACTATTACTGGGAAGAACCCTTCGTGTTCCGTGTCTGTGCGGACAACATCATCAGGAGATGCGTGCCAGAAGAAGAAATGCTGCAAATTCTAAAAGCTTGTCATGACTCACTGGTTGGGGTTCATCATGGGGGAAATAGAACGGCGGCAAATATTTTGGAATGTGGTTACTACCGGCCATCGATTTATCAGGATGCTAATCAATTGGTCAAGTCTTGTGACCAATGCCAAAGGCAGGGCCTGATTCGCTCAAATTACACCTTAACAATAGTGTAAGCGATCGATGTCAAATATAGTAACCCAACGAGGTTGGGGTCGAATCCTACAGGGAATAGGCGTGAAACTATTGTCCAATTAATGTATTACTTTACTTAGTCGTAATTCTATCAAGTAGCCAAATAAAATAAAGAAGTGTTTAATACGTAAGAAAGGAAAACTGAAAACTAATGTTTAAGAATAGTTTGAACGTGAGAACTATGAATTTTAAGAAACCGAGGTTGTATCCCCCTAAATTTAGTAGAATGTTCTTGATATTGATATTAAATTCCGTTCTTGATATGCAATTAGTGTCTACTGTATTTATCCAATATTTCCCAATATGCGGATAATGTATCCTCTTACGATTCTTCCGAATATAAAAGAGTCGATCTTAAGAACAACCTTTAATTGTTTGCCAAATTAAAATCTACTTATTCCTAAGAGATTTCGTTAAACAAGGTTTAAAGCCTTTGAATTTCTGTTATTTATTGCTACCAAACCCTATCTCACTTTTCCAAGATAAGATAGCGTTAATTGGCATTCGTTAATGGCTGCAACCACTAACGATTAATTGAAAACGAGAAATAAATAAATATCAAGCTTCTTTCTAAATTGGAATCAATATCAAACTCTCAATAACATTCCACCCATCTAGGGTTCACAACCTTAGCATTTAAGTTTAGCTACACATGCTGAGAATTAAAGAACAAGAAAAAGTAATGGATATCATCTTACAAAAATAGAGGGTTTTG
The DNA here is from genome assembly GCA_002018475.1 of Nicotiana obtusifolia. NCBI lineage: Eukaryota > Viridiplantae > Streptophyta > Magnoliopsida > Solanales > Solanaceae > Nicotiana > Nicotiana obtusifolia. Next base: position 141,840 of record MCJB01012106.1, read on the forward strand.
ATCACCAAAAGCTTCTAAGAATTTGAAAAATAATCAAAGCCGTACTTTGTGCTCTAAGTTCTCACAAGAATGTCTTCACAAAACCCTATAAAAGCTATTTATAGAGGCCCAAAACCGGAGGCGAGTAGCAGTCAGTTTTGCCCTCGTTGCACTAATGCGAGCCGCATTCCTGTCGTAGAAAAGGAATGTGGTTCGCAAATCTTCATATTCCATCACAAATCACACCAGCTAGTTTTACTCTCGTCGCATCTGGAGTTGCGGTTCGCATGCTGACTTTGCGATCGCATAATGCGATCACATTCTTCACATTGACTTTCACCCAGAACTCTGTTCAAGTTTGCGACTCCACTAGGCTAATTTGCAGTTCGCATTCTCATTTTGCGGTCACATTTGCGATCGCATTCTCAACCTAAAGGTTGGCTTAAGGTTCTGTCTTCATCTGCGATCTACCTGTCGACTATGCGACTCGCATATCTGTTCTGCGATCGCATAGTTACATCTGCGATGCTTCTGACCTCTTTTCTTGTCTTTGGCTGGCTTTTTGACTTCTTTTCCATACTTCTGGATTTCTTCACTATATACACTATAATTACACTAAAATTACGTAAGTATCGTGATAATTAACAAGTAGAACAAGTTAAACTCTAAACAAATAGTATCAAAATGTGTCGAAATTACCCGGCACATCAGGGCCCAATCTCTAGGAGGCATGAGATGCCGATTCACTTCGTGATAGAAATTGAAATACTCGACGTTTGGGGTATTGACTTCATGGGTCCTTTTATAAGCTCATGTGGGATGAAATACATCTTAGTGGCTGTGGACTACCTATCCAAATGGGTAGAAGCCATTGCTCTACCGAACAATGAGGCACGGAGTGTGACCGCGTTTCTAAAAAAGAACATTTTCACCCGGTTTGGCACTCCAAGAGCCATTCTCAGTGATGGGGGTATGCATTTCTCCAACAAAGCCTTTAAAGTTCTCCTTGACAAGTACGGTGTCAAGCACAAGGTTGCCACACCCTATCATCCGCAGTCAAGCGGTCAAGTGGAGGTATCTAACCGGGAAATAAAGAGCATACTAGTAAAAACAGTGAATTCAAACAGGACCGACTGGTCGAAGAAGCTAGATGATGCTCTATGGGCATACCACATAGCATATAAAACCCCCATTGGTACGTCTCCTTATCGGCTAGTTTTTGGAAAAGCTTGCCATCAACCTGTGGAACTTGAGCACAAGGCTATGTGTGCCTTAAAAAGGTGGAACATGGACTGGGCAGAAGCTGGAGCTCTAAGGCTAGCACAATTGAATGAAATGGAGGAGTTCCGTCTCCATGCGTATGAAAGTGCAGCCGTGTATAAAGAGAGAATGAAGTTTGTCCATGACAAAAAGATCCTAAAAAGAGAACTCAAGGTAGGGGATTTGGTATTGCTTTTCAACTCCAGACTAAAATTATTTCCGGGCAAGCTAAAATCGAAATGGTCTGGCCCTTTCAAAGTTGTCGATGTCTCTCCCTTTGGAGCTGTACAATTAGCATCGGAGGATGGGCTCCGAACTTTTAAAGTGAATGGGAAAAGAATTAAGCATTACTTGGGATTAGATAGTGAGAAGCATTTGGTGGAGCAGCTGGCTCTAAAGGATGGTCCATGCCCAACCATGGAGTAAATTCAGAGGCGTCTCAACTTCGTCGTGCCGCGACGTTAAATCAAGCGCCTCATGGGAGGCAACCCATGTATGGTAACATTCATTTTTGTTTGTTGTTGTAAATTTATTTAAGTTTTTGATAGATAGGTTTACTTAGGCTATTTGAAGGGTGTTTGAAAATGCAGGAGTTTGAAAAAGGACACAATACTGAGAAAGAGTTCCTGTAACTGAAGAAAAACCACTATGTGACAAATGCTGCGCAAATGCGGTCGCATTATCAATATGCGAACCGCATATGTGTCGCAAACTGAAGCAGAGAGTTGGACTAAAATGGTTGTCAAAAATGCGAAGATATATTGCAGTTTGCGGATCGCATTTGCACTATGCGGTCTGCATTTCCATCGCAAACAGAAAGTTTGGCCCAAAATGATGACAAAAATGTGACGAGGTAATCCAATATGCGGATCGCATTTAATCTATGCGATCGCATTTGCTTCACATGTGTACCCTTGCGACAGAACTCACCACATAACACATATGCGATCGCATATTGTGTTATGCGGTGACTTATCCATCGCATAGTGACAGGTAAGAGTCCACTTCCTCATCTTTTAATCCTTCAATATTGTATAAAAAAAAAAAAAGAAGGAAAGAACAGAAATACGAACAGCAAAAGAAAATATCAGTGGAAAACAGAGATTCAAGCTTACCAACAAGAAAGTGCTGGTTTAAATTTCCATACTTCCTGAAATCTTCTTCATAGGTATGTGTACTGATCCACTCAATTCCTATCTTTGTTATATCTTTAATTTTCATTCTGAAAGTTAGGGTTTGTGGCCCATCGTATATGTTTGGACGTTTGGGGGATGGGTAGAGAAATCTAGGGTTGCAAGTCATGGAGGGATGAACATAATTGTGAATCCAAAGGCATTTGCGGCCCACAAAATCAAAATGTGGACCGCATTGTGACCGCATCCCTAAAACCCTAGATACCTGAAGAAGACGAAAAATGTGGTGCCTTTGGGGTCGCATAACAGCTATGCGAACCACAATGGCACAACAAACAGGGGCAGAACATTTGGCTTAACACCACACAATCCGCGTCAGGTTTGCGATCGCAAATCTCACTTTGCGGTGGATATGCGATCGCATTTGTGTTTTGCTAATATGTCTGTGAACAAGAACTTTCTGCGATGGTTATGCGATTCGCATAGTGGTTATGCAATCGCATATCACACCACGGAATGAAGTCCATCTTTACATACCGAACCAACTTTGCCAAGCACCTCCCAGTCTGAAGAGGAGAACCGCTTGCCCGAAGTTGACCTATTGGCTGAGGCTAGAAGGAAGCATGGCGATAACCTTCAGCTTCGATTCGGGGTCGAAGGCTCCAGGACATTGTTTAGAGAGGGGCTGACTAAAAGAAAAATCTTGGGTGAAAAACGGTTGAGTTTGAATGGACTGCAAGACAAGTACCCCCATATTCTCGACAACATAAAAGCAAGAAAATGGGAATATTTCACTAGGGATCCTAAAGAGTACAACGAGTCAATGGTCCGGGAGTTCTTTGCATCCTATGGAACATAAAGAACGGTGCACCACAAAAGTACAGAGTATTTACTGGCATAGTACAGGTTCGGGGAAAGAGTGTGTTCTCCAACAGCGAGCAAATTAATTAAATCTACTTCCCCGAGTGGCAATCAGGCACAGGCGAGTACGCTGCCAAGTACTCCAATAGAGAAAATGAACGTGGGTGGATAAACCATGGAAAGAAGATCTATAAAGAGGATTTCACTGGGGGGGGAAATTTTGGTTAAACTTTGTCACCTCCCATTTAATACCGTTCAAAAATGAAATGGACATAAGCATTGAGAAAGGACTTCTCATTGCGTGCATTATTGCCGGTATAAAAATCGATGTGGGGAATCTCATCTTCCAAGAGATTGGTATCCGGGCAACGCAGCGTGCCACATCACTTCCATTCCCGAGTTTGATCACAGCGCTGTGCCAAGCTGTGAACGTGCCTCGCATGCCATAAGCTGACAAAATTTGAAAGTCAACGAGGGATATAGATATCAGTCGTATCAGTGATTTTGCTGCCCCAACAGAGACCCCACTCTAGAACCTTTACTCCCAGACTCCCATACCTCCCCAAGATCCAGAGGCCTCCACTTCTACTGCAGAGCCTACATCCCCGTCCACCACGGGCCAACCTTCGTCCACACTGCCAGCCCTTTCAAGACTTGGTCTTATTGCACGGCATGCTAATGCCAAAGTGGACAAACTCTTGAAAACCCTACCAAACCTGATCAAACAAGCCCTGACTCCAATACAAACGTCAGTGACCGCTCTCCAACATCAACAAACACTATTTGGGGATCGGTTGCACAAACTTGAGTCCAGGCTTGAACAGATCGAGAGAGGTGAGGTTAGGGGTTTCTCAGCTGAGGGAGGAAGTGAAATCTATGAAGACCGAACTCCAGAAAATGCAAAATTTGGAGTTCGACCTATCATCTCTCTCCCCAAAGAGGGTGACCAAGGTGCAGACATTGCTGCACCAGACCTGGGTTTGGACTTCACTACTCTGATGGCAAACATTGCACCTCCGTCTGTGTATGGCTTGCCTTAGGCAAATCCCACATTGGTGTAGGCGAATCCCACATCGGTTGGAGAGGAGAACGAAGAGTGCCCTATAAGGACTTGGATACCTCTCTCTCGTAGACGCGTTTTAAAACCGCGAGGGGCGAAGACTCCAAAGCGGACAATTTCTACAAGCGGTGGCCTGGGCTGTTACAGTTGGTATCAGAGCCGGTGGTGGGGCAAACCCAGTGGTGGGGCAAACCTCAGCAAGGATGCAGAGTCCCAAGGGGGGGTGAGTGTAAGGCTTGCCTTAGGCAAATCCCACATTAGTGTAGGCGAATTCCACATCGGTTGGAGAGGAGAACGAAGAGTGCCCTATAAGGACCTGGATACCTCTCTCTTGTAGACACGTTTTAAAACCGTGAGGGGCGAAGATTCCAAAGCAGACAATTTCTACAAGCAGTGGCCTGGGCTGTTACAGTCTGCCAGAGTGCCTCAATCTCCAGCTCCTCCGGTACAGGTTGCTAGTGATGATGAGGAGACATCGGGACATTCATCATAGTTAGAAGGAGAAGAGACAGAGGATGACGACTCGTGGTCCGACGAGGATGACGACCCTCAGGAGTAGGGCAAACAGATTGCTGCTCCAACAGTGGAGGAAGAGGAGCACTCGCTAGCAGATGTGGTCGCCCATGCAGATCCATCAGCCACTCAGCCACCAGTGGGCGAAGCTAGTAGCTCAACAGCCCCAACACCAGCTCCCGTCCAGTCCAACAACCCTCCTTCAGCTGCAAAGGGTCCACAGGCTACTGATTCCCGTAGTGCGAATGCGCCCTAGGGAGCCCCTTGAACTCTAACTTCTTTTCTTATGCATTGGGGACAATGCATGATTTCGGTTGGGGGTGGTAGCCTTATCTATATATTTGATCTATTTTTTTATATGCTTTGCGACATTAGCAACTGTAAAATATGTATTAGTGTTTAATTATTTCTGTATATATGTTGTAGTTAATTAGTAGAAAGTAAATTTTTTTTTTTACCTTTAGTATTTCTTGGCCAATAAAATTCCCCTTGTTTTTCCTTTGCCGGGTTCTTTTTCAAGGGTGTAATAGTAGAACCAGGATAGTAAAATGAAACATGTTGACCGGGATGGTGTAATTGTCTAGTATCAAGCATGTGTATCTGTGTATATATTATACTCTTTTCAACAGATCAACTGCGTGAACTTGAGGCTCACTTTGTAACTCTAGGTCTACCTAGAGTCATGTATTTATATATGATGAAAGCCTTGAATTGCCAAATGTTAACTCTAAAGCTGTAAACTATGTTAACTAACAGTTTGTGTGCCATGTGTGTGAGCTCTTTGTATAAATAGTTCTTGTGTTTGCTCCTGCCATCTAGAACTTGCCCAGTTGGTTTTTCGACGCTTATTATAATTACAATGAGTTGGAGAGAGGATATTAGGCATTCTTTGTTTTATTTATGAAACATCTTTAGCCTTTTTAGCCTACCTGTGCATAAATAATATCACTTGTACCCTATTTGATCCTTTTAACCTTTTCTTTGGCCTCCTCATCACAAACCTTTCCCTTTTTGTAAAACAATTAACTCTTTTGAACCCGTTCCTCCTTGAAAATTTAGGATGAGGCTAAAAGCCTATGTTGGGGGTGTGGGTCAAAATGAAAATGGATAAGGTTATGCAATGAGGATAAGAGCGTATATCTCAGAGTGCTAAATATCAATTTATGAAAGCACCAGAAAATTTAAAAAAAAAAAAAGAAGAAAAGGAAAAGAAAAAGAAAAGAAAAATAGTTATATATGTGTATTTATAATGATGGAGCTTTGAAGGAAATTAGAGAGGTATTTAAGGTGGTTCCACATTGGTAACTAAATGCTATTGAGGCTATGGAGTTTGAAAATAAACAAAAGTGTAAAAAGAAAGAAAAATGTAATTAGTGTTCAAGGAGGATGTAGTCACTCATATCTAAATATTTATCCTACCCATCCTTAAACCTACATTACAAGCTTAAAAAGTCCTCATGTGATCTCCAACCGAGTCAAAACAATTACCAGACAGCCCAAACAACATCATTAATAATCATATTGAGCCTCCCAAAATAGTCCACCAACCAACAAGTTCTAGCTTCAATGACTTAGCCGTAACTTGGATAATCTTAAATACATGTAGGGTACGGGGTTCCATACCTTTAAAGAGAAATAAAAATTCCAATTTGGCCTTAATTGACCATGAAATGTCCCTCCAATGCTGCCACAAGAATTAGGAAGCGAAGCTAGCAATCAATTAGGGTTTTTCGGCACTAGAATCACTTTAGAAGACTTGAAATCCACTAGGGTTGTTATTAAAAACTTGAGGGAGTATTTTACAAAAAATAAAACACATAAAACAACTTCCACATGAGCTGGAACAACACAAAAATCAGTAACAACAAGAAGAATAAGAAACTTACTAGCGCCACCGGATTCCATATACTTGATTTGTGTTGTTTTCCCTTTGTCTTGGTCTTGGATCATGAGAGAACTTTGAGAGAGAGTCGTTTTCAGGTTCTACGGTCTGAATATACTGAAAAATAATGACTTAAAATGGGGTTGAGGCGCGTTATATATATCCATATGTCTCAACCGCCTATGCGGGCCCCAAAGGGAGCTACATGGCGCAGTCTCGCAAAAATACGAATATCTCTGTACTCCGAGGTCATATCGACGAACGATTTGACGCATTAGAAAGTATACTCATAGAACTTCCATTTGGTGGGTATATCACCCGTAATTCCAAGTAAATTGGTAGAAAAGTATAATAACATTTGACCTAATGTTTAAGTAAATTTATGAACGTAATTTGCGACAGCTTTTGTCGACTGTTGTTTCATAACTCGTTTGAATTAAAGACATATGATACGCATATTATATGATTCAAATACCTTAAACGCGACCTCTTTGGAATATTAAGCACCTTTAGTTTTACCCGAAAATACGGGTTACAACATCCTTGAATCGTTTAAATTCTAATACTTGTTAACTACTCTTATACACCCTTTGTATCATTTAAGACCAATAGGATTAACATCTTATCATCTCAAAGATAATCTCTTCTCGGATTTACGTCGACTAACTAACGGCATTATCCAACGTACGCGAGTATGGGTTGTAACATGCCTCTTGTTCTTGGTAGCTTTAGAATTGTTATTCCATTCATGTACTTTTCAAACATATAATGTATATATTTCATACCAACTTTATAAACTCTAAATCTTTGAAGCTCGTGATTTTTACTACCATTCCTTGGGTATTCTTTGCATAGAGGTTTATTTATGTTTATTTTATTTCTCTCAGTAAATCTCATCGGTATTAGATTTTTTCTTAAATTGGCTTGCCTAGCGGTTGAGTTGGGCGTCATCACGACTAGTTAGATTTTGGGTCATAACAAGTTAGGATTAAAGCTCTAGGTTCATAGGTTCTACGAGTCACGAACAATGTCTAGTAGAGTCTTGTGTACCGGTATGATGATGTCCTTACCTATCATTGAGAACCTACAGAGCATTTAGGATAAACTTTCCATATTTATTTCCTTGTCCTGCGACATTGATTCAGCTTGACGCGTATCTCTTTGAATTTCTTCCACCCACACGTATGAGTATGTGAGCGCTCGGTACTAGCTGTGCATCGATGACTTGTGATTCTATGGATGAGGTACGAGATATGTTTCCGGTGTTTGATGATAGGCCAATCCGGAGGACTTGAGGCCAGGTTTAGACCGCAGCTTAGGATCGGTAGTTCCAATTGTGTGAGTATATGCTTTTGGACTTATATGTTTGATAGTGTCTCTATGAGTGGAATTTGTGGCTCCTTGAGTGGTTGGATAGTTATATGATGAGTATGATATGACTACGAGATGTGTTCAGATGGTCTGAATGTGATGAGGGAAGTGTGCTTGAGATGTAAAAGGACTATTGGTGCTTGATTTATGTGTTGAAGTGACGTACTGTCTCGAGTTATGAGTGTTTTGAAGGATCTTTCATGATGTTTTATTGTGGAACGAATTAGATTCTCAGATCTTGTTGATGAGTTCAGAATCAGGAAGATTGTATGATTACATTATAGTTGTGGCTGTAAAAGGGTATAGAGAGATGTCAGTTTGAGCCAAAGCAGGTGGGTTATCATCTGCGTTGCAATTTACGGATGCGTGATCATTATGATATTGTGTGGATGCTTTCTTTTCTACCAGTGGGTATAGGTGTTGCAATTTGAGTTTGGATTGGTTGAGAAAGTTGACTTGTCAACAACAAGGATGAATGCGAGCTTAGTAGACGATTCGAGGTATTGTGGGGTTTGTGTTACATGAGTTTCTGAAGGATTTAGTTGAATATTATTGCAGTAGCATGGCAGTAATGGGGTATGGTTATTGTAAGTTATTAGATGTTTTATTCCATGGGATTGAGCCAAGTGGGGGAGTCTGCTAACGAGCAGTTGACTGCACGATTGTGCATTGTATTGGTTTTGATTTGAGGCATACTTAAGGATCGGTTATGACTAGCAGATGTTGGTTTTGAGGATGACTTAAGCAAGAAAATTTCTTGATGCATGATGTATTACACTATACGGGTATATGGGAATCATAGAATGATTGAGATGTTATTCGTGAAGGATGTAGTGCACATGGAGTAGGAATTTCCTTGGTTGTTTAGAGGTGTGGATTACTTGTTTGGGCGTCGTCGTTCTAATGGGGCATAGGTTGTTGTCACGACCCGGAATTCCCACCCTCGGGAGCCATGATGGCGCCTACTAGTGAAAGCTAGGCAAGCCAATTGACCGAATCTTTAACTACTATTCCACTAAAAATCAAAGCAACTTAGGATCAACAGTTAATAACATTATAAATAAATGAGCAGAACATATAAAATTTCAGGCCTTTAAACATCGCCAATACAATCTCCTTAACAACTACCCAAGATTTAGTGTCGTAGTTTCACAGACTGTCTAAGATTTACTACAAGTAAGGGTCTGAAAGAAATAACAAAATATTGTTTCTGGAACTACAAAAAAAAAAGAAACAGGTAAAATGGAAAGCGGGAGATTCCAAGGTCAGCGGACGCCTGTAGGACTACCTTGGGTCGCCTGATAATCAGAAGTTGGAAGCTCATTACAGTCCAAAACCTACGGTACTGGGATCTGCACAAAAGAGTGCAGAGTGTAGTATCAGCACAACCGACCCCATGTGCTGGTATGTACCTGGCCTAACCCCGGCGAGGTAGTGACGAGGTAGTGACGAGGCTAGGACCAGACTCTAGATAAACCTGTGCAGTTATATCTACATATATATATATATATATCCAAAGCAGAAAAATAGAAGCAAATAAACAATCAACTATGGGGAAGGGAAACATGTTTCGGAGTAACAGATAAAACAACTCATCAAAGAATATAAGGAAAAACTACAATTAATTTCTAACACAAGTAAAAGAGATACAGACAATTTTCACTCTCAGTTTCCGTCTTGTTGCAGGCGTGCAACTCGACCCCATTTCCTTATAATCTTGTTGCAGGCGTGCAACTCGACCCCATTTCCTTTATTTTTTTCCTGTGGTAGGCGTACCACCCGCTCCCATTTCATTATCTTGTTGCAGGCGTGCAACCCGACCCCTTTTTATTTCATTTCTATGGTAGGCGTACCACCCGACCCCTTTTCATTTCATTTATGTGGTAGGCGTACCACCCGACCCCTTTTCAATATATATATATATCCTGTTGTAGGCGTGCAACTCGACCCCATTTCCTTATAATCTTGTTGCAGGCGTGCAACTCGACCCCATTTCCTTACATTTTGTGGTAGGCGTACCACCCGCTCCCATTTCAATAGTCATCAAACAAATCACAAGACTTTCAGTAAGGAAACAAATCAATATCATAATTTCTCAACAAGGGAACAATAACATCAAACAATCATCCATATACGACCCACGGTCATGCTTGACACCAACGTAGAGGTACTCGTCACCATGCCTAGACGTCGTACTTAAAGTAACAATTTAACAAATAGAACACGACTTCTAATCCCTCAAGCTAAGGTTAGAACGGACACTTACCTCGCTTTGCAACTGAATTCAAGGTTCCAACAAACCTTTGCCTTGAAACTTTGTGTCTGAAGGCTTCAAATCTAGTCACAAATAATTTAATACACTCAATACACGTAGTAGAAACTAATTCCATATGAATTTACAAATTTTCCGGATTAAAATCAGAAATTTAACTCAAAATTGCCAGTGGGGCCAATTTCTCGTAATCGTACAAAACCCAAAATATGTTATATCCCATTCCGATACGAGTTGAACTATACAAAAAGTATTGAATTCCGACATCGGATCGATCTCCAAATCTTAATTCTAAACTTAAAGGTTTTCCACAATTTTCCCAACCTAAATCACCAATTAATTGCTAAAAATAGTGATAAACTGAGGTAATTCCTCCAAAATTGAGTTAGGAACACTTACCCCGATGTTTCCCTTGAAATCCCTCCAAGAATTTCTTCAAGACTTCCTTTAATCCAAGCTCTCTAGCTCCCAATATGTTTAAAATGGTCAAATCCCCTTCTTTAAGAATCTACACAAGATAATCTCCTTTGGATATGGTTTTGAAGTTGGTTTGTCGTGATTCTAGGGTGTTTAGAGGTGTTCCTCTCCGTGGGTAACGAAAATGGGTCCTGTAGAACAAAATGGGCACTGAGTTCTACTTAAAAAGTGTCAAAAATCGAGTGAAAAGACCTCTGTCATGCCATATTTGCGATCTGCAAACCTGTCGCATAACAGGTTTGCGGTTCGCATTTTTGGTTGCAGAAATTGCAAGCCTCACCGGAAGTTCTGCCTCAATTTGCGATCTCTAGGTCAAAAATGCAGTTCGCATAGCTGATATGCGGTCAATCTGCGATCGCATATTTGACATATCTGCAGAATTTTTCCCTGACACGAAAATAGGCATAACTTTCTCATACGATGTCCGAATTGGACGATTCTTTTTGCTATGACTCCAAAATTTTTATACGGATCTAATGCTTCAATTAAAGCTGAATTTAGAGACCATTTTCATAATATTATACCACTTATTCTTGAAGAGACGACATCGGCACATTCTTGAAATGTCAAAGTTAAACTCTATCAAGCATCCAAAATCCGCTCGAGGCCCTTCGGAAACTCAATCAAACGTGACAACATATCCCATAACATTATTCAAACTTTTTCTAACCATCGGAACGCTCAAAACAACCTCTCAACACCAGATTCGCGTTGGATTCAAGCCTAAGGATTTATAAATCTTCTAAATCGCTCTTTTAATCTAAACCCAACCAAACCATGTCCGAATGACCTGAAATTTTATACACAAGTCATAAATAACATATCGAAGCTACAGCAACTTTCGGAATTCCATTTCGACCCTCGGATCAAAATCTCGCGTATCAACCGGAAATCGCCAAAATTCTAACTTCACCAATTCAAGCCTAATTCTACACGGAACCTCCAAAACTAATTTCGATCACACTCCTAAGTCATAAATCCTCTCCCGAAACTAACCGAATCATTGTAATTCACATCCGAGCCTTCTAACTCATAAGTCAACATACAATTGACTTTTACAACTTAAGCCTCCTTGAAAGAGACTAAGTGTCTCATTTCTTACCGATTTCACTCCGAACTCAACTATTCAACTGGATTACATAAAACACAGATAAAGAAATATAATGAGACTGAAAATAGGGAAGACGGGGTGGTAACCCACGAGACGACTGGCCCGATCGTCACAGTTGTTCGGCCCGGTTGGACGGTACAATTGAAATTTGAGCTGAGTGGATGACTTTAGATAAGGTTCTAATGGATTCAACAGTTATATGTAGTAATGAAGAATTGACGGGATTTGTATATGGGTAGAATCTAGAATTTATATTGAATGGTGTCAAGACTTGCAGTATTTCTATATCACTTGGATTAAACATTTCAGTATCAAGAAGTTGAAGGAAAACAACTGTAGATTCAGATAAGGTCTCTTCCAAGTGGGTGTCTCGGTTGTGGTACTTTTGGGGTGCTTAAGAGGGAATACAACGGCTTATTGGCCTTAGGGCAGCGTGATTTTATGTTAGGATCTCAAGGGGTGAGTTTTGTTTAAGGATCATGGTGTTCTGGCAAGGAGAAGTTTCACCTTGAGGGTAATTCGGAAGGAACTCGAAGAAATAAGATGGTTTAGTAGTAGGTTGGATCAGCACGGTAATGGATATGATCGGTTATTTGGGTACTTGTGATGTGGTGAGTCTCTACAGGTGTTTTGTGGCAACTCTCTTGAGTTTTGGCAACGACTTGGTTGAGTTAGAGGGATTAGTTTCTGTTAGCTTTGTTATGTGCAAATGGATTCCAAAGTGTTCTTGATGACTTCTACCATGGTTCGTGGTGGATATTTCCTACTGGCATGAGGAGCATGTTGCATATTGTGATTTTCTCCTAGATGAGATCAAATGGAAGGTTTCTGACTGATCGGGTATGTATTATGCTTGTCACTCAGAGTTGATAATGAGATTCTCGTACTTTTCATAAGATGGAAAGATAGACGCGGTGTGTTGGGTGGGATTGAGATTTGTGTATGCAAGGTCACAATTTAGTTTTGAAGGGAAGGTCATAAATTATTAAAAAACATGGACGGTCTCCGATGTTTAGATGAATCGTTAGAGATGCTTCATTGTATTGCGGTACTCATCTAGTAGATAAAGTATTGATGTTCAGATTTTGCGATGTGGCATGGAAGAATTATAGAAGTATTTCTCGTGGGGATGATTATGTATGATAGATGTGTTATTCATTCAAGTGGCGGAGCTGGCCTCGGCTTTGGTGATTCGTGTGTTCTATGGATTTGGAGACTGGGAGTTTGCAAAAGCAAATTGTTTTAGGGTTCCGAACTATGAAGTTGTGGCCAAAGATAGCTAGATGATGGTATGTTTTATGGTTAAATCATTGTGGACTTTTGAAGAGCTATTTATTCATTTGGGGGTGGCCGTAGTTGATTTGGGAGACCATTGATTTGAAGAGCAATCCACGAATGACTACAGTACATTCTTCCTGCAGTTGTCAATGAGGAGATGAATATTCAGTAAAGGAAAATCATCCTTCTGCCTGGCTTTGTTGAGATCTCGATAATCCACACATATCCTGTTCTTCCCGTCCCTCTTGGGCACTAGGACGATATTTGCCAACTATATGGGATAGTTGGGGAACCCTCACAACATTCCCCTCTATTTGTTTGGTTACTTGTTCTTCTATCCTTAATCTCAAGTCTGGCTGGAATTTTATGGGTTTTTTTTGAGTGGTGGTCTAGCAGGATCTGTAAGCAATCAACGTGAAACAATATCGGTGCATAACCCAAGCATGTCATCATATGATCATGCGAATACATGATGGATGCTGATTCGGGTTTCCTTTACGTCTTTTTCGTTTGCCAGGTTGACATCTTCTATCTCTTCAAGGTTAGGATTTTTCTGGCTGTCTAGTTGTTCGATCTCCTGTGGGAGATTACCTGACATCATACTCTCATCGTATTACTTGAAATCTAGACCTCCAATAGTTAGCCGTAAATTGAGCTCCTCGGTCTGATATAATAGACACCGGCAAACCATGAAGCCTAACAATCTCCTTGATATATAGCTTCGCATAATCTTCAGCTGTATAAGTTGTCTTAACTGGCAGAAAACGGGCACATTTTGTAAGTCAATCAACTATCACCCAGATGGAGTCAAACATATGATAAGAGCGAGGTAACCCAACAATGAAGTCCATATTAATCACCTCCCATTTTCAGCTCGGAATTTCTATATTTTGAACCAATCCACTGGGTTTCTGGTGCTCAATCTTTACTTGTTGACAATTAGGGCACTGGGCTACAAATTCTACAATACACTTCTTCATGTTATCCTACCAATACTGCTCCTTAATGTCATGATACATCTTTGTCGAACCGGATGGATGGAATATCGGGACTGATGAATCTCAATCATAATTTTCTCTCACAACCCTGCTACATTAGGCACGCATAATCGGCCCTGATATCTTTGTGTCCCATCCCCTCCGATCTCGATAGCTGAAATTTTACCCTGCTGAATGCCCTCTATAAATCGTACCAAGGTAGGATCCTCATATTGCCATGCTTTTACCTCGGTTACCAAAGATGATTCCGACGTATTATGTATAGTAACACCTCTGTCATTAGAGTCTAACAATTTGATTCTCATATTGGCTAGCTGATGAAGCTCTTTAGTCAACCCCTGTGTACTTGCCTCAATGTGTACTAGGCTTCCCATTGACTTACGACTGAGAGCGTCTACCACAACATTGGCTTTACCGGAATGGTACATATCTCGACGTCGTAATCTTTCAGTAGTTCAAGCCAACGCCACTGTCTCATATTCAACTCCTTCTGCTTGAAAATGTATTGTAATCTCTTGTGATCTATGTAGAAGTCAACATGGACACCATATAAGTAGTGCCGCCATATCTTCAAAGCATATATCACTCAGCCAATTCCAAATCATGAGTCGGGTAGTTATTTTCATGCTTCTTTAATTGTCTTGATGCATATGAAATCACCTTCCCACATTGCATCAATACGCACCCCAAACCTACACCCGAAGCATCACAATATACCACATACCCTTATGTTCCTTCTGGGAGAGTAAGCACTGGCGCGGAGGTCAACCGATTCTTTAGCTCCTAGAAACTACGTTCACAAGCGTCAGACCACTGGAACTTGGTAGCTTTCCGTGTCAACTTAGTCAATGGTGCTGATATAGAGGAAAACCCTTCTACAAACCTCCTATAATATCCTGCTAGCCCTAGAAAACTGCGGACTTCTGACGGTGTTATGTGTCATGGCCAACTCTTCACTGCATCGATCTTCTGAGTGTCGACACTAATACCCTCGTCCGATATCACATGGCCAAGGAATGCTACTTATTTTAGCCAGAATTCACATTTGTAGAGCTTAGCATACAACTTACAATCCCGAAGGGTCTGTAATACTATCTGCAAGTGGCCCATATGTTCTGTCTCTGAACGAGAATACACCAAAATGTCATCAATGGATACAATCACGAATACATCGAGATAGGGCTTGAATACAGTATTCATGAGATCCATAAAAGCTGTTGGGGCATTTGTTAGCCCGAACGACATTACCAATAACTCAAAATGCCCATATCTTGTCCGGAATGCTATTTTTGGAATATCCTTCTCCTTGACCCTCACATGATGATACCCTGAACGTAAGTCAATCTTGGAAAAATACTTGGCACCCTAGAGTTGTTCAAACAGGTCATCAATCCTTTGAAATGGATATTTGTTCTTTGTAGTAAACTTATTCAACTGTCGATAATCGATACACATCCTGAATGACCCGTCTTTCTTTCGCACGAACAAGACTGGCGCACCCCAAGGTGAAGTGCTAGGCCTTGTGAAGCCCTTATCCAGCAAGTCCTTCAATTGCGCCTTAAACTCTTGCAACTCTGCTGGGGCCATCCTGTATGGAGGGATAGAGATCGATTGAGAGTCAGGCAACACATCAATGCTAAACTCTATCTCCCTTTCAGGAGGAAGACCTAAAGATACTCTACTCTTAGAAGCTAGTAGCACTTATATTGTTTCCCCTCTTATGGGAGGATTGATGTTGATATTACTTCTTTGACCGTACGCCACTCCAAAAGGTTGAAAGTGTGATTCCAATGAGTTCAGCATGCATTATTTATTTTACTTTACCGAGCCGCGCTATAGTTAGCCGGGTGTGGCACCTATTGTGCAACTATATATATGTATCTATTTTACTCTACTGAGCCGCGCTATAGTCGGCATCTATTTTACTCTACCGAGTCCGAGCTATAGTCGGCCGGGTATGGCACCTACTGTGCAACCACAGATCAGTTGGGTATGATGATACCAGGCCTTATGGTGATATGATAATGATGAGGCCTACACAGGAGTATGTATATGATGATTTTAAAAGGACATATATGTATATGCACATCAGGCATTTCATGATAGGTCGCTCTCCGAGGCACTCAGATGTTACAGGTAATATATTCTCGTCATCCTCAGAGGCAATCAGATCAGGGTGTATATTTTCTATCCCTATGCACATTACTGTTCATACATTATGATTTCCTGTCTTACATACTCAGTACCTTATTCGTACTGACATCCTTTTATTTGTGGATGCTGCATGTCGTGCTGCAGGTCCTGATAGACAGGTAGACGAAGCTCCCCCACCATAGTAGGCTGCCAGTTCAGCGTTTATTGGCGAGATCCCTTCTCCGGACTTGCTGTGGTCTTCGTATGCATTGCAGCAGTTAGGTTCTTTTAGAGCCTCATAGACAGGTGTCGCCTCATGTATAGTTGGGATTGCCTTGTTGGCAAATTTATTTTTGTTGTATAGTTTTTCATGACAGCCTTGTCGGCCATGTTATATATGTTTATGTCATTATCTAGAATTTTGGGTGATTAGGATTATTGCCTACCATTTATATTGATCTCGTCGGCCCTTATTGATATTAAGAAAGGTTAGATAAAATGTACATTGGTACTCGGCAAGTAAGGTCCGGGTGCCCGTCATGGCCCTCCGATTTGGGTCGTGACAGGTTCTTGTTCTTCTAAGGGGGGTGGGGGTGTTTGGCACTCCTTGAAATCTACCCGAGGATTAGTTGCTTGAATTGTGCTTAATTAGTGCTTAAAGGGGTATGGCTTACCACATATATGTAAATGAGAATATCATATTTACAAATGGGATGAGCTATTTTAAAAGGGTATGAGTTCGTAAAGGAGTCTTGAAAAATAATGTTTATATATATATATATATATATATATAATAAATTTGAAAGTGTTTTTTAAAAGAAAATGTGTACATGATAATTTATATTTATAAACGTGTATAAGGGCTATGTTATCGAACAATTTGTATTTTTAGAACATTGCTATTCATGTAACCCTAAATAGAATAAAGATGTTGTGAACCTATGATGTACCGTGGATTGTGAAATCTTGATTCTCAGACTTGAGGAATTCATTTGAAAATCTTTCGCTTGGCGGCAGCACTTTGTTTTGAAAGATTCAATTTTTCTTTAAAAGGCCAGTCTTGAAACTAATTTCTGATTACTGTTTGATAGTGGGACTGCCGTCCTTTGCTAAGCTATTGTGGCTTCAAAATCCTCATGAAATGTTAGTAAAATAGAGGATTAATAGCATGAGAAGTACATGATTAACGAATTGAAAACTAGTTACAATCAATTCTAGTATTTCTTTTAATCCTATGTCCTTAAAGGCTTGGCCAAGTTGTCTATGTAATTCGAAAGGTAATGTAAAACATTTATTCAGATATGATGAGTACAATGTTATATACATACGAGAGAATATGAATAACATAACGTAATAAAGTAGTAAAGGGGAAGGAGTGACTCAGGCTTGGCCCTAAAAGAGATAGGCCCAACAAACAACAGGAACAGACAACAGTAGGGTTCAGACTTCCAAACGCACTGGTAAGAGATTTGGGCCTGAGTTCATTTGAGAACTCAGCAAGCCTAATGATTGTACATGTTCAAAAAGTGAGAGAAGGTCATTATATATAATATTATATGCATACAATCACACATGAAATATATAAGTAAATGATAAATAACAACCAATAATAATTAGAATTTACGAAGGGTTATACTAATGTGAGGTCACATATGGTAAAGTGACTCACATTGAAAACCTTTTCATTGTCATTAAAAACTAAACCTAAAAGGAGTAATGAATGTCAATGGATTAGAGACTAAGAGTAGAGTTCCACTCAAGTTCAAAGCTCCCTTTGGATCCCACTTCAAAGTTCCCAATAGTCTCAAGGCTTACCGTAATTCTTATGTCTGGGAACTACTCACACTCACTCTTCCCCACAGGTTAAAGTGCCAATGAGGCACTATCAATGTAAATCTGAATTACCACCGTAATACCATACAACAAAAATATATACCTTTCTCAGGATGGCTAAAGCTGAACATTGTAAGGCTACAAGACAATTTATCTACACTATCATGACAATATTTCAAAGCAAAATGGATGATTAACATGCTAAGCAGGTTCAATAGAAATCAACATCAAACATAAGAGGCAGGGACATTATCATGCTACCATTAAAGAATCAAACACCTGAAATCGTATTTCTCAAGGATAGAAAGAGTACATAGTTCAAGTTTGCAACAATTATGAAAACAAACACATCTGCCTTAACAACCGTTAATTGGACTAATCACAGATTGGTTTTAACTTAGGTCTTGTTTTCTAATAGACACAAGTTAACAATCCTAGACAAACATTAACACGGATGTGGACTAGCAGTTTCAACTAAACATTTGAGGGGATTAGGGTAGGGTAGGTTAACAATCACAATTAAGACTCCTGAAGAGTGTATACAACATTACAGGTTAATTAATGCAATTGATTCTCTCTAAAGAGTGCTAATACAGACACAGGTCAAACATCTTTAATTATAAATACAAATAAATAATCTCAATTAAGAGACACATGTTGATGATATATATTGGACCCTTCTAATAGTAGTAATAGAGATTCAGAAAACATTCATAGTTAGGACGTCTACAGATGCTATAGAGACACCAAAATACAATAAGAGTTTTTAAAAAGGTATTAACAAGATTACAAATTCACAAATTCGAATGGAACTCATAAGGGTAATTAACAGAATCTCAAACCATCAATCCTACTTAACTTTAAGAATTATGACATAACTACTTCTTTTTGAAAGTTTTGACTTCATACTACTCTTATTAAGAACAGAGCATGATGTATATCCAAGCAGTAGCGACAAGAGATTCTCTTTAGAGTTCACAAGCTAGGTTTAATATACTAAAAGAGTTTAGTGAGGTTTCAAAATACTGGGCATATACGAGATCATGAGGGACAAACAGACATTAAAGAACAAAAATGAGTACAGGATCACAAACACACAAAAATGATACTTAGTACATGTCATATTGTGAAAGTATTACTAACAATGTCACCACATGCGCTTCAAGAAAGGATAAAGGTATCATCACATCGGGGAAACATGTTAAGCATGTCTTGTATAGGGTTTCAGGTATAACTGAACTTAGCAGCGGTATTTTAGCTAAACAAAATGTGTCACCATAACATAAATATATCTTATCAACACCTCATAGCTTAGAGTAAGTAGAAAGCAATCTCAGTATCATGCACAATGTAGCACAAAGATCCAACTAACTTAGGATATACCTACATAAATAGTCATGAGATAAATCAGGTAATTGACATAATCACAGAGACATATTAAAGAGGAATGAATAGGTTCAGTGGTCATAAGCTAATGCATCAGCACCATGGTAACAATCTAATTCTCAACACCTAACAAGATCATACTCTATTGGATTCTAAGTTATTGAATGAACCAATATAGAATAGTAAAATGATATACAAGACAAATTAGCATAACAGTCATGACAGTGTCAACATAACATAGAGAGGTTTGGAAATAGATATTAAGAACACTAAGAAGTCTTTGGTCATTTCAAAGATAACAATAGACATGAATCGTCATATGCATATCAATATTAGCATTCAATAATTTAAAGAAGTTCATGGGTGCAGAATCTACTTAACAGTCATTTAAAAGCACATAAAATAGTTGAAAGACATGAACACACTATTAATAAGATCATTCAACAAAAGTAATAAAACAATTCATATTCAGGAATTTGAACTAGTGAAAGAAGAACAAGGTTGAAGTTTTACTGACCTCCTTTTGGGCAGCAAACCAACCAAGTGATCAAATTAGCCTTTAGGAAGCCCAGAGCTGAAGCTCTTAATCAGTAACACACTCAAAATTAGAGACAAAAAAGAAAAGCAAAAATGGACCAAGAACTCAAACTTAAATAAAAAATTTCTAAACACTATATTGCGTATTAACATCTCAGAAGTTAGGTGTAGTGGGTAGGTATATCTTGTTGTATGTTAGTTGAAGGCATTAAATGCCCTAATTTATAGTGGATGTGAAGCCCTAGGGTTGCAGCTTCAAATCAACAGTGGAGGGTGATGAAGGATAGATGATGATAGCAAAGAGGGTTAAATCACAGTGAATCATAGGGAAAAAATTAGTGAGACTCTTACCTGAGTGTGTGACAGCCGTTACAAGTGAAGATCCATCGGATAAAGACCGAAGGTCCAGAGGTCATTGCATTTGACCTCTACCTTCGAATAATCATCATGAGGAGCTCATGCATGAAGGATCTTTGTTGCAGCATCGAAGGATTTGAGAAGTGAAGTTTCATGTTTTGTGTTTGGATCAGAGAACTTGATATTTTGAATTTCTATGATGAAACGGGAAAGCAACAGCAAGAATCGCGGTCAGGGAAGCATAAGGAATGATTTTGGCTCAAAATTTATGACCCTGCCTCAACTTGTGCAAGGTCTGTGAGTCATTCAATCATGGTATGTCGAGGGAGTTAAGAGAGGAAATGGAAAGAGAGGCGGCCGGGATTTGAGGGAAATGATTTACTGTTAGGGTATTTAGGTCGTCTCTAAGGGTTAACTCCTAGGGATTTGATCTGGACTGTTAATCTTTTAGATCAACGGTCCTGATATTTTTGGGAGTTAATAATTTTGTTGGGGAATTTTAGTGTCTGTTGGATCTATGTGATCCAATGGTAAGGATTAAATCTTTTGAGTATTTTAAAATTAAGACGAAAACGGGAGTTAAAACGTAGACTGTTGGTCAAATGGATGGACGGCCTGAATTAAATGTGTTTCTTTTGTGAATGATTGGGATGGTGACGTGGCAAGGCCTAAATTGACTAATAGGAGGCATGGATTGCCAAAGTGGAGAGAAAGGGGTTGTTTGGACTGGGTTTTTCCGGATTGAGCTTGTCATTTGGGCCAAATAAATTTAAAGGATCATCACATTGTATATAATAGAGAATTGCAACTATAGCCTTTAGCCCTTTTAATCCCTTTTGAAATAAAATTAAATAAACTTAATTTTATTCAATAAAGTATTAAAATTATAATTATCATATGTACTACTAATTATTATTATATAATTAGTTATAAAATACTCTATTTTCCAAATTGTGATATTACTTTCGAATTATTGAAATGACAGGCTAAAACGATCCATGATATTTAGAACTTATGACCTTCCCTTCAAAATCGAACAACAAACTTGTGCATATAAATCTCAATACCATACGCTGCACCGCATATATTATGCCATCATACAGAAACACGAGAACCCTATTATCAACTCTGAATCACAAGCGGTATACAAAATCCATCAGCTGGGAACCTTTCCCTTGACCTCGTCCAGGAGAAGATCACAACACATCATACTCCTCATACTTGTCGAAAACATCCGTCCCAAGCCGTAGTCGAAACCGTCGAGAACTCTTCGAAACCCATTTTACATAACCAAGCCATCAGAACTAAATCCCTCAAACTCAACCAAGTAAGCAGATTGCTCAAACCAAGAGTATTGCCACAAAACATCGATAAAGACTCACCACACCAAGAGAACCAAAAAAACTAAACATTTCTATTACCATGATTATATAAACCACTACTAAGATGACATATTTCTTCTAATCCCTATTGGTTTGCCTTCAAGTTAACACCTCACTATGCCAGAACACTATTATCCTTAACCCTAAGCTCACCACAACAGATCCTAGCATGAAACCTCGTTATCCTAATGCCCATAAAGCTCTATATTCCCTCATAAGCACCCAATAGCACCACAACAATAATACCCACTTTGAAGAGACCTTCTATGAATTTTAAGATGTTTCCTTAATTCCTCTGATACTAAAATGTAGAATTTATAATTATACAAGAATACATAAGTCCTGACACCATTGAGTGCAATCTCAGGTCTCATCCATATATTTCTCCCCAAAATCCTCAACTGCTGCATACGAACCTTGAACTCACTAGAACTTCTCGAGAGTCATTCACTCCGCTTTATTAACTAATGCACTGCTAATACAAGTTGAACGACTTGTATTTCACTAGCACACAAACACCTCAACAAAATAACCCACATCTCTAAGCAAGCGAGTGAATACCTACTCCATGCACACCACCTCCACCACAAATAGCAAACCTAAATCATTCCAAGATTTCTATATATCCATAAATGTAATACATCATGCATCCAGAAATTTCCTTACTCGAGTCATCCTCAAGATCAACCTCTTCAAGTCGTAACCGATCAAAAAGTATACATCAGACCAAAACTAACACAACAGACCATGCAATCCGATCGTCAATAGCAGACTCCCCCGCTTAGCTCAAACCCATAGAAGATAACATCTGATAACCCACAATACCCTTATCCATAATTGCCATAATCCCTCGTTGTCACACCCAGATATCCATAGTCCTTTCGCTCCCAAAGCAAACTTCATCCTATCACACCCCAACCATCTAAGCACATTCAAAAGTCATACAATTCTCATCATATAGCAATCCAACCACTCACCGAGCCATCAACCCCACTCCTAGGGACACTACCGGACATACGAGTCCATAAGCACATACTCACAAAACTAAAACCACCAAGCCCAAGCTGCGGTCTGAACCTAGCCTTAAGTCTCCAAATTAGCCTACTCTACACAACAAAGAAAACACATCTTGCACCTCTACGAATGCGTCATAGGCCTTCAGTACACAGCTACTACCGAGTTCTCAACATCACTTACAAGTGAGTGGAAGGAATTCAAAGAGATACTCCTTCAAGCTGAATAAATGTCGCACGATAAGGAAAGAAAGATGGGAAGTTTTCCTACATGCCCTGTAGCTTCTCCAAGATAGGTATGGACGTCATGATACCGATCAGCAATACTCTACTAGACACTTGCTCATGACTCGTAGAACTTTTGAATCTTGAACTCTAATACAAACATATAATGACCCAAAACTCACCTAGTCGTGATGTCACCTAACCCAACCCACTGGATAAGCCATTACAGTCAACACCACCTAAATGAGAATAATAAAATCAATAGATGAAACAACTGAGTCTCTATATAACATCAAAGGGACTGGTAGTACAAGTCATGAGCCGCTAAGACTTAGATTTACAAAGCTGGTATGAAATAAATACAATATCTGTTTGGAATGTACATAAACATAATTCAAATCTAAAACTACCAAGGACAAGTGGTAGCTATATACAGAAGGAAGGTACACTTTAGTGCCAACACCCGCCATCCACAGCATCTCAACTCCAAGATCTGCACAGAAGGCGCATAAGTGTAGTGGGAGTACAACCGAACCCATTTACTCAACCAGTATCATAACTAACTTCGGCGAGGTAATAGAAGCAAGAATTATAAATGATACTCGCCAATCATCTATTCAAATTCATAAATTCCAACAAGTATTGAATAGAAAATATGATCAAATGATGAAACCATAGTTAAAACCACCTTCGTGCTCTTAATTTTCTTAGCGTATTCTACTAAGTCAACAATCATACATATAAGGAAGATGTGTAAATGAACTAGCTAAACGGACAAGGAAATTGCAAGTAAAGATGAAATGCGATAACCAATTATTAGTCTGTTGCGGTGCGCAACCCAACCCAAATAGAAATCACATCACAGCTCTCAGGCCCTATGGGAACGGATTCAAATCCACATGCTGCACGGCGTAGTAGCCTGCAATTAGCTCGGCATGGTCACAAGATCAATATCACATCCGCTCGGCCTGTTCACAAGCTAAGTATCACAATCCGTCCTGCGTGGTCACGGACACAATATCACAATCTGCCCAGCGTAACACAATATCATAATCCGCACGGTATTATTGCATACACAATATTACAATTGGCTGGGCATGGTCACAACCTACCAGTCCAATCCATATCACACTTAAAGCACATATACAAGAATACATGTAAATGATCAAAGAACAAAAAAAAAGTCATGCTCCTAGGCAGGTAAAAGTAGCATGATAAGGTGTATGCATGTGCAAGTATGATATCATAGCTCAAATAAGGTAAATACATCAAAAAATGGCAGCTATCAGGTTTAATTAGTATATTAACCTATATGTAACCTCAAACTTGGCTCAAATACTCGCAATAGAGGTACAAAAAAAGAGAGAATCACAACATGAAGCTTATGAATCAGTTTAAGGCATATCATAGACAAAGCACTACCTCGAGCACTCAGTGCTTGCACATGGGCTTAGCCCCACACATGTGCGCCACTCATAACACGTATCAATCACAAGTAATTTAGGCAACTAGTGTCTCGACCAAGATTAGGTAAGATACATACCTCAAGCAACCAAATCAATACTCTAGAAGAGCCATCCCACGCGAATCGACCTCCGAACGGCTCAAAACTAGCCAAAAGCAACTCAAAACATCAAATAACATCATATGAAACAAACCCAAATGACAAAGGTCAAATTTTTAATAAAATCCTCAAAGTCAAAAAAAAATCAACTCGAGCCTGCATCCTGGAACCTATCAAAACTCACCAATTCCAACATGCCATTCAAATATGATTTCAGCCGTACTAATTTCACTCAAATTCGACTCCAAATCGACGTTCAAAACCAAGTTATTCACTTTAGAAAAGTTTAGACAAAAACCCCTAATTTCTCTTTTAAATTCATCAACCAAATACAAAAATCGTCGATGGAATCATGTAAAATAATCAAATATGAGTCAAAAATACTTATCCCAATCCAAATCATGAAAATCGCCTGCAAAGTCACCCAAATCCGAGCTCCAGATCTTAAATTGTGATAAAATAACTCAACCCTCAAATTATAACCTGCTTCTGCAGTGTCGCATCAGCAACAAAAACTCCGCTTCTGCGGATAACACTGAAGCCCCGAGAAACTGCATAAGCAGACTCGCAGATGCGAAAATACGATTGCATATATGCACACACCTGTCTCAGATGACATCACATAGGCGACATCCTAGCGCATTTGCGCTTCCCATTCTGCTATCAAACTACGCATCTGTGGGCTCTACTCCAAGGGACCCACTACCGCTTTTTATCACCAACCACTTCAAATCTGCCATCCTATTTGCTCATTTCTCTTCGCAGGTGTAATTGCACCAGACCTGCCAACCTTCAGCCAAACTCAAACATCTCCGGGGTGGTCTGAAACCCAGCCACGCCCCTCGGGACCCGACGAAACGTAGCAACCAATCCCAAAACATAACACGGACCTACTCGAGGAATCATATCACGAAAAATAACATCAAAACTATGAATCACACCTCAATTCAAGCCTAAGGGACTAATGAACTTTCAATTTTCAAATCTCGTGCTGAACAATATCAAACCAACTCGGAAAGACCTCCAATTTTTCACACAAGTCCCAAATGACATAACATGTCTGTTCAAACTCCTGGAACAACAATCCGTACCTGATAACAACAAAATCAACCTGGGTCAAACCTATGAACTTTTTAAACCTTCGAATTTCCATCATTCGCCAATTATAGCCAAAACTCTCTAGATGTATCAAAATGCAAATGCGGGAACATACCCAAATCTAATATAACCATACGGAACTAACAGAAACATCAAAACACATGCTGGGTCCAAAAGCACATGCAAGTATACGCTGTCAACAAGTAATAAACTGATAAGAAAGTATCATTCCCGTGAGGGCTTGTGGTAAACTATTTGCTAATCTAAGCTATCTAGCTATTTGATGCTCAAGTGAGTGTGAGGAAGATGATTTTGATGTTTATAACTAAATTACTACGAACTAAACTAATAAGCAAGAAAAAAAATAAGATTGCAAGTAAAGCAACTAGAAACCTAGGAAGAATTCAATGAGATGGCGTTATTCCAGAGTTTTGGGATTAACATCTCTCCTATTGCATTTTTTGGGTTGATGTAATCACTTGACTTATCCAATTTATTTATTAGCAGGGTTTATTATGCCCGCGGAGTTCTCTCCACACTTCGCTCGCCTATTCAAGCCAACCTAAGACTATATGTCTATTGAATAAAACTTGACAAGAACGCATGTATATTTCCTGAAAAATAACCAAGTAAGGCAACTAGAATATGTCTATCCTAATCACAAATCTATTCTCCGATTCCCGGATTCAAGAACTTATTCTATTCAATCGTATATGCAGTTTGTAGTTCCCACTTTCGAGATCAACAATAAATTTGTAGGTAGTACTCTATTGTTAGATACGCAATGGGATATTAAGTGCGAGATTGAATAAGCAAACTAATATGATAAAATCAAATAAAACAATCAACCGTCAATTTACAATAGTCAAGAATGACCCATAACCCCATAATAATAAGGTTCTAAGCCACTCATGCTCATAACAATCATCAAAATATTATTTTCAAATATAAAGCTATGAATAGTAGTAGAAGAATGGAGGAATTGATGAATTCTGTGTTCCGGAGTGTTTCGTACTTTTGTTCCTCTCTCAAAGTCGCGTCCTCTTGGCCAAAATAGGTTTAGGTTTGCCTTTAAACGAGTTGGGGCGTCTTGAAGTTGAAATAACCGAGTCCTGGACGAACTAGGATAGATTCATGTCACCGGCGCCCATGGTAGCATTGGGCGCTAGTCTATGGATTTTCCTCATTTCGTCCCCTTTTTGTTTCAATTCACGAATCTTCATCTCAAATTGCCTTCGGATGGTTCCTACTCATAAAAATACCACTAATTAGCAAAAATCATTACATTACACATCCGAAATCTATGAAACATGACAAAAATGCGAGGCAATATGCATATAAATATACATACTTTAAGCCTGATATCTACACCCACATTTAGATTCTTTCTCGTCCTCGAGCAATGCAACTTTAACTACACCCCAACAACGTACATCTCACCAGGAAAGAGCCATTCAAATTTAATTCAATTATACAGTCCACCGTTTGACTATGGTCGATAACGGTAATCAAGCATGAACCTACGAAATTCACATTCTTCCCTTTTTTAAACATGCCCAAGTATACATAATTCAATTCAACCAATTCAAACAACCTATCCATAACCAACCTACCTCAAGAGCCGACTTGTTACCACTAAGCACCCTAAACTCGCGCACTCACTAACAAGAGAAGTTTAAAACATTACCAATCCGTCATGAGATCAAGTGCCCTCAGCATAAACAAACGAGTGAATATAGAAATAGTCCAATTGAACAAAATTCACTCACTCTCACAAAGAATTTCATGTTCATCCCCTGGTCGTACCATAAGCTTGTCTGTAGTGTGCATCTCACTAATCTAAACTAGGGAAATCTAGGATTAATTAGGACTTTATGGTTGTAATGTAGGCTAAGGGATGAGTAGGATACATTTGGGAGTAGAGACTAAAGAATCGAGCACATATTCTTCTCAATCCATTCACTCGCACAAACCATACACAATATAGCCTCTTCTTAAATTAAGCACTTCTACATCCCCACTATCACAAATTATTAATATTAGGAGGTGTGTTTTTCTTCTTTTTGACTATACACATAATTTGTCTATTTTTGTTCTTCCAATTTTCTTTTCTCTTTCTTTTTTTTTCTACACGCACTCCATATATTAAGGTTCATCGGCTAGTGATATTTTTCACAATATTAGAGCACCTTATGGGCCCTTCCATGGTGTCACTCATAAGCTACTTCCCATATCTCTCACCTTACTTCTTTTAGCGCCTAAGTGCCTTCGGAGGTAAAGATTCAACAAGTATGAATTAAGAACAAAATAGGTATACGACTTGTAGTGTGGCTGCCAAAGGAAAGGTCTATAGGCTTAAAGGGGCTAGCAACGAAAAAACTTTATTTGTATGTGACAAGCACCTCTATGATAAAGCAAGAAACGCCTATGTCATCTCCTAGACTAGCACCACTTACCGATTTCACTCTGGTTAACACACGGGACAAGTTCTACACTACACACAATAGCACAGAATATCACGAACCCTTACACACACATTGCACATACTCAATTAAGACGGTTCTGTTCAACTCTGAAGTCAAGCAAGCACATATAGTTATGAAAATTTAAGCAATATTGCACTACGTGACATACAAGTCAAACAATAAAGAAAAAGGCATCACAGAGTAGGCTATTTATTTTACCCAGGCATTACAGTTCAAATCAAATATACTGGAAGACAGAGCGCACTCCATAGCCTAATGCGCCAGCACCAAACATTTCAACAGGTATCTCATAGCAACTCAATTTTCTTGCTATCCAACTCAAAAACAAATAATGGAAAAACAAAAAAACAAACACCCGATTCAAGCTACGCCTTTGGAAAATAACCATTCTCCAAAGAATAACCAAGGGATACTACCTAACTATCCTAACAAAAACAAAAGAAAATCTTTTTGGTATTTGTAATCGTACTTTATTCATTGAAGAAAATTGTCCAAAAGATCCATCGACGGAAAAAGTCCGAGCTTTTTCTGATTTGTTTATTTTTTCTAATTTCATTATTTTTCCACAATACTGCTAACAAATTAGACTATGTGAGTTCTAAAATAAGGTAAAAAAATAAGAAACTACTTTATACAATTATATGTCAAGAAGTAGTTGCCCTACCCCACACTTAGATAATACATCGTTCCTGATGTATATAAAAATTTAAAACATAGTAAGATGGAAAGAAAAACTCCCTGCTAGTCGAATTCCTCATCCTCATAATTCCCACCAGCCGCAGCTCCGGGCTCATCATCATCATCTGCTCCTAGGGGCACCAAAGCCATGGACCCCGTGACTTTATCACTAGTCTCATCCTCATCAGCGAAGCCTTTATGGGTGTTCTCTTCCTCAAACGGGTGAATGGTACTGCCAGGCGCAATCCCCAACATCTCTTTTGATGAACTGGAGTGATCATTGCATAGCCTGCTTGTTATCACATTCTGGGAGATATAGAGATACCTGTTGAAGTTTTCGTCCATCTTATTCCTCGCAGCCTGGCTTAGCTTGGATGTAGACTCTAACAAGAACATAATATCAAGCAATTGAATTGGTGCCTCCACCACCTCATCATAGCCGTGGTACTCCGGTACCATATGGGAAAGCAAGTAATGTGTCAAGAGGTTGCCAAAGAAGAATCTTTTGATTTTTCACTTAAAGCGGGTGCGGGCCATCTCCCCTTGCATGATCTCACCCACATTGATGGGTCACCCAGTCATCAGAAAAAATATCACACACACTCGGGCTTGAGTGTATTCATTATTGTGGTCAACCGGCATCAGTCTAGCCGGCACGAAGTTTTGCCACACCTTGGCAATCTTATTGAAGTTGAAGAGGATCATCTCAAGATGGGCATCCCCCTTAGTCCGTGTCTACTTTGCAATAGAATCGACTCCACAAAGAGTGTGACTTATCGCCCGGTAGCTTGGGCATTGACAAACCTTTGCAGCATCCCTGGGTTAGGGCTCTCAACACGCAAAAATTAGCATAAGGAACACCTATCCATTGGCACCTCCTTTCCGTGGACCCATGACTTAGCATGGCCCGGGAACTCTAGGAACTTATCCATCTTCATTTGTCTTAACTGGGCATGCACATATGGAAAGTTCTTTTCTAGAGTCTTCACATTAATTCCCATTTTGGAGACGTACCTCCCATATGACACAAAGTTATTATGCCATTGGATGGCATCCTCATGAAATATATCCAAACGAGGCCTTGGTCCAGTTGGTGCCTTCTTCGACCCGCTAACAACTTGTTTCCCTTTTTCTTGCCAATATGAACCTTCACCATGCTTCCGTTTATTGGGAGAGGGAGCAGTAGTAGAGGACTTCCTCACTCCTTTCGTCTTGGTAGCGCTCTCATGAGCCACAACTACCTACACACGATTAACACGAATGTGAGAAGGAATCAAGAAATTCGCCCAAGGTCATCGTGAGATTCATAGATAACCCCAACTGAAGACTCAATATAATCTACTACTAATAGTGGTTCAAAGTGCACAGATGTTGCATCATAAGGTGAGGGATACTCAAGACTTTCCCATTCCCCATCATTCAAGTAGTCGAACATGGCCATGACTTAGCCGTAGTGCAAGCAAGCAATGCTTGAGTCCAAATTACTACAACTAATATAATACACAACTACTTCTAACAAGAGGCTACAAGATACATTACACATGATACTAGGTGTGGGTAGTGTGATTATGGCATGGTGAACATGGAACACGAGCTTCGGATTATGTAAAACCCCCCCTAACACCCTACACTTAGCCCAACATCACATACGACGACATTCGGCTACTCAGACTTCGTCGATGCACAATTTAACCTTTCAAGCATTATATGATAATACACGGTGGGCATCAATTTCGTGTCTCTTTATTCAACAATTGTAGAATGTGGTGGCCCTCCCAATTATTGAACGATGTAGAGAGAATTGTAGTTTACTACTCCGTATACAACTTGACAACCAATTTCAATAACCAGTTTCACATAGAGGCCACCCACCATAGCGACATAAAGTCTAAAATAAAGTTAGTGGAAATTAGGGGAGTTGGGGTCGTTTGGGATGGGGAGGTATTATTACACCCAATGGAATTACAAAATACAAGAAAAGATGGAAGAAGAAGAACATACCTTTGAGTATGAGATGAAATCAAGCAAGGAAAAATGGAAAAATTGAGAGAGAGAGAGAGAGAGAGTGAGTGAGTCAAGAAACGGGGAGAGAGAAAGGGAGGAAAGAGCGAGCGGGGAGAGAGGAAGGGGGGGGGGTTAGTATTTTAGGTTATTGTAATTAGAGGGGAATGGGTATGGGTATGGGTTACGGGTTAGATAGTGAGTGTAAACGGGTGTGGGTCGGGTGAACGAGTTACTAATGTAACTAAAAGAAAATTTTAAGAGAAAAAGAAAATTAAAAAAATAAGGACTTACCTGACCCCAGCACTCCAGGCTAGGCCTGGCGCTGGGGGGTTTTGAGCATTCTGTAATCTCCGTCCCAAAAAGCATAGGGCACTGTATACTAGGGTTATTTCTTTTGCCTTAACTTAACTCTTGCAAAGGATACTTATGTATCAAGTGTATATTCATACTTATTTATCAATAATATCCTGGCCGGCAACCCTTACTGCCTCTCCCCGACGTCATGCTTGTATAATATTCTGGAGTCGTAACATATCTGTCGGAACTGAATAAATGCAGCTTCATCTATTTCGCCTTTTTACCGCGTTCTTCCTTTAACATTCCACAGTTACCTGAACCGCTTAACTCCAAATTAATACCATATCACTCTATCTTCCCTCCTTTAGGGGACTATTAACATTTAATGCTCATATGTTTTACATGTAGATGTTTTATCTTTTTCATTTTGACGTCTTCCACATCTTCAATGTCCCTTAATCGCCTTGTGCTAACCCTTCTATACCAAGGATAACTGATTTCTTACGTACGAGGGTGACACCTAGTATAACGTGCACACTTAGTCCCTTAAGCTTAACACTGCTCATAGTGCTTGCTTTAGGGAAGCGTCTTCCTAAAAGACATTTAAAGATTATTCTTTTGTTGTCCGTTCTATTGTTGCCGGAACGCGGCCTCTGAAATTCTCATGATGTCGATTATTATCAAATCTTCATGTCCCTAATTCATGTTCGGTTTACTTTTTTTTACTAGCCCGTACTGATTTCTATTACTCGGAGGGATCTAACTTAGCCTTCTCGCAATCAAATTGGAATCACCAACTCGTTTCTCGAAATGAGGATATGACTTTACGACGTTTACTCTTTTATAGTCTCAAGGCCTGTCTCCTCTTGTCTTTTCCTTCACTTGCCTATGGACTCTGTCATCTTCTCAAATCTTGATTTACCGTTATCACTCATTTATCCCATCTTACTCATAATGCTTCATTTGCTCTCTTCTTATTCTCCTGCTAATGCTTCTTTCTATCACATTATACTGTAAGCATCAACAAAACATCATTTTTCTTTTATCTCCCCTTGCTCCATCTCACTGGTTCTTCTGGTCGCCAAACATTCACTCTTTACTAGGGACCAGAGTCATACTAAGGTAAATATTTATCCCTTCTAGGATGCCAGTGCCTATCTTCTAACATAACTAAACAATCTAGTATTCATATCTGATTGTACTATTCTAGAGTGCACTACCTGGGTGTATCACAAGTAGAACTATTACCACGTTTGCAATATCCAATGGAAATGTTAGCTAGCGCTAACAATCCATCTACCATTTTGGGTTACGCTAGGCCCAGCCGGATCCTAATATCCTTCTCTTAAACTATATTCGTTAGCTTCCATGGGAATAACTAAGATGTGTGTGGCCAATTCTGCATACCTCTATTACAGTTGAAGGTAACCTACAATGCTTATATATCTCTGCCTTAATTATAAATACTGATGATCTTCACTAATGAGGTACCTTGTACCCTTCTTCACCTTGCTTCTGTTACATGTTGAAACTTATACAATTATCTTCTGATACTCCCATGATATGCTACTCGCATAGTGTGTTAGATATTCCCATCCTAGGGCTTTAAGTAGGAAATTTGCACATCTGGCATACACGATCTGATAGGGCCTGATACTGAACCACGTCGTAAAGAAATCTCTCTACTAGTGCCCTTACCTGCTGCTGTATTAGTCCTCTGGCTAGCTGTAATCTTCCTATTTCTATGTACCATTAGCATACATAAACCCTGACTCAAACTCTTATTACTCGACTCTATAGCACGATTTTAATTTTAAAGAAGGGTAACAGACTCCTAAATGTCTTGCAGCTTCCTGTTTATATAATGTGGTGCACAACACATATATAAACAAGACTCAACTAGACACGACCTGTATACTCCTTAGGACAGACCTTCTCTGATACTAAGTTTGCCATGGCCCAAACCTGGGGAGGCGTGGCCGGCACCAGGTTTCATGCATGGCCCGAGCATACCACATTATAACTACGATCTATGGAGGGGTATCCCTCAACATAGGCCAACGAAGCCTACCTGCAAACTGACAATATCAATAAAGGCCGATGTGGCCATATTCTGTATCATCTTAAAATAACGTCTATCTCATCCGAGGGATAGACATACCCAAAATCTCATATACATAAATGCACAGGCTGACGAGGCTTCCAAGAACGTCTACAACCAGCAATACAAAACTAAACATGCACACAGGGCTGGCAAGGCCACAATACAAACATAAAAAATATACAAGACTCGTCTACAATCCTCAACAGATAACAAAACTATATTATGGTCGGTAAAGGGCGTCGACTTACCCGTCAAACATGTATATACAAAATGGACTCCAAAGTCTAGACCTAGTAACTATAGGGGAATGGCTTACCAATCAAGCTGTTATTTGGCGCTGTCTACTACGAAGATCTATCATGCTGTCTATCTAGACCTGCATGCATGGAATGTAGTGTCCCCGATGTTGACAACCAATTTCGACCCTCCTGCAAAATTAAATTATTTATACTTACCTACGAGGTCCACAAAATAAGGATGCGATTTACTGCATGACATTAAGTGATACATAATTAAATATTGCAAACACTCTTACACTTCGTTCTGCTGACTTGGTTACCTTTTGCTTTTTTTCCTTTCTTTTGATTACTCCCATTCCCAAAGGTTGGTTCGTGCATTCTGGCATCATCAGCTTACCACACCAGATCCAGTGGTCCTCCACATCCTCCTCCACCTAGCGATCCAAAAAACAAAGGTAAAGGCAAAGGGAACATGGATGATCTAATTGGTAACCGAAAAGACAATGCTAACATAGCAGACAATGTTGAAACTTTGGACGGAAGAAGTACGCCAGGACAGAATTAGTTGGTCATAGATTTGGAGTAGAAAATCCTGGAGCTGCAAGGTGAGCTTGAGCAGGTCCGAAATCTTGCAAACCTCTCCCGTACTCTAAATATTCCTGACATTAATCAGCAAAAAACAACACTAAGAACCAAACACCACTGCAAAACACACAAAACCAAAATCCACTTACCAAAGCTATGAATCCTCCCGCAACGCACCAGTATCACAATCACGCACCTCCCCAAAACCATAACCCACCACCAATGAGAACCCCTGGACAACACCATCCTCACCCAACCTGTTATCCGCAGACCACCACTCATCACACTCTTCAAAACGCACCACAACTTACTCCTGATCCCCCTCAAACTTTAGCCAATGATCACCCATATACTTAAGTTCCATGATCCCATCATGGCATTTCGATATACATGGAAACCTTACCCCATACCCAGCAACAAACCCTATACATACCTGAGCTGACCAAGAAGGACCTGCTCATTCATAACATGGTAGAAGAACTCAAGAAACTGACTGGGAGAGTCCAAAGTGTTGAAGGCGAGAGGGGTGTAGAACGTTAAAACTATGAAGATTTGTGTATCCAGCCAGATGCAGAACTGTCAGAGGGTTACAAACCTCCCAAGTTTATGATGTTTGATGGCACTAGTGATCCAAAGGTGCATCTAAGAACCTACTATGATAAGCTTGTAGGAGTGGATAAGAATGAACAAATCCACATGAAACTGTTCATGCTAAGTCTTACGGGAGACGCAATATATTGGTATATCAGTCAGAATCCGAAGAAGTTGACGGATTGGGTGAGCGTGGCATCAGATTTCACAGTCAAATTTAGATTCAATACAGAGAACGCGCTAGACATTTTCTATGCTCAGAACCTCAAGAAGAAGCTGACAGAAACATTCCGTGACTATGCTACTCGTTGGAGATCAGATGCTGCCAAGGTGAGGCCACCACTTGTAGAAGAAAAAATGAACAAGTTCTTTATCAGAGCTCATGATCCACAATATTACAAAGGTTAATGGTCTTCAAGAATCACAAGTTCCCAAACATCATCAAGTTAGGAGAAATAATAGAAGAAGGAACCAAGAGTGGGATGGTGACCAATTTCGAGGCGCTGCAAGCCACAAACAAAGCATAGCAATTAGGAGGTATCTCGAAAAAGAAAGAAGTAGGTGCCGTGATAGTAGCCCAAGGCCCTAAGTCTCCCCTTGCATACTGAACACCTCCACCCCACATATCATCTATTACCCGCAAAATAACAATACCCTGCCACCACCTACCATATCTATAACACCCAACTTGCATATTACCATTCACCTCCGCTTGCCTGGCAAAACCACTCAAAGCCATGACCAAACTCGGACCACAGAGATCCCAAACAATACACCCCATCGCTGAACCTATAGCTCAACTGTATGAGAGACTAAAGGTCGTTGGTTACATCATCCCTATTCCTACTGTTGCTGTAGAGAACCCTTCCCAGCGAGTTAACCCCAACAAAACTTGTGCCTATCATTCATGAATGAAGGGTCATACCATTGAGGAATGCCGCATGTTGAAGGACAAGATTCAAATACTAGTCAACACCAATGTATTACATGCAAAGGAAGCCACACCAAATGTCCGTAATTACCCTCTTCGTAATCACAGGGGCGAGGGACTGAATATGATAGAAACTGAAAAGGAATAGGATCATGAAGTATCCATCGGACTTATTCGATAGGGGGATACTCCTAATATATCTCTTGTCACCCTTTCGTCAATTGTGGTGCAGACCCAGGCATCGTTTGAGGTTAAGGTAGCTACGCCTTTCACTGTGATGGTATCTCCCACATCGTCTTATAAGTCTAATACCGTCCCATGGTTTTTTATTGTGGAGGCAAGAAGAAAAAGAAAAGCCAAGATGGAAGAAACAAGTCCTGCGCAAGGTATGACTAGAACTGACAGAGTTTACGCACTTGAGAATCTTGGATGATCAAGCAAAGAAACTGCATCTAAGCCACCTGTCATTGAAATAGGCACTGACGATCTTCGGAGGAAGGTACAAGCGAGGGAATACTCTTTTGTTGATCACACAAACAAGACCCTCACCCAGATATCCATTTTGTCACTGTTGGAAAATTCAGACGCGCATAAGAATGCCTTGATGAAAGTGTTAAGTGAAGCTTATGTACCGGCCAATATCACTAGTGGGGAGATGGCTAACATTACTGGATAGATATTCGACAGTCACAAAATTACTTTCCACGAAGATGAGTTAGAACCAAAAGGGTTGAGTCACAAAAAAGCATTGCACATCACTGTACGATTTGAAGATAAGTTCATTGCCATGGTCCTGATAGATGGAGGTTCACGCCTGGATATATGCCCGCTGACCAATTTGAAAAGACTGGGTAAAGGCCTACGTGAGATATGGATGGGAAACATGAATATGAGAGCGTTCGACGGATCTCAGAGAGCCACTATCAGATAAATCAACCTTGATATGCATATAGGCTCGACCTGGTTTGATGTCGAATTCCAAGTTCTAGAAATATCCACCACCTACAACTTGTTGTTGGGACGACCATGGATACACGCAGCTGGGGTAGTCTCTTCTATTCTGCATTGGGTTGTGAAGTTTGAGTGGAATCATCAGGAGGTGATAATTCACATAGATGGAAGCAAGAAACCCTATCTACACCAACAAGACCATTCCAGTCATCGAAAACAGGAGGAAATTGGGAGGAGAATCATACCACCGGATTGAGCGGGTAAACATAATTGAGAAGGATCGATGGTGGAGAAATAAGATAGAAAGCATATTGATGTGGTTAGGGTATGACAAGGCAAGGGTCTTGGACAAAAGCTTCAGGGGATCACAGAACCCATACGATCACAATATCATGGCATAACCTTTAGTCTCGGGTATGAATATACTGTGCAAGAATACCAGGATTGGACACCGTCGTCGCATACCAATTACTACCCATTGGAACAACCCATACCATTGCTGCACCAGGTATTCCACCAAACTGATGTAATCTAGGGATCCGAGGAAGACGATGTTTTAGCCAGCATGACGAAGTTGTTCCTGAAGGAGGAAAATATAGACTGCAGTGCAATTTTAGAGGAGGAGGAGGAGGAAGACCTTACCATTCAGACAGTGGGAGAAAGAGCTGTTCTAAAGAACTGGACTACTACACCATCCTGAGCTCGCCGAGTACCTGGGTAGCCTTGGTAGAATTAGCATGATTTATTTTAAAATTATTTTTGGGAATTCAAGACATTTTTAGTGCTTTGTTTTGAAATAATTACTTGAGCCATCGAGTCGTACTTGTTGAAAATTTTATGTTTTATTAATGCCTTATTGCTTTCATTTATTTATTATTATCTTTCTATATTCTTTTCATCGTAATTATTACGTGTCTTGATGAACCTACAACTGTGACATGTAATGAGACAAAGCAACATAAGGAAAGTGATTTGGAAGTGGAAGAAGATATAATACTTGAGGAAATTGTCAAAAAAGTAAAGAATTTTGAGAACAAACCAAAATGCAATTTGCAAGAAACCACGGCAGTTAACTTAGGGGATTTTGAAACACTCAAAGAAACTCGCATTAGCATTCATCTATTGCCGTCAGAGAAGGAAGAGTATGTCAGGTTTCTAAGGGAATATGAGGATATTTTTGTATGGTCTTACGACGATGTGACTGGGTTAAGCATATCCATAGTATCTCACAGCTACCAACAAACCCCATGTGTCCACCGGTAAAGCAGAAGCTCAGAAAATTCAAGCCGGCTATGAGTTTAAAGATAAATGAGGAGGTTACCAAGCAAATCAAGGACGAGGTCCTTCGAGTGGTCGAGTACCCAGCCCGTCTAGCCAACATTGTGCTAGTTCCAAAGAAGGATGGAAAAGTTAGAGTGTGCGTTGATTATTGAGATATGAACAGAGCCACTCCTAAGGATCATTTCCCATTGTGCAACTTACACATACTGATCGACAACTGCGTCGAGCATGAACTCCCATCCTTTGTCGATTTCTTTGCATGGTACCACCAGATCTGGATGGACAAATAGGACACAGTAAAGACAGCCTTTATCATGCCATGGGGGATATACTGCTAAAAAATTATGCCATTTGGTTTGAAGAACGCTAGAGCTACCTATATGAGCACCATGACGACTCTTTTCCATGACATGATACATAAGGAAATAGAGGTGTACGTGGATGATGTTATCATCAAATCTAAAAGGAGTTTAGATCAGTAGCAGACTTGAAGAAGTTTTCTGATCGGCTTTGAAAATACAATTTCAAATTAAATATGGCAAAATGTTCTTGCGAAGCCCCTGCTGGGAACTTGCTAGGCTTCATCATCAGTCGTCGTGGTATTGATCTCGACACATCAAAAATCAAAGCTATTCAAGAATTGCCGCCGCCAAGGAAAAAGAAGGAGCTTCCTGGGCACCTCAATTATATCAGCCATTTTATAGCACAAACAACGGTAAAGATGTGAGCTAATCTTCAAGATGCTGAGGAAAGATGCTGCAACGAGCTGGACCGAAGAATGTCAAAATGCTTCTGACAAAATCAAGGAGTACTTATCTAAACGCCCGTATTGGTCCGACCAGAGCTAGTAAGACCTTTGCTGCTGTATCTGACCGTGTTGGATGGAGATTTTGGTTGCGTTCTAGGCAACATGATGTAACTGCAAGGAAAGAGCAGGCGATATATTATCTGAGTAAGATGTTCAGACCTTAGAGGCCCGATACTCTTTGCTGGAGCGCACCTATTTGCTTGGACATGGATAGCCCAGAAGTTGAGACATTATTTTTGTGCATACACCACATATCTCATATCAATGATGGATTCATTAAAATACATCTTTCAGAATCCCATGACCACGGGTAAGTTAGCAAAGTGGCAGATATTTCTGAGTGAGTTCGATATCCTCTATGTGACATAGAAGGCAGTCAAGGGGCAAGCATTGGCCGATCACTTGGAGGAGATCCCCGTGGACAGAGAATATTAACTATTGAAGACATATTTTCGTGATGAGTAAGTGTCATTTATAGGGGAAGATATTACTGAGTCATATGGTGGTTGGAGTATGTATTTCGATGGAGCAGCCAACTTCAAGGGAGTGGGCATTGGGGCTGTCTTAGTATCAGAAATCGGTCAACATCATCCGGTATCCACAAAGCTCGGATTCCCATGCACCAACAATATGGAAGAATATGAGGCTTGCATCGTGAGACTCAGATTGGCCATCTACATTAACGTTCAGGATTTGCTAGTAATCGGAGATTCGAATTTATTGGTACACCAGGTACTAGGAGAGTGGGCTACCAAGAACACTAAAATATTGCCATATTTGCATTGTGTACAAGATTTGATCAACAGGTTCACAAAGATAGAATTCAAACATGTTCCAAAGATTCAATGAGTTCGCCGATGCATTGGCTACCTTGTGTTCCATGATACAACACCTAGACAAGAACTTCTCGATCCTATCCCAATAGAGATACGTAAGCAGCTAGCTTATTGTGCTTATGTTGAAGAAGAATTTGATGGAAATCCATGGCTCCACAATGTCAATGAGTATTTTGAGAAAGGAGAATACCCCGAGAAGGCTACACACAGTCAGAAGAGCACGCTTCGAAGATTGGCCAACCATTTCTTTCAGAGTGGGGGAATTTTGCATAGAAGGACTCCTGATTTGGGATTGCTTTGATGTCGATGTCAAGGAGGCATCTAGATTGCTCAAAGTAATACATGCTATAACCTACCGACCTTGAATCAACAGGTTTGTTATGGCCAAGAAGATATCAAGGGCGAGTACTTATGGATGACTATGGATATAGACTGCATCAAATGTGTTCAAAAGTGCCACCAATGCCAGATACATGCCGATATGATACGGGTGCCACCCAACGAACTCAATGCTACGAGTTCACCTTGGCTTTTCTCTTCTTAGGGCGTGATGTCATCGGACAAATTGAACCCGCTACTTCAAACGGACACATGTTCATTTTGGTGGTTAAAGAATACTTCACAAAATGGGTTGAAGCCGCTTCCAATAAGGCTGTGACTAATAAGGTCATAGCGGATTTTGTCCGGGATCGCATTGTTTGTCGATTTGGAGTACCTGAGTCAATCATTATTGACAATGCCACCAATCGCAACAGTGATTTGATGAAAGCTATATGTGAAACATTCAATATCAACCATCAGAATTATACAGCATACAGACCGCATAATAGAGCCGTAGAAGCCGCCAACACGAACTTCAAAAAGATATTGAGGAAGATGGTGGAAAGCTACAAGCAATGGCATGAGAAGCTACCATTTGCTCTGCTCAGGTACCGCACCACAGTTCGTATGTCAACTAAAGAAACCCCTAATCTACTGGTCTACGGTACCGAAGTTATTATACCTACCGTGCCGAAGTGGAGATGTCCCCCCTAAGTATCATACAGGAGGCCAAGACCAGCGATGCGGAATGTATACAAAGCCGGTATGACAAAATTCTCTCATTGACGGTAAAAGGATGAACGAGTGTGTCACGATCAACTCTATCAGAATAGAATAGCAAGGGCTTTCAACAAAAAGGTTAGATCGAGTCAATTCACACCGGGTAAATTGGTGTTGAAATGAATTTTCCCATATCAAGACAAAGCAAGGGTGAAATTCTCACCTAATTGGTAAGGCCCTTACATGGTTCACCGAGTACTGACAGGAGGAGCGCTTATACTTGCAGAGATGGATGGATAAATATGGCCAACACCAATCATTTTAGAGTCAGTCAAGAGATATTATGTTTAAGATTGTGTTTGCACTTTTTATTTGCTGTAACCTGAACTACGCTTGAACTGATTCTCGTTCAAGAGGGATACGTGGGCAGCACTGTGGGTTCGATCACATCATAATCTTCAATCCCCTCCATGGTCAGAAACTGGGGCAAGATTTCGAGTTTGTCTATCTTATTATGTCAAGGCTCACCAGGAAATGCATTGTAGGAAGTATGTATTTAAACCGGGGCAGAATTTTGAGGCGGGTCATCAAAATTCAGAGTCGAGGAGGTTACAAATGTCTCGAAGCATGTCACAGTCACCTATTCGACAAAATAATTTGTTTTACGCATCATCATATATTTTGAACAACTGCGTTTTATAAATAATTTATCACAAATGCATATTATTCGAAAATTTCACCTTCTGTAGTAGCTAGACATTACCTAGGGCAACTCGAATAAGGCATCAAGAAAGGAGCAAAGAAGAAACAAAGAATCAAAGGCACGAAGCAACCTTTCACCCAAAACTCACGATTTTTCTATGGATGCATGCACAATGGACTTAACAACCACGTATGCAAATGTATACATACAATAAGATCGCCATCTTCACACCGACAGAACTCGCCATGCAAAAACGTGTCAGGTTAAGGACCACTTTTCCCTCTCACATTTATCATTACTCTTCCTGCATAGGGCTAAGCACTGCCCTTATCATTGCGTAAGGCTAAGCATTGCCTTTCTCCGCATAGGGCTAATGACTACCCTCATTCATTGCATGAGGCTAAGCACCGCCTCTATTATTGCTCAAGGCGAAACATCGCCTTTCCTCATATGAGACTAAGCACTATCTCAATTACATTTCACAAGGCTAAGCATTGCCTTTATTATTCCATAAGGCTAAACACTGCCTTTCCTCGCATGAGACTAAGCTCCGTCTCCATTACATTACATGAGGCTAAGCATTGCGTCCTGTTACAACCCATATTTGCATACGTTAGCTTAAGCTGTAAATTAGTCTACGTAGGTCCGAGAAGAGATTATCTTTGAGATGATAAGAATTTAGTCCTATTTGTCTTAAATGATACAAGGGTGTATAAGAGTGGTTAACAAGTACTAGAAGTTAAACGAATCAAGGATGCTGTAACTCGTATTTTCGGGTAAATCTAGAGGTGATTAATATTGTCAAGAGGTTATGTTTTAAGGTATTTGAATCATATAATACATGTTTCATAAGTCTTGAAGTCAAATGAGTTATAAAACAAAAGTCGACAAAAGTTGTCGCAACTTACGTTCATAATTTTACTCATACTTTAGGTCAAATGTCCCAAAGCTTTTCTCCCAATTTACTTGGAATTACGGGGTTATCTACCCACCAAACTGAATATCTATGAGCCTAGTTTCTAACGCATTAAACCGTTTGTCAATACAATCTCCGACATGAGAGATATTCACGTTTTCGCGAGACTGCGCCAAGCAGCTCTTGATGGGACCCACATAGGCGGTTAAGACTTTTAGATGTATATAACACGCCTCAAGCCCGGTTTTAAATCATTTTTTTTCAGTATATGCAGACCTTAGAACCCTAAGAACACCTTCTCAAGGTTCTCTCATGATCCAAGACAAAAATAAAGGGAAAACAACACAAATCAAGTGTCGGGAATCCTGTGGCACTAGTAAGTTCCTTATTCTTCTTGTTGTTGCTGATTTTTATGTTGTTCCGGCTTGTGTGGGAGATTGTTTTAAGCTTTTTATGCTCTGTAAAATACTCCCTCAAGTTTTAATCTCAACCTAGGTGATTTCAAACCTTCTAAAGTGATTCTAGTGCCGG
Source organism: Nicotiana obtusifolia (assembly GCA_002018475.1). Taxonomy (NCBI): domain Eukaryota; kingdom Viridiplantae; phylum Streptophyta; class Magnoliopsida; order Solanales; family Solanaceae; genus Nicotiana; species Nicotiana obtusifolia. The sequence continues at coordinate 184,545 of MCJB01012106.1, forward strand.
AAAACCCTAATTGATTGCTAGCTTCGCTCCCTTGTTTTTGTGGCGGCATTGGAGGGACATTTCGTGGTCAATTAAGGTCAATTGGAGTTTTTCTTTCTGTTCAAATGTAAGGAACCTCTTACCCTACATGTATTTAAAATTATCCAAGTTACGGCTAAGTCGTTGAAGCTAGAACTTGTGAGATATATGTCGAATGGCTTGCTAGTAATGTTGTTGGTTGGTGGACTGTTTTGGGAGTCTCAAGATGATTGTTATTGATGTTGTTTGGGCTGTTTGCTGATTGTTTTAAATTGTGTGAAGTCACATAAATAAGGGAGGTGCTTTCTGTTTCATCGTAAAATAGGTTACGGTTGATACATAATAGTTACGATGCTTGTCGGTTACTGTAGACTAAGGAGTCGTTGAATTTTCATACCTTGAGATTGGGCAGTATATACAAGGTATGTGAGGATATCCCTTTCCTTCTTTTGCACGACTTCGTTTATGCGTAATGTAATGAACGAGCTTCCAAAGATAATCCACTCTTAGAGGCTAGTAGTACTTACATTATTTCCCTTCATATGGAATGATTGATGTTGATGTTACTTCTCTTATTCTTATGTTATCAATGTTGTTGGTACTTCTTGATTCTTATAAGATTCTTCATGAGGATTTAGTCCTGATAACGTGTACGGAGGATACCGACCTTACATCACTCCGAAAGGTTCAAAATGTGATTCCAATTAGTCCAGCACGCATCATATATATGTATCTATTTTACTCTACCGAGCTGCGGTATAGTCGGCCGGGTATGGCACCTATTGTGCAACCACTGATCAGCTGGGTTTTACCGAGCTCCACGTGGCCGGGTATGACTTTACCGAGCCATATGATGGACGGGTATGTTTTTACCAAGCCTATTAGGGCCGGGTACGATATGATGATAATGATGCTCACAGAGGCGTATGTTTTAAAAGTTTATGTATATATATATATGCATAAACTTTTAAAACATACGCCTCTGTGAGCATCATTATCATNTTAACAACCACGTATGCAAATGTATACATACAATAAGATCGCCATCTTCACACCGACAGAACTCGCCATGCAAAAACGTGTCAGGTTAAGGACCACTTTTCCCTCTCACATTTATCATTACTCTTCCTGCATAGGGCTAATGACTACCCTCATTCATTGCATGAGGCTAAGCACCGCCTCTATTATTGCTCAAGGCGAAACATCGCCTTTCCTCATATGAGACTAAGCACTATCTCAATTACATTTCACAAGGCTAAGCATTGCCTTTATTATTCCATAAGGCTAAACACTGCCTTTCCTCGCATGAGACTAAGCTCCGTCTCCATTACATTACATGAGGCTAAGCATTGCGTCCTGTTACAACCCATATTTGCATACGTTAGCTTAAGCTGTAAATTAGTCTACGTAGGTCCGAGAAGAGATTATCTTTGAGATGATAAGAATTTAGTCCTATTTGTCTTAAATGATACAAGGGTGTATAAGAGTGGTTAACAAGTACTAGAAGTTAAACGAATCAAGGATGCTGTAACTCGTATTTTCGGGTAAATCTAGAGGTGATTAATATTGTCAAGAGGTTATGTTTTAAGGTATTTGAATCATATAATACATGTTTCATAAGTCTTGAAGTCAAATGAGTTATAAAACAAAAGTCGACAAAAGTTGTCGCAACTTACGTTCATAATTTTACTCATACTTTAGGTCAAATGTCCCAAAGCTTTTCTCCCAATTTACTTGGAATTACGGGGTTATCTACCCACCAAACTGAATATCTATGAGCCTAGTTTCTAACGCATTAAACCGTTTGTCAATACAATCTCCGACATGAGAGATATTCACGTTTTCGCGAGACTGCGCCAAGCAGCTCTTGATGGGACCCACATAGGCGGTTAAGACTTTTAGATGTATATAACACGCCTCAAGCCCGGTTTTAAATCATTTTTTTTCAGTATATGCAGACCTTAGAACCCTAAGAACACCTTCTCAAGGTTCTCTCATGATCCAAGACAAAAATAAAGGGAAAACAACACAAATCAAGTGTCGGGAATCCTGTGGCACTAGTAAGTTCCTTATTCTTCTTGTTGTTGCTGATTTTTATGTTGTTCCGGCTTGTGTGGGAGATTGTTTTAAGCTTTTTATGCTCTGTAAAATACTCCCTCAAGTTTTAATCTCAACCTAGGTGATTTCAAACCTTCTAAAGTGATTCTAGTGCCGGAAAACCCTAATTGATTGCTAGCTTCGCTCCCTTGTTTTTGTGGCGGCATTGGAGGGACATTTCGTGGTCAATTAAGGTCAATTGGAGTTTTTCTTTCTGTTCAAATGTAAGGAACCTCTTACCCTACATGTATTTAAAATTATCCAAGTTACGGCTAAGTCGTTGAAGCTAGAACTTGTGAGATATATGTCGAATGGCTTGCTAGTAATGTTGTTGGTTGGTGGACTGTTTTGGGAGTCTCAAGATGATTGTTATTGATGTTGTTTGGGCTGTTTGCTGATTGTTTTAAATTGTGTGAAGTCACATAAATAAGGGAGGTGCTTTCTGTTTCATCGTAAAATAGGTTACGGTTGATACATAATAGTTACGATGCTTGTCGGTTACTGTAGACTAAGGAGTCGTTGAATTTTCATACCTTGAGATTGGGCAGTATATACAAGGTATGTGAGGATATCCCTTTCCTTCTTTTGCACGACTTCGTTTATGCGTAATGTAATGAACGAGCTTCCAAAGATAATCCACTCTTAGAGGCTAGTAGTACTTACATTATTTCCCTTCATATGGAATGATTGATGTTGATGTTACTTCTCTTATTCTTATGTTATCAATGTTGTTGGTACTTCTTGATTCTTATAAGATTCTTCATGAGGATTTAGTCCTGATAACGTGTACGGAGGATACCGACCTTACATCACTCCGAAAGGTTCAAAATGTGATTCCAATTAGTCCAGCACGCATCATATATATGTATCTATTTTACTCTACCGAGCTGCGGTATAGTCGGCCGGGTATGGCACCTATTGTGCAACCACTGATCAGCTGGGTTTTACCGAGCTCCACGTGGCCGGGTATGACTTTACCGAGCCATATGATGGACGGGTATGTTTTTACCAAGCCTATTAGGGCCGGGTACGATATGATGATAATGATGCTCACAGAGGCGTATGTTTTAAAAGTTTATGTATATATATATATGCATCATGCATTCATGTCAGTAGCCCTCAGAGGTACCTAGATGTTACAGGTTGTATAGTCTCTATTCCTTTTTACTTTATTGTTCTTGCTTATGCTTTCCTGCCTTACATACTCAGTACTTTATTCGTACTAACGTCCTTTTATTTGTGGACGCTGCATGTCGTGCTACAGGTCCTGATAGACAGGTAGACGAAGCTCCCCCACCACAGTAGGCAGCCCAGTTCAGCGATTATTGGCGAGATCCCTTCTCCGGACTTGCCGTGTCTTGGTATGCATTTTTGTTATAGGCATTATGGGTATGTCGGGGCCTTGTTCCGCCAATGTTGAATCACTTATGTTCCTATAGAGGCTCTTAGACATGTGTCGATTCATGTATAGTTTGGATGGCCTTGTCAACTAATTTTTGTTGTATAGTCTCTCATGGCAGCTTGTCAGCTCGCACCTTATACGTAGCTTTATGATAGCTATGTCGGCTCATGACATATATGTTCATGCCATTGTCTAGCATTATTGGTTGTTTAGGATTCATGTCTACCATTTATACTGATCTCATCGGCCCTTATAGATAATAACAAAAGTTAGATAAACTGTGCGCTGGTGCTCGGCAAGTATGGCCCGGGTGCCAGTCATGGCCCTCCAGTTTGGGTCGTGACAAACTTGGTATCAGAGCAAGTCTGTCCTAGGGGTTGTGTATGAGTCGTGTCTAGTAGAGTCTGGCACTCATAGAATTCTCCTAGAATAAAAGCAAACATTCCAGTATTAAAATGGCCCCATACGAGGCACTACACGGGAGGAGATGTAGATCACCAGTTGGATGGTTCGAAGTCGGTGAGACAGAATTGTATGGGCCAAATTTGATTCACCAAGCCATTTAAAAGGTGAAAGTGATAGAAGAGCGACTGAAGGCGGCAAAAAGCAGGCAAAAATCTTATTCTGATGTCCGACGTCGTGACCTGGAATTTGAGGTTGGTGATTGGGTTTTCCTGAAGATCTCGCCGATGAAGGGTGTTATGCATTTTCGAAAGAAGGGTAAACGGAATCCGCGATATATCGGGCCATACAAAATTCTTCGACAAATTGGACAGGTTGCTTATGAGTTAGAATTGCCATCTGAATTGGAATTTGTCCACCCGATATTCCATGTATCTATGTTGAGGAAATGTATTGGAGACCCTTCTTGGGTCGTCCATATCAAAGATGTACAAGTTACAAAGGATTTATCATATGAAGAAATGCCAGTGGCTATATTAGATTGACAAGTCCGCAAGGTGAGAACAAAGGATGTAGCTTCCGTCAAAGTATTGTGGAGGAACAATAATACGGAAGAAATGACATGGGAAGCAGAAGATGAGATGAAGTCTAAATACCCTTACCTGTTCCAGAATGAAGATAATGAGGAGTCCAGGGGAACGCAGGACGCATTAGAAGGAGAAACGTCTCTACGAGGGAAGCAATAACTTGAGAATACTCTTTCTTAATACAAAATGGTGATATGCAAATAATGTACGTAGCTATAATGCTTTGTATAGTCTTGTAAGGCCATAGGTTGGGTTTAACTACTTGGAAGTTTTGCTAGTGTCCATTTAGTAGAGGAAACTCAGCCTGAAATTACCGTCAGAAATCCATGAAGAGTTAGACTCCGCGTAAACCCTTACATTCGAGGACGAATGTTCCTAAGGGGGGGAGGGTGTTACAACCCATATCTGCATACGTTGGCTTACGCCGTAAGTTAGTCTACGTAGGTCCGAGAAAAGATTATCTTTGAGATGATAAGAATTTAGTCCTATTGGCCTTAAATGATACAAGGGTGTATAAGAGTGGTTAACAAGTACTAGAAGTTAAGCGAATCAAGGATGTTGTAACTCGTATTTTCGAGTAAATCTAGAGGTGATTAATATTACCAAGAGGTAATGTTTTAAGTTATTTGAATCACATAATACCCATTTCATAATTCTTGAAGTCAAACGAGTTATGAAACAAAAGTCGACAAAAGTTGTCGCAACTTACGTTCATAATTTTACTCATACTTTAGGTCAAATGTCGCTAAGCTTTTCTCCAAATTTTCGTGGAATTACGAGGTGATCTACCCACCAAGTTCAACACCTATGAGTCTAGTTTCTAACGCATTAAACCGTTTTTCGATATGATCTCCGAGTTATGAGATATTCGCATTTTCGTGAGACTGCGCCAAGCAGCTCTCGATGGGGCCCATATAGGCGGTTAAGACGTGTAGATGTATATAACACGCCTCGAGCCCGGCTTTAAGTCATTTTCTTTCAGTATATGCAGACCTTATAAGCCTAAGAACACCCTCTCAAGGTTCTCTCATGATCCAAGACTAAAACAAAGGGCAAACAACACAAATCAAGTGTCGGGAATCCCGTGGCGCTCGTAAGTTCCTTATTCTTCTTGTTGTTGCTGATTTTTGTGTTGTTCCAGCTCGTGTGGGAGGTTGTTTTATGTTTCTTATGCTCTGTAAAATACTCCCTCAAGTTTTAATATCAACCTAGGTGATTTCAAACCTTCTAATGTGATTCTAATGCCGAAAAACCCTAATTGATTGCTAGCTTCGCTCCCGTGTTTTTGTGGCGGCATTGGAGGGATATTTCGTGGTCAATTAAGGTCGAATTGGAGTTTTTATTTCTGCTAAAATGTAATAAACCTCTTACCCTACATGTATTTAAGATTATCCAAGGTACGGCTAAGTCGTTGAAGCTAGAACTTGTGAGATATATGTCGAAAGGCTTGCTAGTAATTTTGTTGGTTGGTGGACTATTTTGGGAGGCTCAAGATGATTATTATTGATGTTTTTTGGGCTGATTACTGATTGTTTTTACTTGTGGTAAGTCATGTAAATAGGGGAGGTGCTGTCCGTTTCATCGTAAAATAGGTTACGGTTGATACATAATAGTTACGACGCTTAAACGATAACGATAGTGTCATTTCTGTTATTGTACACTAAGGAGTCGTTGCATTTTCATAGGGCAGTATATACAAGGTATGTGAGGCTATCCTTTTCCTTCTTTTGCACGACTTCGATTGTGCGTAATGTAATGAACGAGCTTCCAAAGATACTCCACTCTTAGAGGCTAGCAGTACTTACATTGTTTCCCTTCTTATGGAACGATTGATGTTGATGTTACTTCTCTTATTCTTATGTTATCAATGTTGTTGGTACTTCCTAATTCTTATAAGATTCTTGATGAGGATTTAGTCCTGATAACGTGTACGGAGGATGCCGACTTTACGTCACTTCGAAAGGTTCAAAATATATGTATCTATTTTACTCTACCGAGCCGCGCTATAGTCGGCCGGGTACGGCACCTATTGTGCAACCACTGATCAGTTGGGTTTTACCGAGCTCCACGTGGCCGGTTATGATTCTACCGAGCCTTATGATTGTCGGGTACATTTATTCTGAGCCTATTAAGGCCGGGTATGATATGATGATAATGATGCCCATAGAGGCGTATGTTTTAAAAGTTTATGTATATATATATATATGCATCATGCATTCATGTTTGTAGCCCTCACAGGTACCTAGATGTTACAAGTTCTATATTCATTCTCGCATATGACTAAGCATCAGTTTTTCCAGTAATCAAACAATCGATATCTCCGCATCTTTGCATTTTATAGGCTGAAACATCGCCACATTGTCCGAAGGTGTCATAGTCTGAAGGCATCATCCTCATAGCCCGAAGACATCATGCCATGGTTTGAGGATCTCTCGAAACGACACATCATCATTAAAAGGCATCATAGTTCAGAGGCACCATCATGGCCCGAGGATACCATTTCATGGCCTGCGAATCCCCATCATACGCTTCATGGCCCAGGACGTCATGGTCTAAGGACATCATCCTCATCATCCAAAGACAACTCTCATGGTCCGAAGGGAATTTGTGTCGTGTTTAAATTTTTGTAATAACCCTATATATTCGCGTGCATCGTGTTTTAAGTTTTGCACATAACTCGGGAAGTAACCGTTATACAAACAGGAGCAATTCTCGCTTCGGTTTCCGCTCACAACGTTCACCTCCCCTGATTATCTCAAATGTAACCAATAATTAGCAAATATCTGTAACATTCAATTCGCATTCATAGCTCCATCCGAAATTATCCATTACTCATGATACCCTCCTATACAAAAGATCGTTCGTCGAAACATATAACCATTCTTATAATAACTCCATCGATGTCATCCGCTATTGGATCCAGAACTACACGCTGCCTAATTCCCGTAACACTAGAAATATGTAGGAAACTCAAGAACCAGGGCTCAGCCTCCATTTTTTTAGCACACATCATCCTCGCTCACTTCAGACAAAATTGGTCATCAATTTCTTTACCTCGATAACTCTTTCATTATTCTTGGGGAAAGAGGGGCAGCTGGTGATACCCAATTTTGCCCCTCATATCGTATAAATATTATATATACTTTCAAAATATCATTTTGCATTATTACTCAATTTACAAGAATCTTATTAGTATTTTCTATAATATTTCATTGTGTTTCAAGCATTAAAATTGATTTCTTCTATTTAATTTGTTCAAGTATTTTTCAATTATATCTTCAAATTACTTTAGAGTGATTTAATCACTTAAATATATCATTTTATACCCACATGCATCTTATAATATTTTATCTCATTTTGTACATAATTACATTTGCATTTTTTCTATTTTTGTCTATACTAGTTGCAATAGTAACCTACGTTCTATAAATAATTATGTTTATTATATTATTTATGCTAAAATATAATTTTTATATTTTTATAATGGTAAGCCATTATTTTCTACTATTTTACTGCATAAGTAAATTTTTACTGTTTATTAAATACTTTTTATAAATTATGTATATTAATTTATAGCCCAACATAGGGCTAACTTCGGACCAAAATCATGCCTAACTTATTAGTCCAATGCCCCCAGCCCAAAACAAACGACACTTTTTAGAAACCCGGTCGCAACTCACTTCAAACGACTAGCCCCACCGGTTTTAAAATCCTTGTCGTTGATCTCCCAAGATCGACAGCCCAGGATCACCCCATCGTTTTAAATTACCCGGCCCAACCCTAGTCCTCACATTTCACTCTTCCGCCCCAAATGCTCTCCTCTCCTATCACACCAAACCCTAGCCGCCTCAACCCGAATCCTAGTCTGTACCAAAGAGAATATGGAGATCTTCCATATTTCCTTTCCTTTTTCTATACTCGTAGCATTTTCTTGACATTACTCGGTTTGTACTGAGTTATTTAAGGAAGCCACCATTTGGGAGGTTTATTTGGCTCAGATTCATGATGGTTACTATATTCGCGACTTGATACACCACTACCAGGCCATGTGGGTCCGATTCAGCGAGATTTATGACTATTTATGTTATCTTTTTAAACTAGGGTAAACCCGATTTTCTCCTAGATTGATTCCGAGTGATTTATGTGTTGATCTTTACTGCTATATAAACTCCCCTTCCCCGTTCCTCTCTAAGTGTGAACAATCACTGACACTACTGCTATTCTCTCACTCTCACTTCTCTTATATTACTCTGAGGCTTAATCTCTTGGCGACTAAAAGCCAAGGCCATCGGAATTCAATTATTAGACCTTTCTTAGTGTGAGCACTGCCCGAGGTTCCTTCGAAACCCTTGGGAACTCTGAGGCACTGAGATTCCTAGGTTCCACTACTCATCTTGCTATTAACGATTGCGATATTAATAAAATTGTTCTTGTTCTCTACTTGTTTGTCAATTAGTAACTGGTAATTCCTTTGACCTTTGTAGTTTCATCTTTGTTGGTGAACCAATGTGTTAACTTGCTATCCCTGCTTACAACCCTATTTGCTTCAAGATTAGTTTGTGATTCTAAACTTGTGACTCACCTAGTTTTGTAACCTGGATTCTGGATTTCTTAAGCATGTCTTACTATACTGTGTATTTGTTGTTGTTGATGCCTACTATACAATGCGATCCAATCTCCCAACTCCAAACCATTGAGAGGAACTATTGCCCTGATGTGTTTGTATATTCTATTTACCTTAGGTCATTCATGTGTAGCTTGTTATCTTCTTCAATGATCATGTTATTTATAAATGTCATCACTGGCTGAATCTCTAAAACAATATCCCATGTTTTTCTGTAATTCCATTGTGTGATCTGCTCGACTCTATGTTTCTAAGTGTTGGCAAGGGCTTTCTAGTGTAAACTTCAATGTTCAGCCTTTTTTCTTGTATATGATTAATTAGCACTAGGCTTGACAATTACCTATCCCGTTAACGTAGGGTCTATACATTCATCTACCATGAACCCTAATGTCTGCTTGTCTTGTTAGCCTAAGGTTGACATATTCTTCTACCTACTATGAGTTCTTAGAATTCTTGTGCTACGGTTAGTGTCCCTCTTGTTAAGTCTCATGATCAACTAAGTATGTTTGCCCAAATTATGCTACCCGTACGATTGTTAGGCAATGCTTTCCTATTAAAATCTTCACATGAAGATTGTACTCCACCCTCTTCTTGCGCATGATTTTGCTTGGCTGTCATATGCAGTTCTTTGAGTTTGTCCAATTTTGAAACAATTTTTGCAGTGGTTTGCTAGTACATGATACCCTATCTTGTCCCTGTTAATTTGGTTACTTGCCCGTATGTGGCTTTGATGCCTGTCAACTCAGCATGGCCCTATCTATTGGCTGAAACTGTAGTTCTTTCAGTTGTGAAACTACGTGTTTAAATTACTCCATGAGTAGTTCTGTTACATGTATGGATAATCTGATATACATTAGCTTAATTACTGAAATTGTTTGGGCTTGGTATATTGGGCCTACCTTAGGTATTTGGGGTTTGAAGCACACTGTTTGCGCTTGGAGTTTGGGCATGTTTTCCGCATGAAGTTATAAGCCTATTTGAAGGCCCATATGTGTTACTAGGTTATTCTATATTTGTATTTGGGCCTCTCATCATTCAATGTGGTTTATAATAATTTGTAAAACTGAATGATAGGGGAGTTAGTGAAAAACGGG
>MCJB01012106.1:194928-290572 GCA_002018475.1 Nicotiana obtusifolia
GGGGGGGGGCTGGACTATTCTAAGGCTCGTATAGACGTGTAGAAAATATGCCGATAGGGTTTAATTGCCTCTCTTGATACTTGTTTTGATGTGCCTTGATTATACAAACTAGTAGAAATCATGTCTATAAGAATCACACACACTTCACTTAACTTGTCTAATACTGGTACATTATTCAAAGCCTGTTAGCTTAAGTAATTGCTACACGTGCTTCCATGTCTATCGGAATGCACTTAAATAACATGTTTATAGGGATCAAACACTTTGTTTAATTATTAGACAGCATGCCTATAGGATATGATAATACTCGCCTTTGATAATGCTCATCTAGATACAATGTCTATAAGGTTTTAATTAATTAATCAGCTGCTTTCTGTTACTTGTTATTATACTGCCCCACTTGGATGATATGCCAATAGGCATAAGTATGATCAAAATCAAGTTCGAATTCTGGCTTTTAGAAATCCGGCCTATAGGATACTGTAACTCGCCTAGAAAAACTGTTTATAAAATGAATGCTGTTAATTCTGAGCTTTCAAGTTGTTTTACTGCCTCGTTGTGCAAACAATTAAGATATCATGCCTATAGGGTTTGTAACATTCATAAGCTGCGAATTCGTAAATCTAAAGTTGCAATACTGCCTGTACAAAATACTAGAAATCAGAATCATATAAAAACCATGCCTATAGGATTCAACGATTCTAATGCATCTTAATTATCTATTGCCTAATCTGCCCGCGTGCATTTGCTGTTTATGTGTGGAGGCGAACTTGAGCCATTTGTTGTCTTTATATGAAGTCCCACATGTGTTGAATGCACGCCTAGTTTTGTCATTTTGAGCATCCTAAGTAAACTCTAGAACAACCCAATAGTAGGTCCAAATCCTCCTAGACCATAGGCATAGGACGGGTAGCGCACGCATAAGAGACGATTTAGAATTGAATTAGAGCGCTTTAAGTAAACAACTTTAACTTAGTAACCAGGTAGCAGGAGATGATAGTCTGTGCCCGCTGAATAATATGAGTAACCCCTACACTAAGGGAGTTGCGAAGTATTATTTATGTTGCAAGGGGTGATCCATTAAGCTAAAAAACTTAGGACCCCCCTCCTTTTATATGTTGATGTTCACGTTTAGTCCTCAAATATAGAATAGTCAAGTCATACCTTGTAACCTCTTAGAACTTGTACTGATTATCTATATAGTTTAATTGTTGTCCGATTTCCTTATACTTGTTCATAGAAGATTTGTTTTTTAAAATTCTTTGTCCTCGTTCACTTATATGATCACATATGATAACTATAATCTGATAATCCCACGTAGCATAAATTTCAACTAGCATCCATAGTTGTGGACCTAGAAGAGTGCCTAACACCGTCTATTTGAAGTAATTTGAGCCCTTACCCATGGTAACACGAACTAGTCAAAACCGAGTTATTTACAAATAGGTGCCCTAACGCACCTTAAAATCGTTAGGTGGTGACTCTTCTCTTTTAGCACCCATTTAAAAGAGTTGTCACATGTCGAAATCCGCTTTCGAGAGAAAAAGGGCGCGACACTAACTATTGTATTCTTCACTTGAAACTTCATCATATAAGAGGAAGTTGAACCTTGAATGGTTTAGTAACTTAACGATAGAGAATATGAAATGGAAGTTTACTGTTGTCACTTATAGTCTTAAGGAAATTCATTAATACTTTCTTGTCTTCTTAAAATTAACACCCCTACCTATTGTCTCATACTTGATTGGTATCCTTGTCTACAAAACATAGTAATGAATTTGGAGTTTGTTTGAGAGCATGATAGACTAAGGATCGTGCTGTTAAGGTCAAAACTGAGCTACGTACCTATATGGATGCCTCTGTTGATGTTGTTACCTTTTAGGAAATCTTAACAAGGCTATCAGTACATGTATTTATTAGATTCAGGACTCAACCATGTGTGTATGTACTTCTGATTGTTTTGAAGATAGTTTAAATGGTTGTTGAAGTACTGTGAACGTGGTTAAGGGTTCCCGAACGTTTGAACCACGTAGTAGAACTAATGAGATTAATATGCATGTCCTCCTTATTATTTTGGTCGCTTTACATTGCATTCCAGAATTGGAATTGATTTGCTGATAAGTGTTACTTACTCCTCTTGTTCTTACATCTGTGTGACAATGCATGTTATAAATGCATTTTAAGGCCATCGCTAGACATTATAAGCTTGTTTACAATAGCTGGCTTTTACTTTCTTGGTACTGGTCTCAAGGTTAATTATGTAATTCTAAAGTGTTCATGTCTTTGCACTTTGATGACATTCCCTATGGCTTCTAAACTCTATGTGTTCGAACCTTTTGTGTCCAGTGCTGCCCTCATGTTAACTATTAAGTGAATACCTCATTTATATCTAATCCTCTGAGGTAGAGTAAATGTACGTGGCTAAGGGTATTTGGAGTGAAACTAGGTATGTGGTTAAGATGTCTTTCCCTGACACAAGCACTGTGATGGTAGGCTACAATCTCATGTTTTAGTCACTTATTGCACTCTAATTCACTGTACTTTATTTGTGTTTGAGCCTTAATTGGTAGTGTTTTGCACTTATTGTGTCTTTTATGCCATGTAGGAGTGATTCCGAGCTATGTAGATGTTTTGGAACTAATTCGAGATATTTGGAGCTTTGAAGTCTGAGTAAAAGCCCAAGGGATTAAGTCGGGATTGTGTTCGGGGGTCGAGGACCAAGTCTGGATGTCAAAATTTGATGTTTGAGCCATACACTGAGAAACCCCACTGCCACAGCGCGTGGGACGCCGCGGCTGCCTAGTTCCTAATGCGTGACAGATTTTGACTCTCTGGATATCCGCACTAATGCCCCGCATGACGCGTCACCCCATGTGGCGCGCCTGTGTAGTTTTAACATTGTTAATGTCCTACTTTGGCTAAGAGAAGGTGGATTCAGCTGGGCCAGATCCTACTTGGTATAAATACATGGCAAACATTATTTTCTGTACTTTTGGACACATATTCGACCTAAGGAGGCTAAGGAGGAGTTGGAAGAACACAAGCACAATGATTTCATGGTTCCTTCCTCGCTCAAAATCCATGTTTGGATTGAATTTATGTTTTCCTTGCAAGGCGGCCATTTCATCAAGGGATTCAAGTTTTGTGGTGTCGAGGTAAGCTTATGTGTTTGAAGATTGTATGCTCGCCGCGGTATAGACTTTTTAGGTTGAAGAATGCACTGAGGAGTTGATGGAAATTTTTGGCTGAAGAAGGCAATTCTGCGGTCTGTTTCGCAATCGCAGAACTGGTTTGTGGGTCGCATATCCATCGCATAGTTGAGCATAGAGTTATTGAATTTTGAAAATTATGTTGCGCCCATTCTGCAGTCGCATAATTCATTCAGCAGCCGCATAAGTGGTCTACGGACCGAAAACCTATTGCAGACCGATCCTGTGCAGCCCAGTTCTTCGCAGCATTTTTGCGGTCCATTTTGTAGACCGCATACTAGTTATGCGGTCAATTCTGTGATCGCAAACTTGAGTTCGGCGGTCCATTTTCCTATGTTTTCTTACCTGACCCCATTTTGATAAATAGCCTTTGGGGCTTATTTTGGGGCGATTACCTGATGATTTTAGAGAGAGGTAAGAGTATTATAGAGAGAGAAGGAGGAAACCTAGCACTCTGATCATCCAGTCTTGCACCAACCATCAAGAATCAAGGAAACCCACCACTAGATTATCATCTATCCGGTTAAGTCATACTTCTAATCTTTCATGCAAGAGGTTATGAGTTCTATTATATTGTGGGGGTTGGAAATAGGCCATGCATGTGACCAGAAGTTGTAGTATGTGGGATTAATAAACCATTTTTGTTAGTTTTTTGCTGAAATTGGTTGAGGAAGGAAGATATTACCATTGTAGATCTTTGTAGTCTATTTTGCATACTAGATGTTTGACGAAATTCCTACGAGGTTTACACCATGTTGATCCTTCTAATTATTATCCGATTTTCGCTATTTTCCTATAGATTGTTATTGCTATAAGTGTTAGGATGTTGTAGTAACTTAAGGAAATCTCAAACAACGTATGTTGGCTAAACTCCTCTTTTAGAATTTAACCCCACAATGGCCTTGTAAGTCCCCTGTTGCTCGTTATAAATTGATTATTTCGAACAAGCATTGTGTCAACAGATATATGCGATCAAATTGTATTCCAAACGTTCTTCTTTTTTGAGTTATTATTTGAGAAGGTGATTAAACATGGGTTGTGTGTTACTAATGTTATGATTTGAAACGTGATTCTAATGAAAACTAGCATGTCGACTTGTGTAAGAAATTACATGAGTCTGAGACTCTTAATTTTGTTAGTTGCTCAAATGTGTATCTAAAGTCTTGAATTAAAATATGTTGTTGTTGATAATCTATAAGGATGCTTAAAAGTGAAAGAAGGAGGTTGGAGATGGAAAGTGTGGTCACCGTGCCAATAATGAGAGTCATACTTGTACGCAAACGTGACTGTTTTAAGTAATGCTATATGTTGTAAGCGTTTCCAATGTCTCTTTAGCTCTTATACATACATATATATATATATATATATATATATATATATATATATTCATGAGTTGAATTGTGTATTGCCCATTTTGGGAAAAGTACTTCAAGAATTAAATGACGTGTTACTCGTGAATGGTTGAAAGTACTAATGAAGGTATTTATAGCGTGAAATATAATGAGGCGAATATAACATATGTTTGTACTTTTGTTTCCCTTATGTGCAAAACAAAAATATAGTTTTGGGAGTATCATTAGCAAATTGAGGAAGAATTGGTCGTAAGGCCCGAACCTGAAACTACACATACCGGTGTAGGAGTGGATTGTTATTATTCCCCTTACTTGGGATGAGATTAAAATATTGATGTGATTGAGATTATTCCCCTTAATTTGGATGACATTGTTGATAGCCTTGGATTTAATGTCGACTCACACGGCATATGTGGGGAGACGACCTAGCCGGTCGGGTCGTGATCGGACACCATGTAGCGCACATGGTGGTACTACTCTTGGTAACACCTTTCTTTCGCACCACATGTCAAATCACATTTTTCGTTGCAAGATGGCTAGCCGATTGGGAGTGATCAGACTCCGTGTTTAAAACATGATGGTATATCGGTGCTAATGATCTCCTAGCCAAAAATATATATTATTTTTGTATTTTGAAAATTGGCATGTTTTAACTAGGCATGTGGATATTGTTGATTGTGACTTGCCGTTTGTATGGTCATCCGTTTCTTATATTGGCATTCTATTTTGAAAGTGGACATTTGTCTTTAAATACTAGTACTATTCCATAAGTACTAATGTCCCTTTTGGCTGGGGTGCTACATCTTCAATGGATGCAGGTGGTTTTGATCCTCGTTAGCAGTTACTCTCTATTCAAAAGATTTTGGTGAGCCCTACTATGTTTCGGGCTTCATGTCATTTGACGTTTTACGTTACATTTTGAGGTATAGCCGCGGCCTTGTCGCCGGAACATGCATACTACTCTTCTGTTGTACGTAGAGGCTCTGTAGACAGGTTGTCGGTGGTGTTTGAAGTTGGGAATTGAACTAGATGTGTTGGCATTTTGGAAAATATGTTTTTCATTATATCTATAAACTTGTAACATTTTGGAATTCATCAATGAATACCGTTTGGTAATGGAAGAAGAATGTGGATTACTTGACTCTTGTCGTTTCTGTCAATTGTACTGATTCTTCTATTGTTAATGGGAAAGGTTGGGTAGAAGGCATCTAGTAGGCTTGGTGAACCGAGGTATCTCGGTTGAGCGCCGGTCACGCTCCTCGAGGTCGGGGCGTGATATTCCAATACTTTTATTACATTTGTGATGAATTGCTCCATATCTATGGAGTAGTTCCATTTATGGTTTGATGGAATTGGTGTTGATGATTGTTTGTGGCTTATAACTCTAGTTTTGTGCATTAATGCGTTTTTGGATAATTTAGCTGTTGCGTCTTTACTCACTAGTTCATGTAATCGAGAGAGGCATAACTTGTGATATCGTTGTATTATATTGTTGGTTGAGTCATAGATTCTTCTAAGTAATCGAAAGAGGCTAATTGAATCATTGATTAAGGCCAATTAAGAGAATAATCAAAATAGTTTTTCCTAAAGGCCAATCCACTACGTATTCTTGCATATCTTCACGTGCTTAAATTTGTTCATTTTTTGAGGTTAAGACTTAATTGAGAGAGGATTTTTGGCTAAACGTTTGAACTAATAATTGAGTGAATTCAAGTGACTCACTTGAACATTAGAAGTGAATTATCTAGAGTTAGATCCCAAACAATTATCTTGCACCTATCCAATCAAAACCTTATCTTCCCCCATTTGATAGCTTTCTTTCTTATTCCTTATTCGGAGTGCCATTAGTCAATAGCTTGCACCTATCCAGTCAAAATCATGGATCGAAATCAAGCTAGAAACTACGAGAATACTATTTAAATCTAGTCCCTGTGGATACGATATTATACTATAAAATTTATTTTATTAGTGAGCAAAATTTAAGTGTGTGTTTTTGCGCTCGTCAAATTTTGGTGTCGTTGCCACGGATTAACAATCAATAGTGTTTGAAATAGTTTGTACTGCTAATTCAAGAATTTTTTTTCTTTTTATTTCAATTTTCACTTTTTACATTTGGTGTTCATTGATTGTGCGCAGGTTAAAGGTTTAGATTGGTGCATGACTCGAGCTTCTGCAAAGGAAGTGCTAGCACACGAGCCCGAGATAGAAAAAGAACTACGACAGCCAAGAAAGGAAAGAAATCTCACCGAGTAGTTAGAAAAAGTTGGCAGTCCTCAACCAAAGAAACTATGGCTGGAAATGATGATGATAATGTAGATTTGGCTGCAAGAGAGGCAGCCCAACAACGAGAAAAAGCTGCACGGGATGCTGAGGAAGCAGCTATTAGAGAGGTACAGATTATCTATGACGAAGAGAGGGATCGGAGAATTGCTCAAAATCAAACATTGGTTGCAAACCAGTTCAGAAGAATAGCTCCCTGGCTTGTGAGATCGATGGGCAATTATGTTAGACTGGTCTACAATCAAGGCTTATCAACTGTTAGACCACCTCCAATTGCAGCTAACAATTTTGAATTAGAGCAAGGGTTGCTCCAAACCCTTCAGAATTGATGTGTTTTAAGAGGGAAGATGAACGAATATCCAAACACACATCTAATGGACTTCGTGGAGATTATGAACCCCTTTCAATAGAATAGTGTGTCACAAGATGCAGTATACTTAAGTGCATTCTCCTTCACACTCAAAGATGACGCAAAGTAGTGGCTTCGAAGCCTATCCACGGGATAGATTAGAACATGGGAGGAGATGATCATAAAATTCATTGATAAATATTTCTCCTCAGCTAAGATGGGCAAGTTTAGAAAAGAAATCCATAAATGTTTCAAGAAAGAAACTGAAACTGTGTTTGAATCGTGGGAGAGGTTTAAGGAGATTGTTAGAAAGTGTCAACATAGTGGAATTGAACTCTTGATGCAACTCCAGGACTTTTGGGATGGATTAACACCGGCTTCACGTAGAACATTTAGCACTACAACCGGAGGACCTTTGATGAAGAAGACTCCATATGAGATAGTTACAATTCTTGATAAGTTGTCTGAAGATACTTATCAGTGGCCCTATGAGAGTGTTGAAAGAAGACGATCAATTGGGGTTCCCCAAGTTGATGCTAACACATCTGTGCAGGTACAACTTGATTATATGGCTAAAGAAATAAGAAAGCTGACCTTGGCCATAATATAAAGTGAGCCTCATGTAGCTTTTGATATATGTGGAAGAGGACACCCTACTCATGAGTATCTAGGCTCAACCAAGGAAGTGAATGCTTGGGATATTATAATTTTAATGCAATGGGTAAGAAACACCTAGGTTTTTCATGGAGTTCACCTGGGGGTATCGCAAATGCATGGCAACAAAACAACCCCATATTTCAGGGACAAGGAGCTCCTAGTTGAACCAAGGCAGCAGTTTCAGCCTCAACAGTCAAATCAGCCTGGTCTAGAAGATCTCACGAAGGCCTTCATTGTAAAAACTGATGAGAAATTTGAAGTTCAAGGGGCAACAATTCGAAATTTAGAGAAGCAAGTGGGAGAAATGGCAACAATATTTTCTAAGAGGGTTCCAGGCACTCTCCCTGCTGATAATGAGAGAAATCCCAAAGAAACACTAAATGTTGTAACCCTAAGAAGTGGGCAAGTTGAAAGAATCCACCTCGATCCAAAAAGTTGTGATACTTGAAAAAAAAGTGAGGAGCGGCTGAAAAATGATGTTGATAGGAAGAAAGGCCCAATGAAAGTTGAGAAAAAAGAAGAAGGAAGAAAAATCAAGGTGGAAGGAACATGAGGAGAGCAAGCATATGCCCGCACTACCTTTCCCTCAAAAGTTGTATTGAGAAAAGCTGGACAAGCTGTTTGAGAGATTTCTAGACTTGCTGAAACAGGTTCATATAAACTTACTATTCATGGAAGTCCTCTCACAAATGCCTTCTTGTACAAAATTCTTGAAGGAGGTCCTTACTAAGAAGAGGAAAAAAGAGGAGACCTCAGTGGTCAAGCTCACAGAGCATTGGAGTGCGATATTGCAAAATAAACTCCCACGAAAGTGTGGAGATCTAGGGAGTTTTGTTATACCTTGCTCTCTAGGTACTATTAATTTTGATAAGTCTTGATGTGATTCTAGTTCCTCAATTAATTTAATGCCTCTACCTATTTATTGGAAACTAGAGAAGGAGATCGGAGAGATAAGGTCAGCACCAATAGCGTTGCATCTGGCAGACCAAACGACTGTAATACTCAAGGGGATAGTGGAAGATGTGTTAGTTAGGATGGATAAGTTTGTATTTCCTGTGGATTTTATAGTGGTGAATATGTAGGAAAATAAGGAGGTCCCCCTTATCCTAGGAAGACCATTCATAGCAACGGGTATAGCGATATTGGATATACATGAGAGAGAACTCATTCA
This sequence comes from Nicotiana obtusifolia, assembly GCA_002018475.1. Classification (NCBI taxonomy): domain Eukaryota; kingdom Viridiplantae; phylum Streptophyta; class Magnoliopsida; order Solanales; family Solanaceae; genus Nicotiana; species Nicotiana obtusifolia. The sequence continues at coordinate 203,947 of MCJB01012106.1, forward strand.
TAGAGTGGGTGAGGTGACTGTTACTTTCAAGATGGATGTAGAAAAGGGGGTGCAAAAAGCAAAATCAGCTGCAAGTGTTGAGAGGAAGGTAAAGGGCTCAAAAGAGAAGGCTACAGGGAGCGAGAAAGATAAGTGTGGGGTGTACCCCAAACAGGCTGAGAAGAAGCTGTCTGCATGGATATGTGCATCAATTAGGGCGTGAGGAATGGAGCCCAACATCGACTCAGACCCCGACTAGATATTAAGTGAAGTTTCCTCTACCTTATGCTCTTTAATTATGTGTCATGGGGACATGCCACAACTTAAAGTGTGGGGTGGGGGATATGTTTTATGTATGTATATTAGTTTTAGTGTTTTTTATTTTGTTAGTTTTAGTAGTTAGAGTTAGAAAAAAAATTGAAAACATAAAAATATTAAATTTTTCGATATTTTCCGATGATAGATATCATCGACGAGTTTCTTGAGGGATTAAAGTGGAAGGGAAAAAACAAAAAAGATTTTCATTTATTAGGAAGTGTAATAATTCCCCTTTGGTCTTTCTTGGTATCGCGGTTCTTTTCTAAGGGTTTTGTTTGAACCCTTAGAAGGAAGTGTGAGATGGTTTGTCAAAGTTTGATGAGTTCTTAGGAATGGTGCTTTTGGTAATTACTAGTTGATGTTTAAGAGGTAGTTGGTCTGTGTGGCTCAGTTGGGTTCTTCCTTCCAAACTTTGCTGAACAACAGGAGGGATCTTCTGATTGATGTTGATCCGAGCTGCTGAATTATGTGCATTATCACTAGCAGGGGGATATATATTGGTATCAATTGGACTACCCTGCTTAGATTTAAGATGTTCATATTTGATGGTAGATATAACTGAAGCCTGGGCAGTGATACCTGAGATTGTTGTGATTGTTTGGAGATGGTAGGGTCAATTTACTTTGATGCATTCGTCATCCTCTGTTGGCTTAAATTGGTTTTCTCAATTGGAGCACCATACTCCACCAACTCAAGTTCACTTTGCTCCTTTGCATTGTTAGTTGAATTGTCAATGGTATTACCTCAAGCACCTGGTTCCTGTAAGCATGCAAATTAGTTCTTTTGGATTGGTGTGACAGTTGGCTCCGTGACTTGGTTGTTTGACAATTTGGTACCACTCTTCTCACCAGGTGGAGTCGATAGACGTTGGTCTTGGCCAAGCCTTTTTGATACCATGCCCGACCCTATGGTGGTCGCTGGAATTTGTCTTCACCTCGACCTCTAGGGTTCCAGTGGTGGACGAATCTGAAATTTTGTGTTGCGGCTGTATGTGAGTTGGAGAGCAAACTCCTTGGTTTGTAACCAATATATTTGGCCTAGCAGCAAGCTGAGATTTTGCATCGAGGACCAATCGATTATTTTCTACAGTATTTACTCTACTATCTTTGAAATCTCTGACTACTGGGGATGAATTGAGAGAGGCGTCCAGTTGGGGTTAATTCGCATTGAAAACACGCTTCTTTTGAGTATGATCCGGTGGTTTTCCACCACCGGACAGTGGAGTATTGTGCATACCGGCGCTACAATTACTGTTCACTAGTGACCTCTGTACAGAGAGAAAATTTTGGGGTGGTGGAGTGGTCCGTGCGCTTGTAATATCAACTTTCATTAAATTCATCTAAGAATGAGCTTGACAAAGAAAGATAGAACATGAGATATGAACTTCAAATCTAAAAATGACTTAATATCGTCAAACAATGCAAGAGAAATCAATTCCAATTAATAAAAGATAAGATCTTTACACAATTCTCCAAAAGTCAACAAAAGTCAACCCCAACCTTGCCCGGTCAAAACACATGTCCAAGGGTATCTCTCGACTATCCATAACCCCATGTTTCCATATATATGTTTTGTTTTCATATTCTAGTCCAATTCGACTCTCAAATTTCAAATTTTTATATTTCAAAACATAGACAATATTCCCAAAAATTTCTCTTCAAATTCCGTAGATTAGAGGTTAAATCTCATAAATAATCATGTAATATAACTAAAGATTGACCAAACTCACTTACGCAACAGTCGTATGTAAAAATCCTTCCTCAAAATCGCCTTCCACCGAGTCTAGGGTTCTAAAATATGAAAGTGAAGCTAAGTCTTTTTCTCCAGCCATTTTATTCCGGTACGGAAGTCGCAATCGCGACTTGGGGTTCTCAATCGCGAACCGTCACAAATGCTAACATACCATCGTAAATGCGGCACCTGACAAGATCAGGGAAATGTCGCAAAAGCGACACCGACTTCAAATTTGGGAAGTCAGTCCCCTTCGCAAATACGGCCAGATGGTCGCAAATGCGAGATACCCAGCCAAAGGCCACCCTTTGCAATTGTGATCATGGGGTTGTAAATGTGATACGTGAGTCCCCCTGCCAACTTTGCAATTGCGATGTTGATTCTCGCAATTGCGATAATTGGAGCACCAAAACACTAGCAACCTGGAATGAGTTCAAAATAATCTGAAACACATCTGAAACTCACCTAAGCCCTTGGGCCTCCACACCAAGCATCCACACAGATCTAAAAACATCACATAAACTTACTCGCGTTATCAAAGCACCAATAACATCCGAAACCACGAATGGGACATCAAAATGCATGAATGTTACACCCCTACTTTCATGTTAGAATTCATCTCAAGTGAATCAATATGAGCTAGAGAGTTACAAAGATAATGATTGGTTAAAACAAGTTTTAAGTAAGTATCATGAGGGTTGGAAGAATAAGAAGCTAATCGAATCAAAGAAAATAAGTTTCGTCAAAAGTCGGCAAGTTGGGAATGTTATAACCCGTACTTTTGGGGGAAGACTAGGGTGCTTAAGATGATAAGATGGTAATTTATGAGGTATTTTAGTCATATGATAATCGTGTGGTATTCCATGCAATTTATGAAACAAAATTGGACAAAGGTTGTCGCAAGTGACGTTCATAATATTACTGAAATTTAGGTCAAATGTCACTGAGATTTTTTCCCAATGTACTTGGATTTATGGATGATCCACCCACAAAATTGAGTATCTACAAATCTAGTTTCCAACTCATTAAACCGTCTTTTTATTCGCGGTTTCGTGAGACTATGAAAGCAGCTCCCTCTCTCTCTCTCTCTCTCTCTCTCTCTCTATATATATATATATATATCTGTCTGTGTGTGTGTGTGTGTGTATGTGTGTGTGTGTGTGACACCTACAGACCATTTTCATTCTAGTCATACCTTATACACCTAAAACCCTTCTCTCAAGTTTCTCTCGTGATCCACCCAAACAAAGGACAAATAACACAAATCAAGTGTCGGAAATCTCGTGGCGCTAGTAAGTTTCTTGTTCTTCTTCTTGTAGCTGATTTTGGTGTGGTTACAACTCGTGTGAGGAGTTGTTTTAAGTGTTTTATCTTATGTAAAATAATTTCCCAGGGTTTTCTCATCAACCTTAGGTGATTTCATGTCTTCCAAAGTGATTTTAATCCCGAGAAATCCGAAGTGCTTGCTAGTTTCGCTTCCTTGTTCTTGTGGGTGCGTTGGAAGGATACTTCATGGTGAATTAATCTCAATTGGAGTTGTTATATATGTTTAAATTTAAGGAACCTCTTAATCTATATGTATTTAAGCTTATCCAAGTTGCGGCTAAGTAATTGAAGCTAGAACTTGTGAGATATATATCGAAAGGCTTGTTAGTAATGTTGTTGATTAGTAGACTATTTGGGAGGCTTAATGTGATTATTGTTGATGTTGTTTGGCCTGTTTTTGTGATTTTTTTAACTTGTGGGAAGTCATATAAATTTGGGAGGTGCTACCCCTTTTATCATAAAATAGGTCGAAGTCGATACATAATAGTGATGACGCTTAAATAATAACGATAGTATCATTACTCTTATTGTAGACTAAGGAGCCGTGACATTTGCATAGCTTGAGGTTGGAAGTATATACAAGGTATGTGGGGCTATCCCTTTCTTTCATTTGCACGACTCCGGTGGTACATAACGTAAATGAATGAGCTTCCAAAGATACTCCACTCTTAGAAGCTTGCAGTACTTACATTGTTTCCCTTATAGAAAAGAAGCAATATGAAGGAAGCTGCTTCACAATATCAGTTTCTTCTCTAAATCGGAACATAACCAACGAAGAAATACGTCAAATGTATATGGTAATAAAAAGATGGTAATCAATAGACGAAATCCGCTGACAACTAGGGGAAGTGAGAAAATAAGGAGGAACGGAGTACCATAATGATATACATTATTCGTATAAGACATCTTAGACGTATAATAAAAAAAGCAAAATGAAGAATGTAATGGATGCATTTAGTCGTAAGTCATAGGTGATTTGATAAATGAGCAAGCCCAAAAGGAAAAATGGTTGACTAGAGGTCTTCACAAATTAACAGGTTCGGAATATGCTTGGCAGACTCAGATAATAAAGGTATAATGGCCTGGAATATGGCATAGTCATCTTTTATAGATAGGAAAGATTTTCGTTTGAGGGAATGTTAAAAGGGGTATTCGGCAAGAGAAAGCTACATATTTTGAGTCTATTGAATGAGGGATCTTGAAATATCATGGCCGACTGTGTATTAGGATAGAGGTTCATTGGTCAGGCTATTCTATTAATCTCATATCGTGGAAGATATACCATGATGTCAAAGGATTACATTGGTAGGACGACATGAAGAAAATCATTTTAGGGTTTGTGGTTAACATCCCTGTTGCTAATCAGACAAAATAGAATATCAGGAACCCAATGGATGGACACAAAATAAAGTAAACCAATATGGAAATAAGAAGTGATTTGCATATGATCCGTTAAAATATAGGTTGATTTTACATGGAAGAGTGTGGTTAGTTGGACAAAAATCAATTTACTTTTACTGGACAATTTACTAAAGATTATGTAAAATAAAAGGGTGTAAAAGGTGGATTGGGTACATAATGTGTCTCCTTGATTACGGTTAATAGAGGTGCTTAGTTACAGATAACTTCTGAAAGTCCTCTCGAGAAACTTGGGTACATAAGATAATTCTAGCAAGTGAAGCATACAATTCAGATGCTCAAAGACTTGTCACAAGCTAAAATGCCAAATTTTACTGAAAGATGGGATAATCAATTACTGACTATTGAGTAGCGCACAACAATAACTATAGTAGTATCTATACAAGTGGAGGATCATAAGAATACATTTTAAACTACACAGAGTAGCTCGTTATAAAGCATGATGTGAAAGGAAATGTAGATTACCCATAATATAGTTTGAAAGACAGAGTTGTTCGACCAGATTTAATGTATCATGTTATAGAAAAGTCAGCCTTATTCAAGAGTGTTTCTGCTTAGAAGCATCATAGGTCGAACCCCAACATGCGACAATGAGACTTAAGGAAATCTCCAGTTGATAATGAGGCCTTCTTGAAAATTCTGCTCACAAGGAGCATAATAATGTAATGGGACAATCTAATCAATACATATATAAAGCCACGTCCAAACTACCTAGAGAAGGGACTAAATTGAGAATTAGGATAGGTTCATCTATTTATCATGTTCTGATATTGAAGAAATACATTAAATGATATACATTTAATAAAAAATCGATCTTATGAGTGGATTCTAGTAGCTATAAATCAATCAAGAATCTATGTTGCAAAAGCACATAAGACTCAAAATACAGAGAACCTGTCTTATGAAGAGGTTCTAGTTGCTATTTTAGATCAGCATGTCCACAAGTTGGGGACCATGAAGGTAACTTCCATAAAGATATGGTGGAGAAATAAGAACGTCAAAGGAAAGACGTGGGAAGCGGAACAAGAAATGAATTCTAAGTAACCTCAGCTGTTTCAGATAGAAGATTTTTCACAGTTGTAGCTCGATCATGTGTTTTCTTAGCCCATGTCATGTGATTTTGGTTAACAATCATTCTATGATTAAATGATATTCCGAATTGAAGAATTGTGGTGTTTTTAGGAGCAAAATTATTTGGACACAAGGTATGGGATAGTCCTATTTGCAGAGGGGACTCTATCGAAATTTTCAAAAAATTCGTAAGGACTAGTTTCTCCTCTAAGACTCCTTTACATTCGAGGACGGATGTTCCAAATGGGGGAAGGATGTTACACCCCGTATTTTCATGTTATAATTCATCTTAAGTGAATCAATACAAGTCGTAGAGATGAAGGACCTCTACAAAGACAATGATGGGTTAATACAAGTTTTAAGTAAGCATCGTGAGGGTTGGAAGATTAAGATGCTAATCTAATCGAAGAAAATAATTTCGTCGAAAGTCGGCAAGTTGGGAATGTTATAACCCGTACTTGTTGGGTGAGACTAGGGTGCCTAAGAAGATAAGCAAGTAATGTTATAAGATAATTTAGTCGTATGATAGTTGTGTGTTAAGTTTTGAAGCCAAGCGAGTTATGAAACAAAAGTAGATAAAAGTTTCATAATATTACTAAAATTTTGGACAAATGTCACTAAGTTTTATCTCCAACTTAGTAGTATTTATGGGCTGATCCATCCACCAAATTTAAGATCTACGAGTTTTGTTCTGACGCATTAAACCGTTTACCAGTACGATATCGGAGTAGAGAGATATTCGCATTTTTGCGAGACTGTGCAAGCAGCTCCCTATGGGACCCACTTAGGTGGTTGAGATATCTTAATATATGTGATGCCTACAACCCGTTTTCACTCATTCGTTTTCACTCTATTCAGACCCTAGTAACCTAAAAACCTTCTCTCAATGTTCTCTCATGATCCAAGATCCAAATAAAGGACAAACAACACAAATCAAGTTTTGGGAATCTCGTGGCGCTAGTGAGTTTCTTGTTCTTCTTGTAGTTGCTGGTTATGGTGTGGTTCCAGCTCTTGTGGGGTGGGGGGTTTGCATTAAGTGGTTTAAGTTCTTTTGAATAATCTCCAAAGTTTTTCATATCATCCCTAGGCGATTTCAAGTCTTTCAAAGTGATTTTGGTGCCGAGAAACGCAAAGTGCTTGCTAGTTTCATTTACTTGTTCTTGTGGCTGCGTTGAAGGATACTTCATGGTGATGTATTCTCAAAATAGAGTTGTTATATCTGTTTAAAGGCAAGGAGATCTTAATCTACATGTATTTAATCTTTTCCAAGTTGCGACTAAGTCATTGAACCTAGAACTCGTGAGATATCTATCGAAACGCTTGTTAGTAATGTTGTTGATTGGTGGACTATTTGGGAGGCCTAATATTATTATTATTGATATTTTTTAGGCTGTTTGGTGATTGTTGTTACTGTAGGAAGTGATATAAATAGGGAGGTGCTTCCCGTTTTATCGTAAAATTGGTTGATGTGGATAAATATTAGCTGCGACGCTTAAACAATAACGATAGTATCATTTCTCTTGTTATAGACTAATGAGCCATGACATTTGCATAGCATTAGGTTGGGAGTATATACAAGGTATGTGCAGTTATCCCTTTTTTCCTTTTACATGATTCTGATGGTACGTAATGTAAACGAATGAGTTTCCCACGATACTCCACTCTTAGAAGCTAGCAGTACTTACTTCGTTTCCCATCTTATGAAATGATTGATTGATGTTGATGTTGCTTCTCTTATTCTTATTATATCAACATTATTGGTATTGCCTGATTCATATAAGATTCATGATGAAGAGTTAACCCTAATAAGTATATCGATACTTGTATGGCCGTCGGCTTATGTTTTGAGTGTACAAATGATCTAGTCAGTCTTATAGGCCCTTATAAACCATGTATAAGTTTGTATATCATGTTGGGTCGTCTTATCAAGTGTTCCGTTATGTTTTATTCTCGTTATGTTATACTGGCTTTTTGACCCATTTACGCATGATTGTATGATAAGAGAGATATGTTATGTTGGTACTTGGTTGAGTAAGGCATCGGGTGCCCCTCGCGGCCCTTCGATTTGGGTCGTGACATTGAATTTCAAAAGGAAACTCAAGAATATGTAGAATTACAACCAAGCTTTTGATTCCTATCAAACCAACTCAGAATGACACCAAATTTTGCAGATAAGTTCCAAATAGCAAAATAGACCTATTCCAAGTTCCAAAACTAAAATCCGAACTCGATAGCTATAAATTCAACCTACAGTCAAACCTAAGAAATTTCTAAACATTCAAATTGCCAACTTTCGGCAAAATAAGTCTTATAAACCTAGGGCCTCGGAATTAAATTCTGGGCGTACGCCCAAGTCCAAATCACAATATGAACCTTTCGGAACCATCAAAATGCTGTTCCGGGGTCGTTTCCCCAAAAGTCAAACCTAGGTCAACATTTTCAATTCAAACTTCTAAATCAAGAACCAAAGGGTCCAAATCATTCCAAAACTTCTCTGAAACAAAACTAACCCTCTCCGCCAGTCATAAAACCACAAATACACATACGGGAAGCTTCAAAACGTTAAACAGGGCTCAAATACACAAAAGACCGGACGAATCGTTACTAGTTAGTGCAATACCACCTATATGGTCTCGGTTCCTAGATTATGCAATTTAGGTTTCACATAGTTCTTCAGCTAAGCCATGGATCTCAAGGCACTCGTACGGGACAGTCATCCTTCAATGCACATTCTGTGCGAGGTTTCTTACAACAGTTTTTCCAATTGTCCGGGTAGACTAAGTTCTAGCAACCACGTCAAAAGAGAGGTTGTTTTGAGTGTGGTGATATGAGGTAGTTTGTGAGAGATTGTCCTAGGCTTCGAACGAGTGTACCCTAGCATAGCCATCTAGAGGTTGGGGGGGGGAGGCGGGTAGAGGTTGTCCTAGAAGGGGAGACTAGGCTGGATGTTATGCTTTCCCTAGTAGAACTGAGGCAATCACATCAGATACAGTCATTATAGGTATTGTTCTGATCTGATTATAGAGAAGCTTCAATTTGCTATGAGCTCTAGTTATTCGCATGTGTCATCCTAGTTTGCTTCATATTTGGTTATGTGTCGTCATTCTTTGGCTACTCTTGTATTTGTGTCTGCACTTGTTGGGGATTCTATTATGGTGGATCGTGTCTATCGTTCTTGTGTGGTCACTATTCGAGGCTATGAGACGATGGTTGATCTTTTGCTGCTTAATATGGTGGACTTTGATGTGATCATGGGTATGGATTGGTTGTCTCCGTACCATGCTATTCTTGATTTTCACACTAAGACCATGATGTTGGCTATGCCGAGCTTGCCGAGGTTGGAATATAGGGGTTTTGCTTGGTCACAGTCCTAGTAGAGAGGTTTCTTTTTTGAAGGCTCAACATATGGTTGAGAAACGATTCTAGGTGTACTTAGATTTTATTAGAGATGTCAATGCTAATACTCATACGATTAAAATAATCCCCATAGTAAGAGAGTTTCCAGAGATTTTCCCTGCAGACCTACCAGGTATGGTACCTGATAAAAATATTGATATTTTTATTGATTTGGCACCGGGCACTCAACCCATATTTATTCCACCATATCACATGACTACAGAAGAGTTGAAAGAAATAAGGAAACTGTTGCATGAATTATTAGATAAAGGTTTCATCAAGCGGAGTGTTTTACCTTGGGGTGCACCAGTACTATTTGTGAAGAAGAAATATGGCTTCATAAGAATGTGCATTGACGATAGGCAATCGAACAAGATTACCATCAAGAATAAGTATCCAGCGCAGCGCATTGATGATATATTTGATCAGCTTGTGGGTGAGAGGGTGTTCTCCAAGATTTACTTGATATCAGGGCACCATTAGTTGAATATTAAGGCTTCGGTCATTCCTAAGACGGCTTTCAGGAACAATTATACGCATTATGAGTTCTTGGTGATGTCTTTTGGCTTGACTAATGCCCCAGCAACTTTCATACATTTGATGGATAGAGTGTTTCAAGATTATTTGGATTTCTTTATTATCGCGTTCGTTGATGATATCTTGGCATATTCCCATAGCAGGGAGGAGCACGAGCGCCATTTGAGGATTATGATTTAGATTTTGAGGGAGAAGAAATTGTATGCTAAGTTCTCCAAGTACGATTTTTGGTTAGATTTTGTGGCATTTTGAGCCACGCAGTATCTAGTGATATGATCAAGGTGGATACGAAGAAGATTGCAGCATTTCAGAGTTTTCCCAGGCTTTCTACCACGACTGAGATCAGGAGTTTTCTAGGATTGGCTAGGTACTATCATCGGTTCGTGGAAGGGTTTTTATCTATAGCAGCTCCATTGACTAGATTGACTAATGATGCCTTATTTAGATGGTCAGACGAGTATGAGGAGAGGTTTTAGAAGCTCAAGACTTCTTTGACTAAGGCTCCATATTTGGTATTGCCCTTAGGATCGGGGATGTATACTATTTATTGTGATGCTTCCCGTGTTAGTCTTGGGTGTGTTTTGATGCAGGATGGTATGGTGATTACCTATGGGTCACGACAGTTAAAGCTGCATGTGAAGAACTATTTGCTCCATGATTTGGAGTTGGCAGCTATTGTGCACATGCTCAAGATTTAGAGGATTAGTTATATGTAATGTCTTGTGAGGCATATATGGATCATTGGAGTCTCTACACGGCTCTTTAAATAGAAAGATTTTTATTTGAGGCAGCGGAGATGGTGGAGCTATTGAAGGATTATGATATCACTATTCTTTATCACTTGTGAAGGCTAACGTGGTAGAAGATACCTTGAGTGGAAAGGCGGAGAGTATAGGGAGTTTAGCATTCATACGAGCTATTGAGAGCCTGCATTATTTTCTTCGGAGGTCAGTAGGATTAGTTCCGACATTTAGCGAAGTTTTCCTATAACAATAGATACCAATCTAGCATCCGGGTGGCTCCGTATGAGGAATTATATGGGAGGCGATGTCGTTCTCTAGTTGGTTGGTTTGAGCCCGATGAGACTAGATAATTGGGCACATATTTTGTTCGAGATGCTTTGGAGAAAGTGAAATTGGTTTAAGAGAGGCTTCGTAGCGTCTGTCCTGGCAGAAGGGTTGTGCTGATAGGAAGGTTTGTGATGTGGCATTCATGGTGGGTGAGAAGGTTCTACTTAGAGTTTCGTCTATGATGGGCATAATGAAGTTGGATGAAGGGAAATTTGCGTCCTCAGTACATTGGTCCATTTGAGACTTTGGAGAGAGTGGTAAGGTGGCTTATAGGCTTTCTTTGCCACCTATCTTGTCAGGAGTCTATCTGGTGTTTCTTGTTTCCATGCTTCAAAAGTATCATGAAGATCAATCACATGTTTGGATTTTAGTTTATTAGTTGGATGAGAACCTAGCTTATAAGGAGGATATGGTTGACATATTGGAGAGGCAGGTTTGGAAGCCAAGGTCAAAATATATTGCATCGGTGAAGGTTTAATGAAGAGGTCAAGGGATGAAGAAGGCGGCTGAGCACGATATGTGGAGCAGATATCCTCACCTTTTCGGCATTCTAGGTATGATTCTACACCCGTTCGAGGATGCAAGTTTGTTAAAAAATGGAGAATCTAATTAACCCGCCGGTCGGTTTATGTATTTGAGCCTCGTTCCCCTGTGCTTGTTTGACATTTTGTGACTTGCGAGGATAGTTGTTTTGGCTTCGAGAAGGTTTTGGAGTAAATTGGAACACTTAGTTTCATCTTTCGAAGCTTAAGTTGTAATAATTGACCAACATTTAACTTCTGTGTAGATTACCTTTGATTGTTGATTTGATGGTTCAAATAGGTTTGTATGATAATTTTAGACTTAGATGTATGTACGGATTTGGTCTTGGAGGTTACTAGAGTGTTTTGGCTATAGTTGTCGAAAGTGGGATATTTTAAAGTTGGAACATTCATAAGTTTGACCGAGAGTTGACTTTGATGATATTTGAATTTGATTGTTGTTTCAGAAGTTAGAATACATTTGTGTTGTCATTTTATACTCGTATGCAAATTTTGGTTGTAATCCAGATTGGTTAGGCTTGAATCAGATGATTGGTTTGAAGTTGGAAGTTCTTGAACTCAATAAAAGTTGAATTAGTGGTTAGACCTTTGATTCGTTCATGTGATGTCATCATATGTGTTTGGAGGCTTTATTTAAGTCCAGGTAGTGTTTATTCGGGTGTGTTTTGGACCACCAAAACATGGTTGGGATTGTAGAATTTTGCTGCTGTCTGGTGTGCTTCGTGATGGTGGATAAGTTCTCGCGATCGTTGAGAAGGATTTTGGGTCAGAATGGCATTGCTCTTCGTGTTTGCGAGTTGTAGGTCGTGTTCGCGTAGAGTTGTGGCTTTGGTCTTCCCATTCACGCCCTGGGAGTCGCGTTCACGTAAAAGAGAGCCCGGCTGGGGGTGGTAGAGCTTGGCCTTCACGATCGCGAGAAAAGGCCTGCGTTCTCGTAGGCCAGGGGTAGCTATGTGTCACGTTTACGATGGTTCTTCCGCATTTGCGATGAGTTTTTTCTGTGTTGTTGCATTTTATTGCTTCATGAATGCGATGCAGTCACCGCGTTTGTAAAGGGTAGTCTTGGGTAGACTATATGAAGTTCTAATTTCATATTTTAGCCCATTCTCTCATAGTTTGAACCCTGGACATGGAGAGGGGTGATTATTTGAGGAGGCTTTCGTACAAGACTTTCGGGCAAGCGATTTCTACTTAGCTTTCATGTTATTTCATGAATCTATATGAATTATTAACACCTAAAACATGAAATTGTAGGGATATTTGAGCGATTTTCCTACAGCTTAAGAGAGTGAAAATTGAGGATTTGGATATCGATATAGACTTGGTCATGGAGTCTAATCACATATTTGGACTCGTGGGGTTATGGAAATTCGGGAGCTACCCTTGACTCGGGTTTTGATCATGTGGTCCCTACTCGACTTTTGTTGACTTTTTGGGAATTGCATAAAAATTGAAGCTTTATTATTTGAAATTGATATCTATAGCTTTATTTTATATTATTGAGATATTGTTTTTTGGGTAGATTCGAGCAGTTTGGAGGCTAATTTGCGAGGAAGGCATTTTTGGAGTATTGATCTGCTTGTTTGAGGTAAGTATCTTGCCAGGCTTGGTTTGAAGCACTAGTTGCTTGAATTGTTGATGATGGCTACGTGCCGAGGGTGACGCACATGTGGGGAATAAGCGTGTGTGCGTGCACTGGAATTTTATCTATGCTCGGGGTAGTGCTTGGGCTATGTTATGTCTTATATTGAATACTAAGCTTCATGCTATCATGCTCATATGTTTTTACCCCTTTGTGAGCTATTTGAATAATGCTAGAGAGCATGTGTTGGTTAATCCCCTATTTAAGCATAATAATTTCTATTTTGTGGCATATTTTCTTAATTTAAGCTATGATAGCATACTTCGCACATGCATACTCCATGAATATGTGATTTAATGTTCATTATTCGACTACCTGTAGTCTGGTATATACTTTCTATGAGATATGGACTGGATCTGTAGCACGTGAGTGGTCTCTGCAGTTTGACTTATGACAGTATGTGGGTGGTCCATGCAGTTGTTATATTATGGCACGTGAATTGTCCGTACAACATGTGGATAAGGATCCATCCCCCTAGGGTCGTCCTCTCATGTTTCTATCTTAATGATGTACACACGGTATGAGAAAAATTGATTAGTGTTTAGTTTTTGCATCTCTTCTCTATTTGCAAATACCTTAGGTGTATACCTATTTTTATCGCTTATCTTCTCTATATGCTAGTTTTCAAATGTAAACATGCCTCTTTATGTATATCTTCTCTATATGTTATTTTGACAGGAAAATGAACGCATGGTACATATCTTATGTATATGTTAATGTTGATGATACTTTGGTCATAAATGTGTTTCTTCTCTATATACTAAGAAGTTAAACTGCTATAAGACTTGGCACATCATCTCTATGTGCACTAATTTGATTATACTTGTGTTTCGTGTTTAGTTTGGTACCATTGTTGTATACTTGTATAATTATGAACTTTGTAGGGTTTTAGGTGATTATCATTTGTAATTATTGTCACTTCTATCTTGTCGAGGTTCGTCATGATACTTATAGAGTACATGATATCGGTTGCACTCATACTACACTCGATCTTTGTGAGCGGAGCTGTTCGTTCAGTTTGGAGACCGAGGTAGAGCTGCTTCCTGATCACTGTTCCTGGCGTCTCTTCCTATGTTTATTTACTGTTGCCTTTGTTTCAGACAGTATTTTTGTATTTCATAGTTGTATTTATATTGTAGTGCTCATGACTCAGTGTTACCAGTTCTGGGGAGTGGTACTATGATTTGATATTATTTATGGATATTGGTCTATTAAACTTATCTATTCTATAATTCGTCACCATATTTTTGTTATTATTTTATGACATGACTAGCAAGTGGTTAGGCGTCATCACGATTGATGGCAGTTTTGGGTCGTGACACTGTCCTACAACCACTTCAGTATTTACAGTTATGCCTTTGAACTATTTCCAGTTTTAGGCCCTCCAATTATGGTAGAACATTGGTCCAAAAAAGGTTGCCACCACTTCTTTCTTGAACTTTTTCCATCATTGCATCTTTATCTTTACTAGCGTATGCTCTATGTCTCCTACCTATAATTGTACATTTGTCCATTGTATAATTTATGATCTGACAATCTTTAACCAATGATATTCTACAAAATGCTCGTTTGTCTGAATAGCTTGGACTCACATAGGCACTAGTTCACATTCTTCACATACACGTGCATTTTCAGCAACCTCTCCTTTGTAAGCAGTCTTCCTTGTGCCTCCAGCCGCAAAAAGAACATGTGCTTTCGTTGTGCAGTTGTGCTCCGTATAAGATCAACAGATTTAAGTCTATTTAAATATCCGAGCAATTCATTGCAGATCCTGGTAATTGAGTATTCTCCTCCATTGTTCAATGTATAAGACCCTTGCACATACCAAGTTTGCAATTCATTCTTCAAGGAGTTTAGTTTTTTCTCGTACCGGATATAGTAAAGGGGTGCTTTATGAATCCAGATATTTGTATATGATTTCATATAGACCATGAACCCATAGTGAATCTTTCATTTCAATCAGTTGTAAAAGAAGTTTTCCTACAGAAACAACATTGTAGTTTTTACTGCATTTAACATTTAATCCACTATACTTCTTAGAAAAGCATATTTGTTCCAACGATACCAGCGATATCTTCTTTCTCTCTTCTGTACTTCCCCATAAGTTTAGTAAAACTTCAATTTAATAGCAAACTACTTTAAAATTCTAGTAGTTTAGGGTTTAATCCCCCGCTCTCCCTCTCAAAACCTAATTGAATCTATTTTTAGTTTACTCTAGCAACCCTCGTTATCCTCTCTGTCACAACCTCCATATTTCTTCCTCAAACCTTGCCCCCCCCCCCTCCATCTACACCTAGTCACCATCTCATTCTTATTTTTTCGTAAATGAGTCAACAACTACAACAACAACAAAACAACATACCTAGTGTAATCTCATAAGTGGGGTATGGAGATGGTAGTATGTATGCAGACCTTACCCCTACCTTGTGACGGCAGAGAGGTTATTTCTAATAGGCCACCAGCTTAAGAAACACTAAACAATAAGCGACCAACAATAATAACACAAAAGAAAAAATAAAGGCACTGTGTAACAAAGATCTAAAAATAAGAAGTAAAAGAATACTACTAACAATACTGGTAAGAATGAGACAATATGGAATAACAAAGGTCTAGGAACACGAAAACGTCAGAATAATACAAATACTATTGGTATGATTTGGAGAAACTCTTGACTACCTATTAAACGACAATCCTACTTCACAACCTCCACACCTTCCTATAGAGGATCATGTTCTAGCTAAACTGAAGTAATGTCAGCTCCCGCCTACTCACCTCTCACCAATACGTTTTTGGCTTACCTCTACCCTTCCTCAGACCCGCCATGGTCTCGACCTCTCATACCTCCTAACTGGGGTATCGATGTCTCTCTCGATCACGTGCCCGAACCACTTCAGACTCGATTCCCGCAATTTGTCTTCCACAAGGGTCATTCCCACCTTGTCCCTAATAACTTCTCTCCTAATCTTATCTTTCGTGGTACGCCCATAAATCCATCGCAACATCCTCATTTAGGCTACTCTCATCTTCTGGACATGGGATTTCTTGACCATCACTCAGCCCCATACAACATAGTTGGTCTAACTACCACTCTGTAGAACTTACCCTTAAGTCTTGGTGGCACATTCTTATCACACAAAACATCATATGTGAGCCTCCATTTCATCCACCCCGCTTTAATACGATGTGTAAAGGAGTCAGCTAATGCAAAACTAGAGGGCATATAATAAATCCAGAAACTAGTGTGTATTAATTTATATAATCATCATATTTTTCATGTTGTTGTGTGTATATTGATGAAAATTTTAATGTCTTCATCGCAGGTACTCTCTAGTATGCATCGACAATACCTGTAGTTGGTGTTTTATGTCTTCGTGCTTTAAAGCAGCAAAAACTTTGAAGGTCAGAAATTTCAATAAAGTGCACCCGTGCCCATTGAAAAATAGATGTTATTGTAACAATCCAAATGGCCGTTTTGAGTTCTAGAGTCATATTTTCTTGTTTTAGACTTTTCTTAGGTTTATCTAGTAATTTATCACTTGCTCAATAGGTGGTTACGGTCTCGTAGAGCCCCAAAGCATTTTGATTTCCCTATTTGTTAACTCGAAGCCTTGAAGTGTATAGAGTTGACTACAGTCAACAAAGTGGATAAACGAATATAGAGTCATGATTTGAAGGATCCAATAAGTTCGTATAACATTTATGAATTTGTATGCATGTTCAAATTAGGAGCCGAGGGGCTTGAGTGTGATCCGGCACTATTGCATAAAAATTGAAAGTTTAAGGTTTATAATTTCGACTGGAAAGTTGTCTTTCTTTTATAGAATTCTATTGTATAATTTAGACTTGTTAGGATGGTGATGTGCCGTACAAATGCGGTATATTCTATGCCATTTGTACAAGCTTTTAACTTTCCTTTAAGTATATTCTCAATCGTTTCTTATATTATTTTATTGATTTGTAGGAAGTCGGAGTTAATGAGCCAAAAACACTCAAAAGCATCAAGTCTGTTGAAGAACACAATTTGCGGTCATTTTTGCGATCGTAGAATGGAAATACTAGCCGCAAATCGTCCGCAAAAGCAGTTATGAATTACCACTTTTGGAAGTCCAGTCTACTGTCGATTTTGTGGACTTCAGAACAAGAATGCAAGCTGTAAAGAGATCTTAGAGGGTAATAGGGAATTATAAATTTGAGAAGGTAAAATATGCGATCCATTATGCGGACAGTAGAACTGATATGTGAGCTGCAAAATTGCTATGCGATGAAGGGTAAAAAAATCTTAAGTTCAAGTACTTGGCCAATTGAAGATTTTGCAGACTGCAAAATACATCTGGGTCCATTATGCATCTATCGCAAAATCACATCGAAGTGTCAGATCCAAATCTAAAAGTCAAGTATGTGATAGAGCATCAACTATATGGACTGCAGATCTATTTTGCAATCCATTCCACTGTCGTAAAAGCTCTTTGATGAGCATTTTTTGTTCAAATCTAACACAAGATTTTTGGGATCTATAAAAAGAAACTTTAGTTTGTAGTGGAGAAAAACTCCATTTTTATATGTAACGATCTTACCGGTCATTTTGAGCATTTATATTTAGTTCGGTAGTTTGAGGTTGTGAGAATCTTCATATGGTGTATTATAACTTGCGTATATTGTCGGTTTTGATGTTCGAGTGGTTCAAAATTGTTTTGGAAGAAGGATTTTGAAGTAGGAGCTTTAAATTAGAAGAGTTGACCATGTTTGACTTTTATATATTTGACCTCGGATTGGAGTTTTTATGGTTACGTTAGGTTCGGATGGTGATTTTGCACTTAGGGGTATTCCCAAATTTGTATTTGGATGCTTCTAGAAGGTTTTGGCTCTAATCGGCGAAAGTTGGCAATTTGAAGGTTTTGAAAGTTCATAGGTTTTACCGAAAGTTGACTCCAATATTATTGGGTTCAGGTTGTTGTTCCTAGAGTTGGAATAAGTTCATTATGTCATCTGTAACTTGTATGCAAAATTTGAGGTGATTCAGAGTTATTTTGTCGTGTTCAGCGTAAGTTTGGAAATTGGAAATTTGAAATAGTTCTTTAAGCTTGATTTGAGGTACGATTCTTGTTTATAATATTGTTATGTGTGGTTTGAGGCCTCGAGTAGGTTTGTGTCACATTTTGGAACTTGATGGCATGTTCAGACAGGGTCCCGAGGGGCTCGGGTGTGTTTCGGACGGATTTCAGACCATTTAGGGCCATGTTGGTTATTGCTGGTTTCTACTGATTTCTAATGCTTTAGTTGTTCTTCGTGATCGCTAAGCTGAAGCCACGATCGCATATTGTTTTGGGAGTTGGTCTTCTTTGAGTTCGCGCTATATGGATTGTGTTCGGAGATGCTTCAGGCTTTAAGCCTTTGCACTCGCGGCTTGGGCTACGAGTTTTGCGTAGGGTTGAGCTATGATGGGCAGGTACGGAATTGATGGTCCTTAGCGACCGCATGAGTTCTCCGCGATGGCTTTCCAGGGGCCGTGTTCGCATAGGATTTCTTCATGGCATATCAGCTTTGTGTTTCGCGATCGCGAAGATGGTCCCGCGATTGCGAAGGGTTAACCTAGTCAGTGTTATAAAGTTCTTTAATTTTGACCTTTGAGTTATTTTATCATATTTTGAGTTGGGCAGCTCGGAGTTGGGCAATATTTGATAGGATTTTCACCACATGGATTGGGATGAGTATTTTTTACTCGGATTTGATTATTATACATGATACAATTTTTGATTTTGGCATTTACTTGATGAAGATAAAAGAGAAATTGGGAGGGGGGGGGGAGAGAATTTGTGAAAACTTTTCTAAAGTGAATAATTTGATTTTATACATCGATTTAGAGTCGGATTTGAGTGAAATTAGTATTATTAGGCTGGTATTCAAATGGATTGTCAAAAATTTGAGTTTGTCGGGTTCCGAGTTGTGAGCCCCGGTTGACCTTTTGGTTGACTTAGTATTAAAGATTCGACCTTTATTATTTGGGTTTGTTTCCTGTGGCATTATTTGATGTTTTTGAGTTGCTTTTGGCTAGTTTTGAGCCGTTCGGAGTTCGTTTGCACGGGATGGTATTTCTAGAGTGTTGTTTTGGCTTGCTCGGTATTGATTTGGCTTTTTCGAGGTAAGTAGCATATCTAAACTTGGATTTGAGGGTAATCATCCCTAAGAACTACGATATTTGAGAAGTGTGGGGGTGACGCACGTGCTAGGTGACAGGCATGTGTGTGTGTATTGGGGTATTCATGATTCGGGTAGTTCTTAGGCTATTATATGCCTTGGTTTGCTATCATACTTCTTTGTTGTCATGTTTTTCTCCCTTTGTATGGAGTTATTATTCATGCTATAAATCATTTCTAGGTTATTTGATTCATTGTATGGGACATGATTGGGCTATTTTGCCATGTTGAGCTATTTGCCTTAGCTGTAGTCATATTGTTCAGTCAAGATAGTTATATCCACATGCTATATCTCTGTCTCCTTACACTTTTGTTATGTTGTCTCACATGTTGTCGGTGTCCTTTGTACGTGACACAAGTTTGAGCTAAATTTTTGGCACATGTGTTAATCTGTGATGTATAATTGTGTGTTTCTGTGAGATGTGAGCCATTGAAACTTAAGCGGATTGATGAGTGATGTTGGACATAGAGCTCTGTTGTTAGTTATATATGGATTGGGTTGCACAGTGCAAAATATTGATATTTAGATCGGGTTAGACGCCGCAACAGATTGATATTTGGATCAGGTCGCATGCCGCAACAGATTGATATTTGGATCGGGTTGCACGCTGTAACGAATTGTTATTTGGATGATTGGGTTGCACGTTGCAATAGGTCATATTGACTATTTATTAGTGCTTGGGACAGGATCCGCCCCTTTGAAATTTGATATTACAGTGAGCACAAGCACATTGATATACACGTGCTTTGGTGAGGGGCATCTGAGCCAGGCACCTTGAGTGTGCTGAGAGTGAGTGTACTTGACAATTTTACTGTTATATTATTAACTTGACATGTAGGCATAGAGATGTATTTTTCCCATGCTAGATGGCAATATAGTGTTATTGACTTGATATGTATATTTGACATGTAGGCATAGAGATGTATTTTCCTCACGCTAGCTAGTAAACAAAATATCTCATCTGTTATTGAAAGTTGTGGAAGACGAAATCATAGATTTATGATAAACTCATATTTTGGTGATTTCGGTGTGAGATTTGGGCTTTAATTGTTATACTTGTTAAGCATGTCTAATTTCTCGAATTTGTGAATAAGTTGACCATGATATCTTCGATGTTACTTATTGTTACTGGCCTTACCATATCTCATGTTACTATTTATTAATGACGTTGGACATTGACCTTCTTCTGAGCTCGTCACTGCTTTCAACCTGATGTTAAGTTTGTTACTTATTGAGTACATATGGTCGTGTACTCATACTACACTTATGCACCTTGCCTGCAGATCTTAGAGCAGATGCATCTATGTATGGAGGGAGGTGGAATTGAAGATGTACCTTCTTTCCCGATATAGCTGCCACTTGTCCTTGGTAGCTTTAGATTCGTAATCTGTTTATCTACATTCCAAATAGATGTTGTATTTATTTTCTTACCAGATTTATAACTCTAAGTCTTAGTGGCTCTTGACTTGTACTACCAATCCTTGGATTATTTTATAAAATTAGTTATTTCACTTCTTAATTCTATTTATCATTATTAGATTTGTGTTGATTGTTATTTGTCTTAATCCTTGGATTATTCAATAAAATTCAGTTATTTCACTTCTTAACTCTTATAATCATTATTAGAATTGTATTGATTGTTATTTGGCTTATCTAGCGGGTTGGGTTAGGTGCCATCACGACTAGGCGGATTTTGGGTCATGAATAATTGGTATCAGCCCTAGGTTCATAGGTTCTACGAGTCATGATCAAGTCTCTAGTAGAGTCAAGTGGATCGATATGATGGCATCCATACCTATCTTCGAGAGGATACAGGTTGTAGGAAAATTTTCCATCATTCTTTCCTTATCGTATGATATTAATTCATCTTGAAGCGTATATCTTTGTTTTATTACCATCCACTCGTGTGTTATGTGAGCGCTCAATAACAGTTGTGCATCAACGGCATGTGATGTCATGGATGATGTGCGAGATGTCTTCTTTGTGTTGTGGAGATAAGTCAGTCTGGAGGTCTTGAGGCCCGGTTCAGACCGCATCTTGGGCTTGGTAGTTTTAGTTGTGTGAGTACGTGCTTTTTGACTTCTATGTCTTCTATTTTCCTGTTACATCCCATGTTTTCATACGTAAAAGTACGTTGTAAGGCCCCATGTTTTGGTACGTAAAAGTACGTCGTATGGGCCCATGTTTTCGTACGTAAAGTACGTTGTAAGGCCCTATGTTTTTGCATGTAAAAGTGCGTCGTAAGTCAACTTATGTAAGATAAAAAGTAAAATCATCTTTGAAAGTATATATAGTTTTTGAATCATGTTATGTTGAAGGTTACTAATATTTAAGATCATGAACAACAACTACCAAGAGGGTTAGAAGGTTTAGAAGCTAAAGGAATTAAAGAAAATAAGTTTTGTCGAAAGTCGATTAGTTGAGAATGTTATAACCCATACTTTTTGGGTGAGCCTAGGGTGCTTAACACAATAACAAAGTTTGTTATGAGTTATTTTAGTCATATGATAGCTGTTTGTTAAGTTTTGAAGTCAAGCGAGTTGTGGAACAAAAGTCGATGAAAGTCGTCCCAAGTTATGTTAATAAATGCACTCAAAATGAGGTCACATGTAGCAGAGCATTTCTCTCAATATAATAGGAATTACAGGGTTATCCACCTAATATAACTCATTTTTGAGCATTTCTCTCAATATAACTAATTTTGCTCGACCAAAACGGTTCCTATACCCTCCTAGATGCTCTCCAAGAGTTCCCCCATGATCCTAGAGTGAATCCAAAGATAAACCACGCAATTCTACACTACCAACACTCTCGGCGAACCAGAGATTGACTGGTAGTCCAATTCTTCAAGGTCTCTCCTAGTTCGGCATTCCAAATGGTTGGTGTCTTAATACCAACTTCGCGCAATATTCCTTGATCATTGTCGCGAATAATCTGCCCATCCAATCAACGATGTCGTCCTCCGTTGGTGAGCTTTGACTCAGACCCAGAATGTGCTCTGGTATAAAAGCCTTCTTCCCATGATTATCGGTATGGATCTTTCCAGTTTTAGGTTGATACACCATGCACGCAGTACCCTTCTTCCCTTTCAGTTCAATTGGCTATGTTAACCCATCTGATCAGGCTCCCAGCCTGGTCCTGGTCGGTACCCGTACTTCATCATCGCTCTTATTGCAATCTTTGACCTGTACAGTGACTACATACCATGGTTTTTCTCATCCTTTCCCATTTCTGTTGCTTGCATGATCTCAACTGCAAGAAAGGTGATCCTATCTAATCCTTCAACGAAAGGGACTGCATGCTCCAAGTAAGCTGATTGACTCCACTCCCCATGTGTCACAATCTCTTGGCAATCCCACTCAAACTTCATAGCTGATGGAGGGTGGAAGGAACTGCCCCTACCATATGTATCCAGAGCATTCCCAGTAACAAGTTGTATCACGACGAGATGTCCATCACTTGAAACAATATTAGGAACTTAACTGGTCCAATATGTAAGGCTAAGTAGATCTCTCTGACGACATCCTTTTGCGACCCATCAAAAGCTCTAACTTTCACATGGCTTTCTTTCACTTTCCTCAAATTGATGCCCAATTCTCGTTGAGTACAGAATGGGCCAAATTTTACTCCGATCCTCTGTCGCCAAGTACTCCAGAGACGACTTCATCCCCGCACTTGATTGTGATATGCGGGGCTCTATTATGATCCACACATTGCAAAGGAAGTTCGTTCCTCCAATAGTAAATCATGCTTGCTTCGACCATCTTACCAATAGTTGCTGCTAATGCTTCGCTGGTAGTATTGCTTGGCACACTTACTACACTCAGCACCTTCACCAAAGCATCCCTATGCGCGTCGGATTTCATCAACAATCCATGATTGATATGTGAATAGGGGTATTCCTTAACTATTCTTCGATGGAATTCTCTTTAACTGGCATCTTCCTCCAAAACTCTGCTGCCTCGACGTCTGTTATGTTCCTTCTTTGATTATATTCTCTATTCGTGTTCCCTTTGTTCACCTCTTTAACACCTTCCTAACCTAGTCATCCCGTAAGCAGCTGCAGAGTCTATAATTTTTACCTTTCCTTTTGACTAGTAAGTCTATGGAGCTATTTTGTATTCTCGGCTCCCCTCATATCTGATGGCGGTGGCGGACCGTTGTTGGTATGTCTGAACTATCATAGTAGGTTTCAACTATACAATGATCAATGGAGTTTTTCGGGGTGGTACTCATGCAAGTTCTGTTCGACAATATGTTACGGTTTATGTTCGGTGGTGTTGGGGTACATTAGATGGCTCCACTCATGATTAGCAGCTCAATGTCATTCTTAATTCTATATAACTACTCAATATCATGCCCAGGAACACCCGAGTGATAGGCACAACGCTTGGTCGCATCAAAATATTTGGAGGGTTGATTGGGAATTCTCCCTTCATTGGCTATATTAATCCGGTTCTCCTTAACCTCTGAGACGACTGGGCTAAGGTTTCAGTGATTGGAGTGAAGTTTCAGGGAATTCTTTATTCAAAGCTTGGGCATGGCCGTGGTGCATAGGCGAGTCTATTTTGGTGGGTGGTTGTTAGAACTAGGGCATAGGGTCGTCGTGTGTTTGGATTTGTATTGGCTCAGGGGGGGTTGTATTGAGGTTGAGCAGTGTAGTACGGTTGGGTGTTATATACCGAGGCATAGGTGAATTTATTTGAGGGATGGGTGTTTATTGGGTAGGAGTTGTTTTTGCAACGAGGACTTGACTGATAGTAGTGGATAATTGTCGTTACTTGCTTTTTCTTCTTTATTCCACTTCTTATGGAACTAGAATTTATGGCCTTCCTTGTAGCTTGTAGTGTGGCCATTGACTGTATTTTTCCTTATTTGATGCCTTCTTCCAGAAAGTCTCCCATCTTAGCTAGCTCAAGAAATTTTTGACCCATCATACCCATCATCTTTTCAAAATAACTCCCTTTTTTGACCCTGATGAAATACTTGGTTAGCTCATTATTTTCCAGCGGGGGTTAGGTCCTGGCAGCCTCTGATCTCCAGCGGCGAGCGTACTCTTGAAATGATTTTGAGGGTTTCTTCTTCAAATTCAACAAAGCAAACCTATCTAGGGTAATCTCGGCATTGAATCTTAAGCGATTCACAAAATCCTCAACCATATCTTGCCACTCTCTCCAATTCATGGGATCTTGCCGGGTATACGAGTAAGCGCTTCTCCCGTTAGACTCCATATAACCAATTTCATTCTCAGATTTTCATTCCTTCCTACCCCGACAAACGTATTGAGTAGGCCCTCAAATACGCGTGGGGCCATATGTTACTCCGGAAGAACATGCGGGCATGTCAACATTGTAATCCAGGCTCTCGCTCCCTCGAGCAACCTGGAGATTCTTCATATGCTTTCTGAACACTCGTAGTTTTTTTGACATTGACTAATCATCCTTATTCTTCACTTCTTTCTCTATCTCAGCATTTTGATCGACCTCATAAGGCACTTTGACCGTGACGGGCAAGGTAAAGGTAGGTTCAGAGTTGGTATATACAGTTGGAACATACCACTTATATGTGGCGGTGTGTGTCGCATGTATGTGTTGGGTCTGGTCGTCGGAGAAAGCGATGCTGTCATGAGGAGGGGTGTGAATTTAGTTGGTGATGGCTAGTTGATTTCGTGGTGTCTAGATATAATTTGGGAAATAGGGTGTATCTATAGGGGGATTTGGTGGATTTGCGGGGGTTACTAGTGGTATAACTTGGACTACAAGATTTGTAGTGACAGTGGTTGGGGTACTAGTTTCTTGTCGGGTGGCTTAAGTGAAATGGTTAGGGATTCAATATAAGGAAGGGAAACGGGATGGTTGTGGAAGCGTCGTCATGGCCTAGTGCGCCAGCTCCCGAAAATATTGTACTTCTTCTCTTAGCGACTCCACTTCTTGTGCTATTCTAGCAATGTGCTCATCATTTCAGATATTGTCCTTTCCCCCGATTGCCCTTGATTGTCGGCTATTACTAGAGCATTTTCGGCTAGGTTGTTGGTTGCAGTTATCATTCCCTTTAATCTCAGATTGCACGGTGGCTCAGCCAGTTTTATGTATCAACACAAACTAACCTCTGTTTTGGGGATAAAATAAAACAATAAAGCAAGAAAATAAGGAAAAGTAGAAGCAAGCTTCAGAGATTGCACAAATATAGGCACATAGAGCAATGAATTCACATATTTAGGTAAGCATGTTTCCTAAGATACGAAGGAACTCACTTTGGGGGAGGTGGTTACGAATGTTTGAAAGACAATCAAATTTGACACATTTTGTTCCGTATCAAACTTTAGTTTTCATTGATAGGCTTTGGATTATAATTGATGGGAGCGGTGGTTACAACATCGTTTTCAATGTTCAAAAAATTACTTGGGCTCATAGGTTCCCCCTTAGGGAAATGAAAAAGGGGTTCAAGACAAGGGAAATCAACTAGCTATTAATAACCGTCCTTGGGGTCACCTCCCAAGCTTTCTTTTTTAGGCTCCTCCTCAGGGTCTTCTTCAATTTCTTCTTCCTCCTTGTCATTGTTGTACTTTGGTTCTTGCTCAAGATCGTCTTGCGGCTCTATCTGACTCAGCTTGTATATAATCAATCACTCGATCATCGTCTTTAGGTTGTGGCAACATTTGGTCGACCGAACCTGGAACCACTTGTCGATGCATGGCGGTGGTGACAAGATAGTGGGGTAAAATCTCGTGATATATCTATAGAGCTACTGTTGAATCCTCTAGCCCGGTCAACCCGTCTCTGCTAGGTCAGGCTAACTCATCTTCCTCATTGATCGATACAAAGTACTCAAGAGTGGACCAAGAATTTCGGCTCCTCGTCATCATGATCAAGTAATTCCATTCATCTTGAAGCCTCCTGACCCTCGGGATTGGAATTTGTCCGTCGTAATCATCTTCATTCAAATATGTCCTTGATCAGAGGGGTATGTCTTGAATTAGATCAGAGGCGCGCATGGATGAATTCCTTCAAGTCCCACTATCTTGATGAAATACTTTCCCGGGCTCCTCAAGATTACCCAGCCACTTAACCATGAAAGCTTCCAGTTAACAAATTCTCCACTTATATTGGTCAACATATCTCTCCTTTCCTCTTTCCCGTGCAGTGTAACCCAGTGCCTGATCCTTTCGATATGGCTCATGATCATGTTAGTAATGCCTACAAAATAGTAGATGATTGCCTCATTTTGAATGAAATGCTATGTGGCCTAGATCTTGAGTAGTAGGTTGTAGTCATATCCCCCTAAACATACTGACAGCGCCTTGAATGTCCCTGCCCGTATCATGGGAATGAGAGTAACTTGTAGATTTTTTCGAAAGATTGCCAAGACTAGGGGCAACAGGTTGATGTTGGTTCACCCCTTTCTTTGCGGAAAGACCAGTAATCCCAACAATGCCAGTGAAAAGGTTAAGGGTCGGAGACTCTCCAAGGTTGCTTGATCGCATTGAAATTCTTCAGGATGCAACTCGTAACTTTCATGGTGTCTGAATCTATCAAACAGTTGGTCCAAGCTCGCCCATCCATTTTCAAAATTACTCAAATTTATGTTGTTTGTCAGACCTTATGCATGAAGGAACCTGTGGTCAAGCATGACCATTGGAAGTATTAGCTTTCGTCCTGCAAATGGTAACTCCGTGAAGCTAGTGATTTCCTCAAACGTTAGCGTTAACTCATAGTCGACGAACTTGAAAACCACCTTAGCTGGGTCTCAGAACTCTATTAGCAGTCTGGTAAAGACGTTGTCGGCTCAGATATTCATCAAAGTGGTCAGTGCTCCCAAGTGTGTTTTGACCTCATCCCCATGCTCCCGGTGAATGTTTCTCCACCACTGCTTCAGCTTGTGCGGTGCACTCATGACCATGTTAATCTCAATGACGTTGTGGTTGATTTCCATCTAAAGAGGTAAAAGGTTTGGTAAGTATTTGCTCCGGGTCTTTAACATCTGTTCTACATTGGTTTGTCATTCCATAAAAGTCATGTCGTTGGGAGCATGACCCGTTGACATGAAGGCGACTTTCCTGATTGTGAGTCAATACCTAGGACTGACTCATCCAAGGCTTATGTAGCATGACCTATGTTTGCTAGAGTAGAGTATTTCCTCATTATATATTTGGACTAAACACTGCAAGACGTTAAGTCAGTTGACCTGACAAAGTCGTTCTCTGAGACTAGAGAATTTTTAAAGAAGGTTCGGAGGGGTGTAAAAGACAACCCTGCGTGCCATTTGTGTATGATAGTGCACGGCCAAGACTCGATAGGAAAAAATATGATGACAGTGTATAAAGCGGTAATCGATAATTGGTGATAGCAGTAACAATATTAAAGTAGGCAAATAAGTGCATGTTTGACAGGTTATAGAAAGATAAGCAAGCAAGACAAGTAAGTAAATATTTGCAAAGTTATACACAATCAAAGCAGCATATAAACAAACATCCCCAAATTTCAAATCTAGCCTATGTTTTCTAAGGTCATAACCTAAGTGTAAAATCCCCAGCAAAGATGCCATGTTATTGCACCTTATTTTGCACAGGTCAAAACAAGATCCAACTAGTGGTTTTTCTGATGTTAATAAAAGAGAGCTGCCACCTAATATTTAAGGTATATTAGGGTACCTATGTGTTTATTAGATTATTATCCTATTGGTCAACTAACCGGTGAAATTTTGGGAAAGGGTTCTTGTTCTACTAAGGGGAAGGTGCTAGGAACCCTATAAAATTTACCTATGGTAGCTCATTAAAACTTAGTCTAGGTTCGGGGAAGTGACGGTCTATATTCTGCTTAGTCAGGTACTTAAGATCTGTAAATTATCCTAAGTCTTGTTTAAAAATCTACCATTTTGAAAGAAAATTGTATATATGCTTTTAAAAGATGAGTCATGGGCTTTCAAGGTTTATAACTTGTAAAAATCTTTTCAAATATTTATACCTACAAAGTTTAGAAAGACTTGTAAAATACCTTTTTGTTTTGAATGTTTTGTCTCTTGAAACAATGTGAATATTCATGTAAATTAGTGGAATAAAAGACTACAAGAAAATGTTTCATGGGTATACCTTTGAAATCAGTTTCAATCGAAGCCATGCCTTTCGGAAACTCATTGAAGTTTGTTAGTTTTTAATGCCCAACCGGTGTTGGGTTTCGTTTTTCTTGAAAATCAGCCTTGTAATCATCCTTTTGTCTATGATAATTTCCAAAGAGAGGTCATTTCATTTTCAAATTTGTTAAACCTCAACACCTTATTGAAATGGTTAGAGATAGCAAAAACGAAGTCTTTAAATTTTTTAAAGTAAATGATCAACAATATTAATGTTAGTATATATATATATACACACACACATACATGTATATACACACAGAATAAGTAGCCAATAGCATTGTCCAAAAGTCAGAAGAGCAAGGAACTAGACTCTCAAAGTTGGGCCAATGGACAAGGCCCAGGAAATCTACAAGAAGCGACAGACTTCTATATATATATGTATATATATATATATACACACATACATACATACATATATATATACACACATACATACATACATATATATATATATATACATACATACATATATATATACATACATACATACATATATATATACACACACACACACACACACGGAATAAGTAGCCAATTTCATTGTTTAAAAGTGAGAAGAGAAAGGAACTAGACTCTCGAAGTTGGACCAATGGACCAAGCCCAGGAAATCTACGAGATGCGACAGACTTCACTCATGAAGGGGTCCTAGGCTGGAACTTGGGTCTGAGTTCCAAAGAACTCGGCAGGCCCAATTCAAATATGCACACAAACATATAAAGAAGATATTAAGTGACACCACATGAGGCCCAACATAAATAAAATTGTAACAAGTAGACAAGATTAAAGAGTACAGTAAAACCTATTTTATTTGCATTAATTCAAAGAGGATTAACGAGAGTCAATGACTAAGAGCTTGGAATAAAACCTTATTCATGGACAAGGTACTCTATGGATCCCTGGCACTTCGGAGTTCACAAGGGTCTCATGGACCTCGAACAGTGTGACGAGCGCAAAACACACACTTAAATTTTGCTCGCTAATCAAATATAATATAGTGTAATATCCTATCCACAGGGATTGGATTTAAATAGTATTCTTAATTTCTATCTTGGTTGCTATCCAAGATGATCAACAGTTGAGATTTATAAGATGTCTAACTAAAATTAGCTAAGAATCTAAAGCTATTGACTAATGGAACTCGAAACAAGGAATAAGCAAGAAAGCTAATAATGGGAGAAGATAGGGTTTCGACTGGATAGATGCAAGATAATTATTTGTGATCTAACACTAGAAAATTCACTTCTAACGTTCAAGTGAGTCACTTGAATTCACCCAATTATTAGTTCAAATGTTCAGCAAAAACTGCTCTCTCGATTAAGTCTTAACCTCACAAGATGAACCAATTTAAGCACGTGAAGATATGTTAGAATGCGTAGTGGATTGGGCTTTAGGAAAACCTATTTCGATTATTCTCCTAACTAGGTTTAATAAATGATTCAATTAGCCTCTTTCGATTACTTAGAAGAATCAAGAAATACTTTTCACAATCTTACACTTAGTTTTTTCTTTCTTTTTCAATTAAAGTGCCTATTTCTTTTTTAAAATAGTGCACCTTTCTCCTCAATTCAATAGTTCCACTCAAACGTCAAACCAACCACCCCACACTTCAACTTTTACAATGTTCATAACAAATTCAAGTGCTCACCGGAGGTACAAGGTTCAAAAAGATGGTCAATTCAAACAAATGGGTAAGGCTTGTAATGTGGTTGCCAAAGAAACAGGATTACAGGCTCAACGGGGTTAATTATGATAGATAACAATTAGGTGGGTAAAAGCACATATCTGGCTCAACAATAAATGCCTATATCACTTCCAAGACTGAATACAACTACTATTTCGCTTTACAAACACACGGGGCAAGTTCTAGACATCAAATGCAACACACAGAATACACAAAACCTCATGCGCACATGGCACATAACTCATTCATGATTGGACTATCAAGACACTCTAGTCAAAGTAGTTAAGCAAAGTTAAGATCATACAATTTAAGGTACTTATACAAGAGTCAAAAACTAAGCCTAAACGTCACAACTAACCACTAATAACCAACCAAATGATACCAATGCCAAACCAAAACAACCATCCAAATTACCTGCACCACCTCCACCCACAATCAAGCACTCCTATGTTACCAAACTGAGGGAAAGGCATGAAGCTGAACATGAACCAATTGAGTTTTCCCCTCCTAAAATCACAACCAAACAAGGTCAACCAGCAGTTATTTTCAATCGAAATGATTATAAGGTAAAATTAGCTCCAGGATGCAAATTCATAGTAGTGGGAAAGCTCTCAAATTCCATAGCCAGAATAGAAACTATTAGGAGGAGCTTTGTGTCACAAACAGAACTTAATGGGGGTGTCAACATTGCTCATTTTAATGTAAGAACCATTTACATTGATCTGGATAACGAATATGATCATGTCACTGTATGGACTAGATAATTCATGTATATCCAAGGTCAAATGATGAAGTTGGAAGCATGCACACCCACTTTCAGCCCAGCTGAAGACTCACCCATTGTTCATATATGGGTGGTGATTCCAGAATTACCAATGCATTTTTACTACATGGAGATGTTGAATGTCCTCCTATCTATAATAGAAAAAGCTCTTCATTTAGATCTGGCTTCATTTCAAAAGACGAGAGGAAGTGTATCCAAGATAAAGATGCAGATTAATTTGGCCAAGCCAAGACCACATCATGTGTAGTTGAGATTTGACGGAGATGAAAATGGGGATGGGCAATGGTTAGAAGTACAGTATGAGAACATCCTAGAGTACTGTCTATATTGTAGACACCTGGATCACAACTCACATGCGTGCCCAGTTAGAATAAAGCATGAAGAGAACAAGAAGAAGAAAGAGAATTATATGTCTGAGGGCAATCAGGAAAACCAGCCAAGGCATCACTCAGTGGGGCAACCATTATCACAAAATCATGGCAATCAGAAGGAAAAGCAAGATAAAGGCACCAGAGCTTATATTCACCAGAAGGGTCAAGAACAGCAAAAGTCAGGGGTAACCCCTTCAAACAATGAATGGCAACACCAAAAGAGTAAACATGTCAAAGGGCAACAATAGTAAAATAGAAAACACCACAAAAAGGATAAAGTGAGCCAAACATCAGGTACAAATACTACAACCTTGAGAGACCGTCCAGGTTCTCTGGAGAAAGGAGATACTTCTATTATTCAGAATGGCAGCACACCTCCCCAACCCCCAGATAATTCTGTTGAGGAAGTCATTGGAGGAATGAAGAATGGTCAGGAGAACCCTCTAACCTTGCAGGATGGCGAACCAAAGGGGGATCGGATTCCTAATGCTTTGCATAAGCGTGCTTCAGCACATGTGAATGACCATCAGAATGACTCCCTAACCCCTGGTAACAATACTCTTACACTTGGGAATTCAATTGCTTCAAAGGTTACTAATGAAGAGGAACACTGTGAAGTGATCTACTCTGGTGAAGATGAACATGCTTTGAGGAGATTGATCAAAGGGAAAGGTCATACTGCTATTGATATTCAAATCCAACTACCCAAATCCAAAAACAGACCTACTCAGAAGAAAAAACATATGTCAAAGAAATGTAGGAATCAGCATTAATGAACAGACACATGAAGGGCCTGAGGATACCAACCATCCTACAGGTGTTCAGGTCCAGTTGCAGCTTGTTAGAATGCCAACCAATCTCTTTCTCAACCCAACTATCCAACATAGGTGAAATCCCTACTGAAAGTTCACATAATGCTCCCTATAAAGACAATATACCAAAAGAAACACCTAAATTAAATAGTATAAGTCTAAATCCAATAACATAAAATAGTTGCGTCGATACATAACAATCCCCTAGAACTGGCAATACAAAGTCAGGAACTCTAAAATATAAGTACAGGACTGGAATAAGAAACAACAATAGTGTCTGAATGAAAATAATAATACTACGATGAAAAGAGATGCCAAGACTGTGGTCGAGATACAGCTCTACCTCGTCTCTCGAAGTTAATCACATAAACAAGTCACAACTACTGACGGCTCGGTCTAACACCTGGTTTCGCACAATTAAGTACAAGAATAGTAGAGTACAATCGACCCCATGTACTCAAAAAGCATCATAACTAACCTCCGCGAGGTAATGGAGGCACTAATTATCTATGATACTCGCTAATAACCTATTCAGCTCATAAATCTAACAAGCACATAGCAATAATTTGATCAAGCGACAAATCACAGATAAAGCCACCTCGGTCACAAGATAGCATGACATACTCCGCTCAGTTTACAATCCTGCATATAGAGAATATATGCTAAACAAGGCATGTACACATTCAGAAACTAGCATATAAAGAAGATATACGAATAAAACAGCTATACAACCAAGGAAATTGCAAGTAGAGAAGAAATGCAATAACCAAATAAAACACTAGGGATTGTTTCTCATACCGCGTGTATAACATCAAGAGAGAAACATGAGAGGGTGACCCCAGGGGAATGAATCCTTATCCACGTGCTGGACGGACAACTCATGTGCCAATTATATCTCAAATGCACCGACAACTCACGTACAAATAAAATCCCAACCGTACGGACAACTCACGTGCTAATAATAACAACCACACGGACAACTTACGTGGCAATCATTACAATATCTCGAACCCACACTGACAACTAACGTACCAATAATCAAAACCGCATGGATAACTTACGTGCTACCATAAATCCGCTGCACGAACTACTCGCGTGCCAATAATCATAATCGCACAGACGACTCACGTGCTACCAGTCCAATCCATATCCCACATAAGTCAGATATACAAGATTACATGTATATGAACACTGGATATATCAAATTTCATACTCATGGACTGGTATA
Source organism: Nicotiana obtusifolia (assembly GCA_002018475.1). NCBI lineage: Eukaryota > Viridiplantae > Streptophyta > Magnoliopsida > Solanales > Solanaceae > Nicotiana > Nicotiana obtusifolia. The sequence goes on from MCJB01012106.1 coordinate 237,181, forward strand.
CGTGACATGCTAGATGTATGCATGTGCAAAGTATGCTACCATAGCTCAAATCAAGCAATTACATCACGAAAGTGGCAGTTATCAGGTTCAATCAACAGATTAACCTCTATCTAACCTCAAACATGGTTCAAATCACTCATAAAGGGGTACAAACATAAGAAACATAACAATATGAAGCTTAGCAATCAATTCAAAGCATATCACCCCGGTATACGCTCATGGGTTCATCCCCTCACATGTGCGCCACCCATAGCACGTACCCATCACAAATAATTCAGGAAACTAGTGACTCAACCATGTTTATGTAAGATACTTACCTCAAGCATTCTAAATCAGTACTCTAGAAAGTCCTTTCCCGCGTGAACCAATCTCCAAAAGGCTCAAATCTAGCCAAAATAACTTAATAATATCAAAAGAAGCCATAGAAAATAACCCCAAACTATAAATCTAAGATCTTGATGCAATTATAAAATGTCAACCATGGGCCCACACAATGGAACCCGAAAAAAGCTCACAAAATCTTGAACACCAATTCTAATAGGAGACCAACCATGTGTGCTTTATCCAAATTCAACCTCGAATTGACCCTTAAATTATCAATTTTCACTCTCCAAAACCATAGTCAAAAACCCTCAAATATCACTTTTAATTCACATAAACTAGGTGTAATAATCCATGGGTAATCAATATCTACCATCAAAATCAAGTAAAGTTTACTTACCCCTTGAATTATAGTAAAATCCTCTCCAAAAATCTCCTCTAGCTGAGTCGGCAACTCAAAATAATGAAAATGACCAAACCCTCGAAGTCATATACTTTGCCCAGCGATTCCACATTTGCGGTAAAAATATAGCACTTGCGGTACCGCATCTATGGAATATCCACCGCAGATGCAGAAGTCACTAATCCTCCCAACTAGTCGCTTCTGCGAATGCCTAGTTGCACCTGCGACTCCACTTCTGCGGTCCGCCGAGCATATATGTGCATCTGCTTCTCGGACAACCTCCGCATGTGGGACCTACCCCTGCCAGGCCCAATCTCGCACCTGCACATTAATGGCCGCATCTGCGGCTTTGCATATGCGGCCAAACTTCAGCAGATGCAAACACACAAAATTCTGCAAATCCACAGCAATGCCGACATAATCCGAAATGATCCGAAATCCATCCAAAACACACCAAGGGCCCCCGGAACCCCATCCAAAGCACACCAACTAATCCCAAAACATAACAAGGACCTACTCAAGGCATCAAATATCACAAAATAACATCAAAACCATGAATCACACCTAGATTCAAGACTAAGGAACTAATCCAAAGTTCAAAACTCAAAACCTACACCGAACATGCCATTCTGACGTGTTCTACACAAAAGTTAAACTCCTATCATCTCTTACAACGTATGCCTCCAACCAAGGGACTAAGTGTCCATATTCAGTCCAAACCAACCATCACTAGAAGTCACAATAACGAAAAATACATATATGTAAAGCATAAAATAGGGGAAACGGGGCTAAAGTACTCAAAACGAGCGGCCGCGTCGTTACATTCTCCCCCACTTAAACAAACATTCATCCTCGAACGAGTCTAGAACCATACCTGGGGTCTCAAAAAGGTGAGGATATCTACTCCGCCATCTCTTGCTCGGTCTCCCATATAGCCTCCTCAACCGACTGATCTCTCTAATGAACCTTCATCGATGCTATTTTTTTCCACCTCATCTTTCGAACCTACGGGTTAAAAATGGCCACGGGCTCCACATCGAAAGTCAAATCCTTGTCCAAATTCACGGTGCTGAAGTCTAATACATTTGATGGATGCACATAGTACTTCTGGAGCATGAAATCATGAAACACTAGTGAACTGTCGATAAACTAGGCGGCAAGGCAAGTCTGTAGGCCACCTCTCCAACTCTCTCTAGCACCTCAAAAGGACCAATATACCTAGGGCTCAACTTGCCATTCTTGTCGAATCTCATCACACCCTTCATGGGCGAAACTCTGAGTAGAACCTTCTTACCCGCCATATACACCACATCACGAGCCTTCCTGTCTGTATAACTCTTCTTCCCGGACTGTGTTGTACAAAGCTGCTCCTAAATCAACTTCATCTTCTCCAACGCATCACAAACCAGATCAGTGCGCAACAACTTAGCCTCCCTAGGCACAAATCAACCAACAAGAGAACGACATCGCCTTCCATAAAAGGTCATATAAGGAGCCATCTGGATACTTGATTGATAGTTGTTTTTGTAGTCAAACTCTGCTAATGGTAGGAACTGATCCCACTGACCCCCGAAATCAGTGACACAGACTCGTAACATGTCCTCCAAGATTTGAATAGTACGCTCCGACTACCGGTCCGTCTGAGGATGAAATGCAATACTCAACTTCTATTGTGTGCCAAACTCACACTAAACTGCTCTCTTAAAATGCAATGTAAACTGAGTGCCCCGATCTGAGATAATTGACACAGGAACTTCATCAAGACGAACAATCTCTCGAAGATAAATCCGAGCCAGATTCTTTGAAGATTAGGTAGTTGTGACTGGAATGAAGAGTGCAAACTTGGTCAATCTATCCACAATGACCTACCCCACATCAAACCTCGTCAAGATCCATGGAAGCCCAACTATAAAATCCATGGTGATACGCTCCCACTTCCACTCTAGTATATCAAGCCTCTTAAGAAAACCACCAGGTCTTTAATGCTCATACTTAACCTGCTAAGAGTTAAAACACTGAGAAACAAACTCAATAATATCCTTCTTCATCCTCCGCCACCAATAATGCTGCCTTAAATCGCGCTACATCTTCGCGGCACCGGGGTGGATGAAATATCGCGAACTATAGGCCTCCTTATGAATTAACTCTCGATATCATTCCATTTTCGGAACACAGATCCGACCCTGAAGCCTCAATACCCCCATACGATCCAACAGTCACCTCCCTAGCATCACTGTGCTGCACGGTGTACCTCAGGACAAGCAAGTGGGGATTAATATACTGACGTGCCTTGATGCGCTCAAACAAAGACCACATGATATGATACAAGCAAGAACTTTGCTAGGCTCTGAAATATCCAACCTCATGAACTTGTTGGCTAATGCCTGAATATCCTAATCTAACCATCTCTCCCTAGCTCGAATAAAAGCAAGACTCCCCATGCTTTTCGCCTTCCTGCTCAAAGCATTATCAACCATATTACCCTTTCCCGGATGACAAAGAATGGTGATATCATAGCCCTTTAGTAGCTCTAACCACCTCTGTTGCCTCAAGTTCAAATCCGTTTTCTTGAATAAGTGCTGGAGGCTCCTATGATATGTGAACACCTCACAAGACAAGCCGTAAAGATAATGCCTCCAAAACTTGAGCGCGTGAACAATGACTACTAACTCCAAATCGTGCACTGGGTAGTTCTTCTCATGGGCCTTCAAATGACGCGAAGCATAGCAATTATCCTACCATCTTGCATACACACACACCCAATGCCAACCCATGAAACATCATAATTGATTGTATAAGAACCCTATCTCGAAGGCAAAACCAGAACTGGAGCTGTAGTCAAGATAGTCTTGAGCTTTTGAAACCTTTCCTCAACTCATCAGCCCACCTGAATGGGGCATCCTTCCACATCAATCTAGTCAACGAGGCTGGTACAGATGAAAACTCCTCCATAAAATGGTGATAATACCTAGCCAACCCAAGGAAACTCCAGATGTCAGTAGCAGTAGACGGTCTAGGCCAACTCCAAACTGCCTCGGTCCTTTTTAGATCCACCTTAATCCCTTCACTGGCACCACGCAATACAAGAATGCAATCGAGTCTAATCAAAACTCGCACTTGGAGAATTTAGCATATAGCTTCTTCTCCTTCGAAGTTTGGAGCACAATCCTCAAGTGTTGCTCATGCTCTTCCTGGCTGCGATAATACACCAATATATTATTAATGAAACAATGATGAAGGAATCTAGATAAGGCTGCAATACGCTATTCATCAAGTGCATGAAAGCTGTTGGGCCATTGGTCAACCCAAAAGACATCACCAAGAACTAATAGTGCCCATAATGGGTCCTGAAAACCATCTAAGGAATATGTGAAGCCCTAATCTTCAACTGATGGTACCCCGATCTTAAGTCAATCTTGGAAAATACCCTGGCTCTCTGACGCTGATCAAATAAATCATCAATGCACGGTAGTGGATACTTGTTCTTGATAGTAACCTTGTTAGACTGTATGTAGTCAATGCGCATCCTCATAGAACCATCTTTCTTCTTCATTAATAGCATCCATGCACCCCAAAGTGACACACTAGGCCTGATGAAACCTAACAGAGCAATTCTTGTAACTATTCCTTCAACTCCGCTGGTGCCATATGATATGCTAGAATTGAGAAGGGCTGAGTTCCTGGTACTAAATCAATACCAAAATCAATATCCCTATCGGTTGGCATGCCCGGTGGATCTTCAAGCAACAAATTTAGGAACTCCTTCACTACTAGGCTGCATGCTTTGCTTTTAAGACTCTATTCAGAAGTCTGGGAAAATCCCTCTTTAGATGATTCAAGTCTCCACACTCAAAACAACCCTTCCTCTGATGAGGTTGCTGGCCCTGATAACCCGAATAACTGCCTGTGGAGCCCTGAGCAAATGAAGCACGGTAAGAACTCTATGTCGGTAGCCTACTAAATGATTAGTGAACAGGGTGTGCATTGTATGAACTTTGGCTAACTAATGAACCATGAGGAATCTAACAAGCTCCCTCAGCGGGACTAAAAGGATGGCCTCTTATGTGATGTGATTGGCCTTCAAACGAGGCACCGCCAAAACTTCTCAAACCACGGGGCCTCTCGCCCTCCCACTCCTCTCGCTCATGCTTGTGAATATGCTCCAAATGCATAACAATCTCAACCACCTAGTCAAACCCAGCATCCATCTTGGCCTCTCGAGCCAAACAATACTGTAGACCACAGTTGAGGCCATCAATGAACCACTTGATCTTCTCCCTCTCAGTGGGAACCAACCATACTGTATGTTACACCTTATTTTGTGCTAGTCAAGACAGGATTCAACTTGTGGGTTCTCTATTGTTGGTGAAAGAGAGTCGCCATCTAATAGTTAAAGGTATACTAGGATACTTATTTAATAACTAAGTCGTAATCCGTATAGGTCCGCAAACCAGTGTGATTATGGGTAAGAGTTCTTGTTCTTCTAAGGGGAAGGTGTTAGGCACCCCTTAAAATCTACCTGAGGTAGCTCTGTAGGATTTAGACTAATTTTTAGGAACCAGTTATTTATACTATGCTTAATTACTACTAAGTCACAGCTTGCTATATATTAAGGGAGTGTATATATATAAGGGATGTAAGACATAGGATGGACGTGAGATCATAGAAGAGTCCTAAAAGTAGTACATATTTTAAGGGTTGTAATTATTAAGCGATGGAAGTAATTAACTTTGAGAATAGATGCTTGTATAATTTTAAATGATGTTTGTAAGAAAGAGATTCCAAATGTACCTTGTTTTAAAAATTTCTGAAGAAGGGCAAGCCTTTGAAAATTCATTTGGGTGACAGTACCTTACTGTTTTTTTTATACAAACTTTGGTTTAATTCCATGCTACCAAAGAACGATGATTCTTTTTGATTTCCTTTGAAAATAGGCTGCTGTTTTTTATTAGAGTTTGGGCTTCAAAAATTTTTAGGAGAGGTGAGTGTACAAGATGAACAATTAATAATTAGCGGAGCAAAGATTAATTATTAACTAATTCTCTTTAAGTCCTGTATTAGTTAAAGTTTGTCTATGTTTCATTTGATATTAAAGCATGAAGGTAAATCACATAATCTAATATATGAGTTTTAAATATATGATAATGAAATATGATAAAACGATAAATGCAGTAAGCGAAAATAATGAAACAGTAAACTAGGCTATGGAAGCAATGCATAGTAATGAAAGAAATAAGGGAGAGAAGACTGGACTCTGATGGTTAGGACTTAAGAAGGTAGGCCCATCAATTAAAAGGCGCATCTATAGCTGACTAGATCCTTCAGAAAATGCAACAAAGCTGGATTGGGCCTTAGTTCCTTAGGAACTCAACATGCCCAAGTATATACATGCCCAAAAACAAATAAGGTCATTAGAAGTATATCCCATATACTCAACATATTCAAAACATGTATGAAATGTATATAGAAAAGCAATTGGAATAAGAAAATAATCAATAAGTTGAATACTGTGGGAAATGATTTTAATATAGTAGTTCTACTCAATAAATAATTCACATTGAAAACCTTTCGTTGTCATTAAATATTAAACCCCTAAAGAACTAAATGTGTCAATGAATTAAGGGCAAAGGAGGATGTTCCACTGAAGGTCGATGCTCCCTTTGAATCCCCCGACACTTCAAAGTTCCTAAGGGACTCAAGGCCCACGGCAATGCTAGTGCTAGGGAGGGCAGCCCAACCTAGAGTTAAACTCCACTCCCAAATACCCTTAAACACTAACAACATATTTTCCTTACAGGTTTAAGTGCCAATGAGGCCCTTTCAATGTAAATTAAATGTCATGGAATTACTTACCACAAAAATATACTTTCCCTCCTAACATAAGAATATATAGTCGACATTGAATACCAAACAAACATATATCAAGTGAACTTAAAGGTCTAACTTTCAAACACACATATGTGAGGAGTAGAAACATCATAAGCATGCTGTATAGGTCTGAACATTAGAGAAGAACACATTCAAAGGAAAGGCAAGCTATACAGGGTCATATATGCAACAACTCAACAGATACATATGTTCATGTTTCTAGCAAACTAAATGTGAACTGATTGGTTTTCTTCTACCGAATACATGGGTTGATAATACCACTTAACACTTTAAAGGTCACTAATGAAGATTCCGACCAAACAGTCATGGCTAAACATTTACAGAGGTTATCAAAGATTTATAGGACATGATCGAATCTCTCAATAGATCTGCAAGTTTATATGTTAAAACATGGAATCCCTAAAGACTTCAATAGAGTCATACTCCTAATAATGTTAACTTTAAGTAAATCATCATGTTCAAATAGCATTAGCAAAGGTTCTTATAAGATATAAGGATCAGATTTGGTTTCAAATTAACATTAAGGAAAGGACTGGTGTATTTATGGTAAAGGCATAAATCAGGAATCAAACAGGAACATACAAGATCTACTTAGCTATCTTAACGCTTCAAGTGAAGTAATAACTTCATATGGACATGGGTGCTTTACACATTTATAGAATCAGGTTAAGCATGACACGAGGAGAAAGAGTTACAAATAAAGGAAAGGCATTGCATTAAAACAGGTTTAACTGAAACCTAAGTCTAGATTAATATCTAAGTATGAAATGATCATGCTTATATTTTCACAAATTATCACTTGATTATAACAGAGTAATTAAGTCCTACATTTTAGAGAATATAATCTTAAAGATAAAATGCATCTCAACTTTTCACATACCAATAATAACTTAAAAGGATTAGACACAGGGAGGTACTATACTAAGTAAAATTTGAATCGAATATGCAGCTAAAAATGTTAAATAATCAAGAAGAACCAAGTTCAACTTAATAACAAATTATCAATATTTATGACAAAGAAATAAAAACAAGATCATGATCGTTTTATGGGGGAAAGATAGCTTAATCTCAAAAGAATGTACAGTAAAGATTCATGAAAAAGAAGACAGTCCAATTCAAACAAAACAAGGTCAACAGATGCAACTATAGCTAGATTAGATCATGAAAATGTCATAGTGACGAACCAGAAATGGTCCTCATAATTTAACAGTCAGAAGTATAGAGAAGAGAAACATATAAATACTTAGAACTTCATGTTTAGGCTAAAGGGTTGATGATATAAACATAAGAACCTTCAGATATATCTCAGTCATGGTTATGGAATAATAAGCTCAACTCCAAGACTCACAAACCACAGAGATGAATTAGATAATGGTAAAGGTCACTGCAGATCAATGAAAGGCTATGAAGTTCATCTGAACATGAACACATTATAAATCAAACATGTAGACTGTTGGAAACTCAAGAACAAAAATCAACAGGAATCACTTAATGGTTTGATCAATCATCGATTAACGACTCAAAAATAAGACAAATAATCACAAGTAGACATTATACTAATAGGACATAAGCACTTAAACACTTATCACAAACACCATAAAACAACTGTAATCCTCAGAATATAACTAACATATTTGTAGCATTCAAGGGAGATGAATGAAAGAGAAGGATGAGAGATGTGCTGACCTTTTTGAGGGCAACAGACTAAACGAAGGCTCTTTCTCAGTTGCTTAAGACCCCAGGAACTTCAAGTTCGAAACAGCAACAACACTCAAAAAACAAAAAGAAAGAACAGTAAGGAACCCTAGGAATTTTGAATTTTAAATTGCTCTCAGATGATATCAGTGTTAGGTCGTAGAGTTCGTGTCTGTGTGTGTTAGGTGAAAGCATTGAAGACCCCTTTTATAGTGCCATTTAAGGCTTTAGGGTTTCTCAAATTCAAACCATATAGTGGAAGATGAAGATAGTCGAGTGATGATAGCAAAGTAGAGGTAAATTAAAGAACACAAAGGGAAAATAGTGAGGAGTTTACCTGGGTATGGGAAATCGACCGTTGAATGCGAAAATCCATGTCAAAGCTCAATTCTCTAGAGGTAATTGCGTATGATCTCTGGATGACGAATAATAATGATGAGTTCAGAGAAAATCTTCATGCATGGTTCGATTTGAAAGAACATAAGAAGAACCAAACGATTTGAACTTTCGTCTCTAATTCTAGGGTTTCAAATTTTGGGGATTTCGAATTCAATCAATGAAAATGGAAAGATCGGATAGATTCGTGGATGTAGGAGGCAAAGGGGATGATTGGAAGACCAGATTTGTGGCCTTGAACGGATTGGTGCAAAGTCTATGATTGATTAAGGTTGATGCAGCTTGAGAGACGGAAGAGAGAAAAGGGAAACTAGGGTTGTTGTTTCGGAAAAAAAGACATAGGGTCTGGTTTGTCTCCAAGTTAAGAATGGGAGATTGAACGGGAGCCGTTGGATCTGCTGATCAATGGCTCCGATTATTTGGTAATTTGGTTTCTTAGAAATGATTTAAGTGGAAATATTTGTGGCCGTCAGATCAAAAGAATTTGGATGGTTCAGATTTGATCTCTGGGGGTGGGTATGTAGATTAAAAGGAAACTCAGGGAATAAATGTGAGTCGTTGATCTGAAGAACAAAGGGCTCAGATTCGTTTGTGCTTCTTGTGTGACTGATGAGGGAGGGTGACATGGCGTGTTGTGATTGGTGCAAATGGGATCACTTGGATTCCCATGGCAGAAAGAGATGGGTGTTTGGGTTGGGTGCATTCTCTGACTGTGTTTGTTAGTTGGGCCAAGATTAATTTAAAGAAATCGCCATTTTACCTTTGATTCAAGAATTGCAATTGTGGCCTTTTGGTCTTTTAACCCTATTTGAAATTTAACTTAAATAAACTTAATAGTGTTCAATAAATGTGGTAAAAATTACAGTTATTATATACTACTAATTATTTCGAACTAACAATTTATAAAAAATACTTTATTTTCCTAAACTGTAACACTAACTTCGAATTTTAATAATAATCTAATTAACCAGAAGTTAAAGATTAATTTGTTAAATTAATTATAGAACCTACGTAATATATATATATATAAATAATTTTAATAATCCCAATATAGTAAATATATTTGTAATTACATAATGTTAATGCTATGTGATTATTTTAAAACTAATTATTGGTTAATTTGTGAAAAATAGATATTCATTACTGGAAAATACTTTGAAAACATTTATTGTAAATTATTTAGTATAAATAAATTAATTTAAAAGGGGAGGGTCAAAATTCTCTGTCAACATTGCATGACGTGCTAACTCTACGAACCTCATCTTATAGTGGGTCATAGTCATGCCCTCCTGGTGTAGATGCTCAAACTCCATACACAGCTTCTCTCTGTGAGTTTGTGGAACAAACTTCTCCAAGAAGAGAACTCAAAATTGCTGCCATGTGTATAAATTGTGAACTAAAATCATGCTTAGAAGTGAAAATATTCGGCAATTTCTGGATTTCTAAAACCCCTCATGAACAACGCAGAAGCAGGAAAAATGCCACAAATGCGGCCTCGCACCTGTGATGGCTTCTTCACAGGTGCGTTTTTTGGTCAGCTGGGAAAGTTTGTAGAAGTGAAAGAAATGGCTCAGAAGCGGGATCGCACCTGCGATGGTTTTTCACAGGTGCGATGACTGGGCAGTGTTTGCAAGAAATTAGTAGCTCTGCAACTTTGGCTTGCTGGGCCCGTTCGACTAGATTCTTTGGCCTAATTGCTTTTTTTTTTAAAATTTCTTAACATGGTTATAATGCCCGACTAATTTGGTGTTCATTTTTTTAGGTACTTTGAGCTTAATATGGACCCGAACATGAACGAAAATGCGGCGATTGATCGTGAAATTTAGGAAGTGGCTGAGGATTTAAACTATGATGCCAGCAGATTCATGTTTTCTGATTATCAAAACCAGTATTATGATGATCTCCTTAGAAAGAAACTCAAACTTGATAAAGCAATTGCCGATGACAAAGTGGCCAAGCTCCTTCTGGATTTCCATGGCCGGCTAGTTTCAAGCGGCGGGACCTGCATCATCCCCACTCCATGTAAGGCCAATGAGAAATGGGTTAGGGAGTTTTACGCCAACTTAAGGCGTACACATTTCCAAAACCATGAACTTACAATAAGGGGCAATATTGTGAAATTTGGAGTTGAAGAGATAAATGATGTCTATGTGCTTCAAAATCATCCTCTCGAGCCGATATAAGAAAGAGATACATCTGACAATGGTGATTGGCTAGTCTCAAAGCTCTATCCTACAGGTCCAACAATGACTTGGCCTAAAAAGAAAAAAAGCCATATATGTGGTGATTTCACACCTGAAGCAAATAAGTAGTTGTATATCATTGCGAGCAAAGTGTCTCCTTGTGGTAACCAGTCTGATACTAGGGCCTTGATAATTGGTTGCATGCTTGATGGCATTCCAGTGAATGTTGGTCATTACATTGTTCAGGAGATGAAGGAGTATGTGCTTCAAGGTGGCTCGACATTGATATTTCCATCATTGATTACTGAGTTGTGCAGGCGTGTGCAGGTTGAGGAGTGGAATGGAGATCATTTGATACCGGCGGACAAGCCCTTTGACCCATTGAGAGTGACAGGAGAAGGTAGTGTGGTATAAAGCAATAAGAGGAAAATGGAGATTGCTGTAGTTGATGGGTCCTCCTCACAGGCAGCACTGCCTGAGGGACTATTTGGGATGTTGAACTCACAGCTTGTCTTCATTTGTGACTTAGTGTCAAACCTCTCTAGTGGGACCTCACACTCCAAGCTTATGCCCGTGTATTTTACCAGGGAAGATATGAAGATCTACCTGGAAAACCAGAAGAAGCAAGCAGACTCGCTTGAGAAGTTGGCAGCTTCTGTTACTAGGCTCGAGGCAGTCTATGACAACATGGCCAAGGCACATGTAGATCTTCAGGCAGACTTTAACAGGGAGAAACAGAGAAATAAGAAGAAGAACAAGTTCATGATAAATATGTGGAGAGGTATCAAGGCCATCTTCAAATGGGGGAAGCCGAACAAGAAGATACCGATCGAGGACACAAATGATAGTGAGATTAGCTTTTTCCCGTAGTCTGCTAGTCTGATGCAGACATCAGGGAGACCCTAAAACTACTCTTATTTTATATTGATATTGTGCAGTGAGGACACTGTAGTATTTTTAGTTGGGGGTGGCTTTAGGGAATATACTTTATTTGTAGATTGATGCTTAACTTGTGCATTTGCCGGGCTTATGCTTTTGTATGGATATTGTGTGCCCTTACAGGGCTTGTTCTAGTATTGTTCATCATGTGCCTTTGTCGGGCGTAATTTCTGATTGGTGATATAATTACGGTTTAGTCGCTTTTGTTATTTTATTTTATTTTTCTTTATTTATTTATTTTCTCAGTAGTTTTTAGTTTATGTTATTTTTATTACTTTTTTATTAGTTTATTTTGTTATTTTATTTTCTTTAGTAGTTTTTAGTTGTTTATTTTTTTTATTCCTTTTAATGTCAATTATATTTTATTTTATAGTTTTTAGTTTATATTATTTTTACCTCTTTAGTAGTAATACACTTTTCAATAAATTTCCTTGGGTTTTCTTTATGATACACTTCTTTCCCGAGAAATATTTTTGTGTTCAACCGGGTGACTTTTCCCTATGATGGATGGCGTGACAACTTTCTTAAAGGAATTAATCTTGTTTTGTTATGAGAAAACTTTAGGATTGTTTGGTACTAATAAAATCAGTCTCTTGTATATGAATTGTGAATTTGTATGGCCACGTAAAATTTTATCTTAGATTCGAGGTTTCGTGGTGCCGAAGTAGGCTTACGTGTTGACGGTTGTAGGGAGAGTTGAACATTGCGTTGGGGGAGTTGAAGAAAATTTTTGGAAGTGCAGGGCATTTCTGCAGCCTATTATATGATAGCAGAACTGATTTAAGGACCGCAGATCTACTGCAAGCTGAGACATAAATCTGGGCAAATGTTTGGACCATTATGCAGTCCATTTAACGATCGCATAATAATTTTGTGGGCCGCATAACCCATCGCAGACCCAGCACAAAAATTTGAGGGGAGTTCTGCAGCGCATTATGTGACCGCATAATAGTTCTACAAACCACAGACCAGTCACAGAGTGAGGCAGAGGTGCCCAGTTCCAGAGGGCCAGTATGCGGCCAATTTTGCGGACCGCATAACCATTATGCGGTCGCATATGCTACCGCAGATATGAATTGGGGCTTTATTTTTTCTAATTTTTTAACCCGACCGCATTCTTATAAAACAGTCTTAGGGATCAGTTTAGAAGGTTAGAGCATATATTTCTAGAGAAAGGGAATTCCATCAAGTGACAGGGGATGTTGCTAAGCTTATCATTCATCAATTCTTGCTCAAAGTTGAAGAATGTACAAGAAGAAATCACTAGGTCTTCATCCTATAGGTAAGATTCTACTCCCTAGCCTTCAATTCCAGAATTTAATTGGAAATAGGAAATGAGTAAGGCAATTCTTGGGGGTGTGAGTTGTTCATTATGCATGCATGTACCATCAAGGGTAGTGGGAAGATTGTTGAGCTCATTTGGGTAAACTTTGGGTAGTGGGATAAAAGAATCCACCATAGGAGGACCTTGAAACCTCAATGCATACTAGTGTTTGATAAAATGCTCAAGTGAGATAGAACTATGAACTCCTTCCTAATTTGTGTTCAATTTTGCTATATCTCTAAATAGATCGAAGTGGATAAGATTTCTGGAACATTGTAGTAATTCAAAAAGCTCGAGGCGAGGTACGTTAGCTAATCTTCTCTCTTAGAATTGAATTCTCACGATGTTCTTGTAACTCTCGATTTGTCCATTATGAATTGGCTTTTCTGAATAAGTTTGGTGTCGAAAGATGTATATATATATATATATATATATATATATATATATATGAATATGTTCAAAATGTGTTAAAGAATATTCTTAGCATGTTATGTTATTCTTCGGGAGGGTGTTCAAAGTATGAGTTTGTATTAAAACGTTATGACTTCAAGTCAAGCCCAAATGAAAGTGATCCATCAAATTGTGTAAGAAAGCACATGTGCTTAAGAGCCTAAATTTCTGAAATGTATGCTTAAAGTCTTGGATAAAAATTTTTGTTGTTGACAATCCGTAATGATGTTTGAAAGTGAAATAGTGAGCATGAATTATGAAGTACGACCAACGTGCCAAGAATGATGTTGCGTTATGACCAATGGTGCTAATAAAATGAATGAAATGTAAAAGAATATGAAATTAGTGGTAAATCCTTTTAATAATAACTGCCTTGGGAGTATCGTTTAGCCACTGAGGAAGGGTAGGTCAAAACAACCTAACCCGAAAACTACACGTGCCAGAGTAGGAGTGATTGAGGGGTAAATCCCCGTGTTAATGTGATTAGACTATTTCCCCTTATATGGGATGATATTGGTGTGTTGGGATGTTTCCCCTTAAATAGGATGAGATGATTGCTAGCGAGATGCGATGTGATGTCGACCCACAGTGTTCACAGGTACTGATCATGAGGAGGACCCCCTACGAGATGCACAAGACCCCCTGAGTTATGCGTGCGACTGAGACGGATGAAGCGGAGTGGGCCTCCTACCGTCTGAAAGGGGTGGCCTATTCTTGGTTTGAGATGTGGGAGGACTCCCGTGTGGAGGGGAGCCCTCCGACGAGGAGGAGTGAGTTTGCCAATGCTTTCATTGATCATTTCTTGCCTGCCGAGACTAAGGCAGCCCGTGCCATCGAGTTTAAGAGCCTGAAATAAGGAGCATGAGTGTGTGGGAGTATCATATGAAGTTCGTGGGCCTGTCCAAATATGCCATCTACATGTTGTCAACTATGGAGGCTAGGGTGCACCGATTTGTGCAGGGCCTTAGCACCTTGGTTAAATGAGGCCGCAACAGCTGCCTTGAATTTTGATATGAACTACGGTAAGATGGTTGCATTTGCTCAAGCCACAGAGACCCGCAAATTGAAGAATAGAATGAAACGTGAGAGCAGCAGCAAGGCTCGGTCTGCAGGCAACTTTGGTGGTTCTTCTGGTGGTGGTGGTGGTGGTGGTAGGCCAGCATTAAAGGGAGGGTCATCAGGGCCATCCCCGTCTTTTGCTCAGTCTTCAGTCAATGCGCAGCCATTGGAGCCCTATCAGCAGCAGGGGAGCCACTTTAGGCCCAGCCAGGGCAACTGGGGACCCTACAGTAGGGTCGGTCTGGTGGGAGATTTCCGCAGCAGTGGAGGCCCCCATCCCCTAGGTGCGGGAAGATGCACTTTGGGGCCTGCATCAAGGACCAGCGCATATGTTACTGGTGTGGTATGAGGGGTCACATATAGAGGGATTGTCGTTCGTCTCACCAGAGCACAGACAGGGGTGCAGCACACCCAGCCAGTTCTGCAGCTACTACGTCCGTAGCACCTCCTCCAGCTCGAGGCTCCCCAGCATTCGCAGGGCATGGGGCAGCTAGGGGTGGCGCACAAAGTTCGGGAGTACCCAGCCGTTTCTATGCCATTAAGGGTCGCCAGAGTTTAGAGGCTTCTCCAGATGTTATCAAAAGTATATTAGCTATCCAATCTCATGCTGCGTATGCTCTTATTGATCCCAGTTCAACTTTGTCCTATGTCACTCCCTATGTTGCTATGGAATTTGGGAAAGAGCCGGAACAGCTCCATGAGCCGTTCTCTGTATCTACTCCAGTTGGTGAGTCTATTGCGGTCGTGCTCGTTTATAGGGATTATGTTGCCATAGTGCGTGGTCGGGACTCCATGGCCGATATCATTGAATTGGGAATGGTTGATTTTTATGTAATAATGGGTATGGATTGGCTTTATTCATGTTTTTCCAAGCTTGATTGTTGAACCAGAACCGTTAGGTTTGAATTTCCAAATGAGTCAATGATTGAATGGAAGGGGGATGATGTGGTGCCGAAAGGTAGGTTTATTTCTTACCTTAAGGCCACAAAGATGATTAACAAGGGATGTATTTACCATTTGGTCCCGGTTACGGACACTAATGTTGAGGCACCTATACTTGATTACGTGCCGGTTGTGAATGAAATTTTCGAGGTCTTTCCGGATGTGCTCCCTGGATCCCGCCAGAGAGGGAGATTGATTTTGGGATTGATGTGATACCAAGCATGCAGCCTATATCTAGTCCACCATACAGAATGGCGCCGACAGAATTGAAGGACCTAAAGGAACAATTGAAGGATTTGTTATAGAAGGGTTTCATCCGGCCGAGTTTTTCGTTTTGGTACGCACCAGTCCTTTTTGTAAGAAAGGAATATGGGTCATTGAGAATGTGTATTGACTATCGACAGCTTGACAAGGTCACGATCAAGAATAAGTACCCACTGCCAAGGATAGATGACTTGTTTGACCAATTACAAGCTGCTAAGTACTTCTCCAAGATCGATTAACATCCAGGTATCAAAAAATGAAGATTAGGGAGCAGGATATTCCAAAAACAGCTTTTAGGACCCGGTATGGGCACTTTTAATTTCTGGTAATGTCTTTTGGGCAAACAAATGCCCCGAATGCTTTTATGGATCATATGAATCGAGTCTTCAAGCCTTTTCTTGACTCGTTAAGGATAGTGTTTATTAATGATATCCTCGTGTATTCGCGAGGTCGAGAGGACCATGCCAATCTTAGGGCAGTTCTATAGACTCTATTTCAGCACAAGTTGTATGTAAAGATTTCAAAATGTGAATTTTGGCTTAAATCCATCACGTTCCAGGGTCATGCCGTCTCCAGAAAAGGAATTGAGGTTGATCCTTAGAGGATTGCAGCTGTAAAGAATTGTCCTAGCCTACAACTCTAATAGAGATTTGCAATTTCTTAGGCCTAGTGGGGGTATTACAGGAAATTAGTTGAGGGGTTCTCTACTCTTGCCTCTCCCTTGACTTAATTGACGCAGAAGGCGGTTAAGTTCCAATGGTCAGATGCTTTTGAAAAAAGCTTCCAAGAGTTGAAATCAAGATTGACTACGATACCAATGTTGACTCTACCTGAAGGTACTGATGGACTTGTGGTATATTGTGATGCTTTAAGGATCGGACTCGAGTATGTATTAATGCAACACAGCAAGGTGATAGCTTATGCTTCTAGGAAACTCAAGAATCATGAAAAGAACTATCCAACACATGACTTAGAGCTTGCAGCGGTGTTCTTTGTGTTGAAGATTTTGCGTCATTATTTGTATTGGGTCCATGTGGGTATATTCCCAGACCATAAGAGCCTTCAATATATTTTCAAATGGAAGGAATTCAATCTGAGGTAGAGAAGATGGCTTTAGTTACTCAATTATTACGACAATGATATCCTATATCATCCGGGCCATAAGAGCCTTCAATATATTTTCAAACAGAAGGAATTGAATCTAAGGCAGAGAAAATGGCTTGGTTACTCAAGGATTACGACATTGATATCCTATATCTTTCCGGGAAGGCTAATGTTATGGCAGATGCTCTTAGCCAGAAATCTATGGGTAGTTTGGCTCACTTGGAGGCATATCAAAGGCCGTTGGCCAAGGAGGTTCATCGGTTGGCTAGCTTGGGATCGTCTTGCGGGCTCTAGTGAAGGAGGGGTGATTGTGCAAAATAGGGCTGAATCGTCGGTTGTAGTAGAAGTCAAGGAGAAGCAATACAAAGAACCATTGCTGGTACAATTGAAGGAGGGGATTCATAAACATAAGACCATGGCCTTTTCTCTTGGCGTGGATGATGGTACCCTAAGGTACCAAGGGCGACTATGTGTTCCAAATGTGGATGTTCTCCAGGAAAGAATCGTGACCGAGGCTCACAGTTCTAGGTATTCCGTGCACCCGGACTCTACAAAGATGTATCACGATCTTAGGGAAGTCTAATGGTGTAATGATATGAAGAGGAATGTAGCGGACTTTGTGGCAAGATGTCCAAATAGTCAGCAAGTGAAGGCCGAACATCAAAGCCACGGTGGGTTGGCACAGAATATAGAAATTTCGATGTGGAAATGGGAGATAATCAACATGGACTTTGTGGTGGGATTACCTCCCATGCCTCGCAAGTTCGACTCGATTTGGATAATTATGGACCCATTCACGAAATCAGCACACTTACCTGTTAAGGCTACCGGCACAGCAAAACAATATGCTCAGTTATATATCAAGGAAATAGTCAGGTTGCTTGGCACTCCAGTTTCTATTATCTCAGATCGAGGGGCACAATTCATGGCTGATTTTTGGAAAAATGTTCAGCAAGGTTTGGGTACTCAGGTGAATCTTAGTAATGCCTTTCACCCGCAAACTGACAGGCGGGCAGAGCGGACTATTTAGACGCTCGAGGATATATTTCGCGCTTGTGTTCTTGACTATAAAGGTAGCTCGGATGATCATTTGCCACTCATAGAGTTTGCCTATAACTACAGTTGTCATGCTAGCATTCAGATGGCACCGTTCGAGGCTTGATATGGTAGGAGATGTAGATCTCCCATTGGGTGGTTCAAGATTGGGGAGGCGGTGTTGATAGGGCTAGACCTCATGCATCATGCTATAGAGAAGGTTAAGATTAATACAGAATGGTTGAGAACTGCCTAGAGTCGTCAGAAGTCCTATTTGGATATACGTCGTAGGGATTTGGTGTTCAAAGAAGATGATTCGGTAATTTTAAAGGTTTCCCTTGTGAAGGGTATAATGCGGTTTGGTAAGAAAGGGAAATTGAGTCCGAGGTATGTTGGACCATACAGAATAATTTAGAGGATTGGCCAGGTGGCTTGCAGGCTAGAACTACCTCCAGAGATGTCTTTAGTGCACCCGACGTTTCATATATCCATGTTGAAGAAGGTAGTTGGAGATCCATCGCTAATTATTCCGGTTTAGACTATTGCGGTTAATGAGGAATTGAAGTATGAAGAAATTCCAGTTGCCATTTTTGATAGGGAAAATCGAATGCTGAGGAACAAAGAGATTGCCTTCGTGAAAGTACTATGGCGGGACCAGCAGGTTGAATAGGCCACCTGGCAGGCCGAGGAAGAAATGAATAAGAAGTACCCTCATTTGTTTGAATAGCCATGTATTTATAAAGTGTTGTTCAATGAAAATGCTAAGAGTTACCTTCAATGAATTATGTACGATTTGTATAGTTGATGTTAAAGGTGTTCCATTTTGGTAGTATACCGCTCGTGAGGCCAAGGTTGGCGTTGCTTCTATGTTATCTTGCGTCGTCGGTTCATGTATATGTTACTAGGACTGGTTTTGGGATTCTCTGGTAGGTGGAGAGGCCCAATTACATGGGAGGCTCTGGCAAAATTTTTTGAAATTTAGAGAGTTGGTCAAAATTTGGGAACTGTTGGTGTGTGTCTTAGCAGGTGAGTCACATTGGTTTCTAATGGCGGATTTTGGCCCTCGTTCAAGGACGAATGATCTTAAGCGGGGAGGATGTAAGGCCCCGTATTATTTTAACTAAAACACCGGGTTTCATGGTGCCGAAGTAGGTTTATGTGTTGACGATTTTAGGGATTCATTTTGGGTTGACAGTGTGTTGGGAGTTGAACGTTTTTGGAAGTGCAGGGCATTTTTGCAGCCTATTCTACCGTCGCAGAAATAATCCGTGGAACGCAGATCTACCGCAGACTGAGACAGAAATCTAGGCAATGTTTGGACCATAACGCGGTCCATTATGCGACCGCATAATCATTTTGCGGGCCACATAAGCCAGCACATACCCAGCACAAAAATTTCAGAAGGGGAGTTCTACGGCGCATTATGCGACCACAGAATAGGTCTGCGGACCGTAGACAAGTCGCAAAATAAGGCAGAGGTGCCCAGTTGCGGAGGGCCATTATGCGGCCAATTTAGCAGACCACAGAAGCGTTATGCGACCGCTGATCTGCATCAGGGCTTCATTTTTTCTAATTTTTTAACCCGGCCACATTCTAATAAAACAGTCTTAGTGTTTATTTTAGAAGGTTCAAACATATATTTCTAAATAGAGGGAGTGCCATAGAGTAATAGGAGAAGTTCCTAAGCTTATCATTCATCAAGTCTTGCTCAAAGCTGAAGAATTTACAAGAAGAACTCACTAGGTCTTCATCCTAGAGGTAATATTCTACTCCCTAGCCCTCAATTCTGGGATTTAATTGAAAATAGGTAATGAGTAAGGCAATTCTAGGGGGTGGGAGTTGTTCATTATGCATGCATGTACCATCAAAGGTAGTGAGAATATTGTTGAGCTCATTTGGGTAAACTTTGGGTAGTGGGATGATAGAATCCAAGAATGGGAGGACCTTGAAACCACAATGCACAACTATTGTTTGATAAAATGCTCAAGTGAGCTGGCACTATGAACTCCTTACTAATTTGTGTTCTATTTTGCTATATCTCTACTTAGATCGAAGTGGCTAAGATTTCTGGAACATTGTAGTAATTTTAAAAGCTCGAGGCGAGGTATGTTGGCTAAACTTCTCTCTTAGAATTGAATTCCAATGATGTTCTTGTAAGTCCCGAGTTGTCCAATATGAATTGGCTTTTCTGAAAAGGTTTGGTGTCGAAAGATGTATATATATGAATACGTTGAAAATATGTTTCGGAATATTCTTATCATATTATGTTATTCTTCGTGAGTTGTTAAAAGTATGAGTTGTAATAAAGTGTTGTGACTTCAAGTCAAGCCCAAATAAAAGTGATCATATAAAATCGTGTAAGAAATCACATGTGCCTAAGACCCTAAATTGCTCAAATGTGTACTTAAAGTATTGGATAGAAATGTTTGTTGTTGTTGACAATCCGTTATGATGTTTGAGAGTGAAATAGTGAGCATGAATTATGAAGTACGACCAAGGGGGCCAAGAATGATATTGCGTTATGGTCAATAGTGCTTGTAAAATGAATGACATGTAAAAGAATATGAAATGAGTGGTAAATCATTTTAATAATAACTACCTTTGGGATTATCGTTTTGCCACTAAGGGTAGGTCGGAACAACCTAACCCCGACACTACACGTGCCGGTGCAGGAGTCATTAAGGGTTAATTCCCCGTGTTATTATGATGAGACTGTTTCCCCTTATATGGGATGAGATTGGTGTGTTGAGATGTTTCCCCTTAAATGGGATGAGATGATTGCTAGCGAAATGTGTTGTGAAGTCGACCCACACAGCATTTTTGTGAGACGGCATAGCCGATCGGGCTTAGATCGGACACATGTTGCACACATGGTGTATTGTGAGTGTACGTCTAGGGGTGAGACAGCATAGCTGGCAGGGCTGAGATCGGACTCCGTGTTAAAACACAGTGGTGTATCGGTGCTATAGATCTCCCAACTTCAATTTCTGAAACATACTTGAAGTTTACCTTTCCCCTAACTTGACACCTTGATACTGTTTGAGTCTCTTATCGATTCATATTTTCTTCTCCATTTACTATTACTCGTTCTACTGAGAGGGTGATTAGTTTTACATACTAGTACATATCTGTATGTACTAACGCCCCGTTTGCCGGGGCACTGCATCTTTAATGGATGCAGGTGGTATTGATCAGTGATAGCATCATACCCTATCCTCAGCTGACTTGGTGAGCCCAACTTCATTTCGGGGTCATGTATCTCTTGTTCCATGTATATAGTGTTTTGAGGTATAGCCGGGGCCTTGTTGCTGGCACTGTCGTAGCACTCTTTTGTTTTTGTTAGAGGCTCCGTAGACATAGTGTGGGTCTATCTTGTATTTGGGAAGGTTAAACTCAAAATATTGTAATCGTATCATCTGTTCCACTTTAAATATGATCGTACAGTGTACTGTTTTGGAGACTTGCTAATGACGTAACTAATGAAAATGAACTGGAGTTATTCACATGACCTCTTACCGTCTAATTAGTGAAATGTATTCTTCTCTTTATTCATGGGTGAGTTGGGTAGAAGGTATTGTAAAGGCTTTCTTGATCGTGGTGTCTCGGTTAAGCGCTGGTCGCGCTCCCTAAGGTCGGGGCATGACAAACTTGGTATCAGAGCCTAAGGTTTTAAAGTGTACTAGGAGGCAACTTAGGCATTTAGGAATAATACCCTTCTTTGGTGTTCTAGATCGTGCGATAAAGCTGATTGTAAGATTGTTCCTCCTTTAATTCGTCCATTGCCCTAATTTTTAGTATAGGCGCCTAGGAAGAAAGCAAGAACTGGCCAAGAAGCCAATTCCACCCCAGGAGTGGCAGTTAATCCTTTACTTGATGATGCGGGTGAGCACCCGAGGGGTGAGAACACCCCCTTCCCCCCGACTACTACTGTGCCTGATTCTACTATTCCTACACCTACTGAGGGTGCAATGATCCCTCCAACTGATATTCCAGTTCCACCTCTAGCCCCACCTTCCGATCCCAGTGTGTCTGATGGGGATCTTCAGGGAGCCATACAGATGTTGGCTCAGATAGTGGCTTCCCAAGCCCAGAGATCAAATGTTGCACCCATTTATTCTAGTCAACCAGGGTATTCCGCTAGTTTCAGGGTGAAACAATTTTTGCAGTTGGACCCTTCAATGTTCATATGTATTGATCCTACAGAGGAAACCAGGGATTTGATTGACGAGATGCACAAGACCATCCGTGTTATGCGTCTTACTGAGACGGAGGGAGCGGAGTTGGCCTCCTACCGCCTGAAAGGGGTGGCCTATTCTTGGTTTGAGATGTGGGAGGACTCCCGTGAGGAGGGGAGCCCTCTGGCGAGGTGGAGTGAGCTTGCCAATGCTTTCATTGATCATTTCTTGCCTACCGAGACTAACCGCCGAGTTTGAGAGCCTGAAACAAGGGAGCATGAGTGTGTGGGAGTATCGTATGAAGTTCGCGCGCCTGTTAAAATATGCTATGTACAGGTTGCCCACTATGGAGGCTAGGGTGCGCCAGTTTGTGCAGGGACTTAGCCCCTTGCTTATTAATAAACTACGGTTAGATGGTGGAATTTGCCCAAGCCACAGAGACCCCCAAATTGATTAATAGAATGGAGCTTGAGAGCAGCAGCAAGGCCCGGTCCACGGGCAACTTTGGTGGTTCTTCTGGTGGTGGTAGTTGTGGTAGGTCAGCATTCAAGGGAGGGTCAATAGGGCCATCCCCGTCTTTTGCTCAGTCTTCCGTCAACGCGAAGCTATCGAGGCCCAGTCAGCAGCAGGAGAGCCGCTTTATACGCAGTCAGGGCAACAGGGGACCCTAACAACAGGGTCAGTTTGGTGGGAGATTTCAACAACATCAGAGGCCCCCATGCCCTAGGTGCGGGAAGATGCACTTTGGGGCCTATTTCATGGACCAGCCCATATGTTACGGGTGTGGTATGAGGGGTCACATTCAGAGGGATTATCGTTCGTCTCACTAGAGCATGGGCAGGGATGCAGCACTGCAAGCCAGTTCCACAGCACCACCTCCAGCTCGAGGAATCCCAGCACCTGCAAGGCGTGGTGCAATTAGGTGTGGCGCACAGAGTTCGGGAGGACCCAGTCGTTTCTATGCCATGAAGGGTCACCAGAGTTCAGAGGCTTCTCTAGGTGTTCTCACGGGTATATTGACAATCCAATCTCATTATGTGTATGCTCTTATTGATCCCAGTTCCACTTTTTCCTATGTCACTCCCTATGTTGCTATGGAATTTGGGATAGAGCCGGAACAACTCCATGAGTCGTTCTACGTATCTACTCTAGTTGCTGAGTCTATTGTGGCCGGGCGAGTTTATAGGGATTGTGTTGTCACGGTGCGTGGTCGGGACACCATGGCCGATCTCATTGAATTGGGGATGGTTGATTTTGATGTAATAATAGGGATGGATTAGCTGTACTCATATTTTGCCAAGCTTGATTGTCGAACCAGAACCGTTAGGTTTGAATATCCAACTGAGTCAGTGATTGAATGGAAGAGGGATGATGTGGTGCCGAATGGTAGGTTTATTTGTTACCTTATGGCCAGAAAGATGATTAACAAGGGATGTATTTACCATTTGGTTCGAGTTACTGTTGAGGCACATCTACTTGAGTCAATGCCGGTTGTGAATGAATTTCCGCAGGTCATTCTATATAAGCTCACTGGGATCCCGCCAGACAGGGATATCGATTTTGGGATTGATGTGATGCCAGGAACGCAGCCTATATCTAATCCACCGTACAGAATGGCACCGGCATAATTGAAGGAGCTAAAGGAACAATTAAAGGATTTGTTAGAGAAAGGTTTCATCCGACCGAGTGTGTCGCCTTGGGGCGCGCCGGTCCTTTTTATAAGAAAGGAAGATGGATCACTAAGAATTTGTATTGACTATCGGTAGCTCAACAAGGTCACGATCAAGAATAAGTGCTCACTACCAAGGATAGATGACTTGTTTGACCAATTGCAAGGTGCTATGTACTTCTCCAAGATCGATAAAGATTCGAGTATCACCAATTGAAGATCAGGGAGCAGGAACTCCAAAAATTTTCAGGACCCGGTATGGGCACTTTGAATTTCTGGTAATATCTTTTGGGCTAACAAATGCCCCGACAGCTTTTATAGATCTTATGAATCGAGTCTGCAACCTTTTTATCGACTTATTCATGATAGTGTTTATTGATGATATCCTCGTATATTCGCGAAGTTGGGAGGACCATGCCGATCATCTCCGAGCAGTTCTACATACTCTATATCAGCACAAGTTGTATGCAAAGTTTTCGAAATGTGAATTTTTGCTTGAATCTGTCACGTTCTTGGGTCATGTCGTCTCTAGAGAAGGAATTGAGGTTGACCCTCAAAAGATTGCAGCTGTGAAGAATTGGCCTAGACCTACAACTCCAACAAAGATTCGCAGTTTCTTAAGCCTAGCGGGGTATTACTAGAAATTTGTGGAGGGGTTCTCTACTCTTGCCTCTCTATTGACTAAATTGACTCAGATGGCGGTTAAGTTCCAATGGTCAGATGCTTGTGAAAGAAGCTTCCAAGAGTTGAAATCAAGATTGACTACGACACCTGTGTTGACTCTACCAGAAGGTACAGATGGACTTGTGGTATATTATGATGCTTCAAGGATCGGACTCGGGTGTGTATTAATGCAACATGGAAAGGTGATAGCATATGCTTCTAGGCAACTCAAGAATCATGAAAAGAATTATCCAACACATGACTTAGAGCTTGCAGCGGTGTTCTTTGTGTTGAAGATTTTGCGTCATTATTTGTATTGGGTCCATGTGGGTATATTCCCAGACCATAAGAGCCTTCAATATATTTTCAAATGGAAGGAATTCAATCTGAGGTAGAGAAGATGGCTTTAGTTACTCAATTATTACGACAATGATATCCTATATCATCCGGGCCATAAGAGCCTTCAATATATTTTCAAACAGAAGGAATTGAATCTAAGGCAGAGAAAATGGCTTGGTTACTCAAGGATTACGACATTGATATCCTATATCTTTCGGGGAAGGCTAATGTTATGGCAGATGCTCTTAGCCAGAAATCTATGGGTAGTTTGGCTCACTTGGAGGCATATCAAAGGCCGTTGGCCAAGGAGGTTCATCGGTTGGCTAGCTTGGGATCGTCTTGCGGGCTCTAGTGAAGGAGGGGTGATTGTGCAAAATAGGGCTGAATCGTTGGTTGTGGTAGAAGTCAAGGAGAAGCAGTACAACGACCCATTGCTGGTACAATTGAAGGAGGGGATTCATAAACATAAGACCATGGCCTTTTCTCTTGGCGTGGATGATGTTGCCCTAAGGTACGAAGGGCGACTATGTGTTAATGTGGATGGTCTTCGGGAACGAATCATGATCGAGGCTCACACTTCTAGGTATTCTGTGCACCTAAGCTCTACAAAGATGTATCATGTTCTTAGGGAAGTCTACTGGTGGAATGATATGATGAGGAATGTAGCGGACTTTGTGGCAAGATGTCCAAATTGTCAGCAAGTGAAGACCGAAAACCAAAGGCCTGGTGGGTTGGCACAGAATATAGAAATTCTTATGTGGAAATGGGAGATGATCTACATGGACTTTGTGGTGGGACTACCTCGCACGCCTCGCAAGTTTGACTCGATTTAGGTAATTGTGGACCGACTCATGAAATTAGCACAGTCTTACCTGTTAAGGCTACGTACACAGCAGAGCAGTATGCTCAGTTATATATCAAGGAAATAGTAATGTTGCATGGCACTCCAGTTTCTATTATCTCATATCAAGGGGCACAGTTCACGACTAATTTTTGGAAGAAATTTCAACAAGATTTGGGTACTCAATTGAATCTTAGTGCAGCCTTTCACCCACAGACAGAGGCTTTATATGGTAGGATATATTGATCTCCCATTGGGTGGTTTGAGATTCGGGAAGAAAAGTTGATAGGGCCAGACCTCGTGCATCAGGCTATAGATAAGGTTAAGATTATTACAGAAAGGTTGAGAACTACCTAGAGTCTTCAGAATTCCTATTATGATATACGTTGTAGGGATTTAGAGTTCGAAGAAGATGATTGAGTATTCTTGAAGGTTTCCCTTATGAAGGGTATAATGTGGTTTGGTAAGAAAGAGAAATTGAGTCTGAGGTATGTCAGACCATACATAATCATTCTGAGGATTGGCCAGGTAGCTTATAGGCTAGAACTACCTCCAGAGATGTCTTTTGTGCACTCGGTTTTTCATATATCCATGTTGAAGAAGGGGTTGGAGATCCATCGCTTATTGTTCCGGTTTAGAATATTGCGGTAAATGAGGAATTGACGTATGAAGAAATTCGAGTTTCCATTCTAGATAGGCAAGTTCGAAAGTTGAGGAGCAAAGAAATCGCCTCTGTGAAAGTACTATGGAGGAACTAGCAGGTTGAAGAGGCCACCTGGGAGGCCGAGGAAGAAATGAAGAAGAAGTACCCTCATTTGATTGAATAGCCATGTATTTATAAAGTGGTTTTCTATAAAAATGCTAAGAGTTACCTCTATGAATTATGCATCATTTGCACAGTTGATATTAAAGGTGTTTCTTTTTGGTAGTACACTGATCGTGAGGCCACAGTTAGCATTATTGTTATGTTATGTTGCGTCGTTGGTTCATCTATATGTTGTTAGGACTGGTTTTGAGATTCTCCGGTGGGTGGATAGGACCAATTACAGGGGAGGCACTAGCAAAATTTTGGAAATTTTGAGAGTTAGTCAAAATTTGGGAACAGTTGGTGTGTGTAATAGCAACTGAGTCACATTGATTTCTAATGGCGGATATTTGTCCTCATTCGAGGATGAATGATCTTAAGCAGGGGAGGATGTAAGGCCCTGTAAGAGTTTACCTAAAACTCGGGGTTTCTGCAGCCCATTCTAGGATCGCAGAACTGATCTGCGAATAACAAAACTGCCGTAGATTGAGATAGAAATCTAGACAAATGTTTGGACCATTATATGGTCCAATATGCTGCCGCATAATCATTTTGCGGGCCGCATAACCCATCGCAAACCCAGCACAAAAATTTTCGAAGAGGAGTTCTCTGGCACATTATGCAACCCCAGAATAGGTCTGCGGACTGCAGACCGGTCGCAGAGTGAGGTAGAGGTGCCCAGTTCCGTAGGGCCATTATGCGGCCCTTTTTTTGGACCATAGAAGCATTATGTGGTCGCATATGCTACTGCATATCTGCATTGGGGCTTCATTTTTTTTAATTTTTGAACCCGAACCCATTCTTATAAAACAGTCTTATGGATCATTTTTGAAGGTTAAAACATATATTTCTTGAGAGAGGGAGTGCCATTGAGTGACAGGGGAAGTTCCTAAGCTTATCATTCATCAATTCTTGCTCAAAGTTGAAGAATTTACAAGAAGAAATCACTAGGTCTTCATCCTAGAGGTAAGATTCTACTCCCTAGCCCTCAATTCCGGGATTTAATAATACGTAATGGGTAAGGAAATTCTTGAGGGTGGGGGTTGTTCATTATGCATGGATATACCATCAAGGATAGTGATAAGAATGTTGAGCTCATTTGGGTAAACTTTGGGCAATGGGATGAAAGAATCCACTATATGTTGGCTAAACTTCTCTTTTAGAATTGAATTCCATGATGTTCTTGTATGTCCTGAGTTGTCCATTATGAATTGACTTTTTTGAATAGGATTGGTGTCAAAAGATGTGTGTGTGTGTGTCTATATATATACATATATATATATATATATATATATATATATATATATGTTAAAAATGTTTCAGGAATATTCTTATCATATTATGTTATTCTTCGGGAACGTGTTCAATGTATGAGTTTCTATTAAAATGTTGTGACTTCAAGTCAAGCCTAAAAGAAAGTGATCATATAAAATTCTACAAGAAACCACATGTGCCTAAGACCCTAAATTGCTCAAATGTGTGCTTAAAGTCTTGGATAGAAATGTTTGTTGTTGACAATCTGTGATTATGTTTGAAAGTGAAATAGTGAGCATGAATTATGAAGTACTACCAAAGTGACAAGAATGATATTGTGTTATGACCAATGGTGCCAATAAAATGAAAGAAATGTAAAACAATATGAAATGAGTAGTAAATCCTTTTAATAATAACTGCCTTAGGAGTATTGTTTAGCCACCGAGGGTCGGAACAACCTTACCCTGAAACTACATGTGCTGGTGTAGGAGTGATTGAGGGGTAAATCCACATGTTAATGTGATGAGACTGTATCCCTTTATATGGGATGAGATTGGTGTGTGAGATGTTTCTCCTTAAATGTGATGAGATGATTGCTAGCGAGCTGTGATGTGATGTCGACCCACACAGCATTCTGGTGAGACGGCTTAGCCAATCGGGCTGAGATCGGATGCCATGCCCCGCACATGGTGGTATTGTGAGTGTATGCCTTGGGGTGAGACAGCTTAGCCGGTTAGGCTGAGATCGGACTCCGTGCTAAAACACAGTGGTGTATCGGTGCTATAGATCTCCCAACTTCAATTTCTGAAACTTACTTGAAATTTACCTTTCCCCTAACTTGACACCTTGCTACTATTTGAGTCTCTTATTGATTCATGTTTTCTTCTCCATTTACTGTTACTCGTTCTATTGGGAGGGTAGTTAGTTTTACATACTAGTATTATTCCGTATGTACTAATGCCCCTTTTGTCGGGGGCGCTGCATCTTTAATGCATGCAGGTGGTATTGATCAGTGATAGAAGCACACCCTCGCCTTAGCTGACTAGGTGAGCCCCACTTCATTTCGGGGTCCTGTATCTCTTGTTCCATGTATATAGTGTTTTAAGGTATAGCCGAGGCTTTGTTGCCGGCACTATCATAGCACACTTTTGTTTCTGTTAGAGGCTCCGTAGACATAGTGTGGGTTGTATCTTGTCTTTGGGAAGGTTAAACTAAAGATGTTGTAACCGTATTATATGTTCCAGTTTAACTATGATCTTACAGTATATTGCTTTGGAGACTTGCTAATGACATAACTAATGGAAATGAGCTGGTGTTATTAACATGACCTCTTACTGTCTAATTAATAAAATGTATTCTTCTCTTTATTCATGGGTGAGTTGGATAGAAGTCATTGCAAAGGCTTGCTTGACCGGGGTATCTCGGTTGAGCGTCGGTCGCGCTCCCCAAGGTAGGGGCGTGATAGAATTAAGAATACCCCTCCGAATTTTGGTTGTAAATTGAAAAAGTAAGTGCATGGAGAAGAATAATTTTTCTAACATCTTTTTTGGCTCATTGGGTGAATCTTTACCCACTAGTTGGCATGATATTGCTCTAATTGCTCTTACTAAGAAGTGAAATTGATCCGTCTTGATTAGTTCATGTGCCATGTGTGTTAGTTTTTGTTAAAATAATTCTTGTGCTTACTTTTATCATCTAGAACTTGCCCCATTGGTCTTTCAATGCTAATGTTAATTATGTTTGGTTGGAGGAATGACCTTAGGCATTCTTTGTGATCCTTGAAAAAGCCTTTTTAGCTTTTCAAGCCTTTCGTTACATAAGTATTATCACAAGTTTAGCTCATTTGAGCCTTTAACCTTTTCTTTGGGTACCTCATTACAAACCTTTATCCTTTTGTGAAATAATTTCCTCTTTTGAACCCGTCCCTCCTTGAATGTTGAGAATGAGGCTAAAAGCCTAAGTTGGGGGTATCGGTTTTAATTGGGGAAATGGTGAAGATGTACATTATGTGTAGAAGCAAATACCTCAAAGTTGTGTTAGATGAAGATACTCAAGCTCCAATAGAAAAGCAAAAGAAAATATATGTATTCATATATATGGAAAAAAGTTGGAGTCTTGAGAAAATTAGAGAGGTACTTTAAGGTGGTGCTATGTTGGTAACTAGATGTCAATAAGGACTATGTGGTTTAAAAAGAGGAAAAGTGCAAAAAGAAAGACAAATGTGAGTAGTGTTCAAGGAGAGTGTAGTCACTTATGCTTATCCTACCTTTCCCTAAGCCTACATTACAAGCTTAAAAAGTCCTTATGGGATCTCCAACAGAATGTTCTTGAATAGGCGGCGAATTAAAATAAGGGCAAGCTTATGGTATGATATTTCGTAACACTTGAAATTCTTTGTTGAGAGTGAGTATCTTTGTGCATTTGTCCCTTGTGTTTTTATTGTAAATATGGTAATTTTGGAACTTTATTTCTTGTGAGGGAACATGGATTATGATGGATTGGTGACATTAATATATTTCGAATTGAGTAAATTGAGCATATGTAGTAGACTAGTGCTTTTGAGTCACTTCTTGAGGCTTGGTTATTGTCACTCGATTATTCTGAAACTCCATTGCATTCTTGAGATTGTTTTAAAAGAGGGAGTTATTTGGTTGAGATTCACAAGTTTGAGCCTAATTATTAGTACCAACCAAAGCCATAAGTGTTATGCTTAATTGAAAAATGTGATTTGGAAATGATAGCGATGCTAATTGTGCTTTAAATGGTAGAGCCTCAATGAAATTTTTTGTTTTGATTTGCTTGAGGACAAGCAAAAGCTTTAAGTTTGGGGTGTTGATGAGTGGTGATTTTACCATTTATTCTAGTCTCTTTTCTTTAGTTTTTGTGTCCTTTAAATATAAAATGAGATGATTTATGGTGTGCATTGCTAGATTTTCAGGTACAATAAGTCTTTAAGAGAATTGAAATCAATTGAAGTGGAATGGAGCAAAAAAGAGGGAAAGAAGTGCAAAATCTCTTCAGTGAAACTGCATCTGCGGAAGGGTACCCGCTTCTGCAGGCCCGCACCTACGAGAAAAGGCCGCATCTGCAGAATAGGAGAAAATTGCACTGAAAGTGCACCTGCGACCACGAATCCGCTTCTGCAATTAAGGTCCGCATTTGCGAAGCCGCCTTTGTAGCAACATGTCTGCTTCCGCGGAGTAGGCAATTCACCACATGTTTTGCATCCGAGAATGAATGTCCGCTTTTGCGGAGTCGTACCTGCGATTGCTGTTTCCGCAGTTGCGGCAATGAGCTCTAGCTCTAGACAGACTTGGCAATTCACATTTTCTCCATTCCAAACCCACAAATACACAACCTAGCTTATTGGAAACACATCTTTAGCCAGTCTCTGCATATTTTTTAGTCTCTTGACTAGAGAAGACAAGTTTGGAAGCTAGGGTTCTTGCACACACTTGGGTCTTGAAAATTTTGAGGTTTTGGTTGAGAATTTCTTACCCATTTATGTTCATTTCCTCATTTCCTTGCTTTGTATTGAATATCTAAGTGCGTAGTATTTTTTTCAACACTTGAATCTTGTTTATCGGAATATTCATATTTAAAGTATGGATTAAATATCTTGTTATGACTATGTCTTGGACGATTTTTATTTATTATGAAGTGAGTTATTGTTTCTTCAATGTTTCCAAAGAGATTAGCTAACCATAGGACTCGCCCATTCACTTCGAATTAATTTTGGAAAAGATAATTTGGAGTTGGGAAAGATTAATGAAAAAGAACTTGAGGCGTTAACCCTCACTTTATAGATTCTACCTAGGGATAGGATTGAACTACTTGTAGCCACATTTATCAACACTCAACAATCGATGCCACTCAACAAAATATGGGGCTTGGATGCAAACGTCACCTCACAATCAATAACAACAAGGCTATAAGGCCCAAGATCAGTCATCAATCCGCTCAAGTCTCCATATGCCAATATCTCAAAGAATCATAATCAATATATAGCATGGAATATACCAACGTACCACAACTCAGCTTGAACCCGTGTCACACACAAGGATATAAATAACATGTGAGATAATATATAAAAAGTGCACAGAGACAAAGATATAATACGGATATATAATATCATGACTGAATCACAGAAAAAATAGCCCTATGATGTCTTAACAAATAAGCAAATAGCTCAGACATGATTTTTAACGTGAATAATAGCTCGCGTAGTCATACAAATAGAGAAAACACGGTATCGAAGAAGCATGATAGTATAACTATGCATATAATAGCCTATGATCTACCCCGATCATGAATAACCACGGTGAACGCATATAAGCTCATCACCTCGAATATATGTCACCCCAAAGATATAACTATATCACATTCAATGGGGAAATACCCTCAATCCAAGCCTAGGCACAATACATGCCTCATCCGGGCTAGTCTTCAACCTCCAACTGCATCAAAATCTTTGCTCTAGCCCTCCAATCACTCAAACCTAAGCAAAACATCATCCAAGAAAGACAAAAATTCCATAGAAAACAGTACCAATGCATCAAGTTTAAATCTTTGAAGAAATTCTCAAAAGTCAACAAAAGTCAACCCAGGCTCGCGTGCCGGAAATCCGAAACTGATAATAAAATCCAATGGCCCCATAACCTTTCTGAGTCCAAATATATAGTTACTTTCGAAAATCGAGTCCAAATTGGTACTTAAATCCCCAAAATACACTCTCTTAAAATATAGATAAAAGCCCCAAATTTCCTTTTAAAATTCCATGTTTTAAGTGTAGAAATCCATAGGTAATCGTATATAAAACAAAATCCAAGTGAAAATCACTTACCTCCAAGGTAGTAGCGAAATTACTCTTCAAAATCTCCTCTTCTCGAAGTTTAGGGCTCAAAATATAAAAGAATGGGTAAAATCCCAAAAATGGCAACTTAAATACTCTGCCAAGCAATACTCATCGTGAATGCGACCTCAGCCCCGCATTCGCTAAGAAAGAAAACCCAATGCCTGAAAAACCTTTATCATGAATGTGATGTACACCATGCGAATAGGAAGGCCATCTGGCATCTCAACTACATGAACGCGAGAAACCCAACACGAACGCGGAAGGTTGCTGACCAACCTTCTCCAACACTTTGCTTGCGAAGACACCTATGCGAACACAATAGCCATCATCCACAATACTCTGTGGGTGCAATTTCAAACTAGCGAACGCAAAGAATAGAACTCTAGAGACAAAAATCACCCTATCTGAATGCGACCCAATGACCGTGAATACGATGCACTTCAGAAACACCAAATGATCAGCCATGCAGATCAAAGAAGAATGGTCTGAACGACCCCAGATCACACTTGAGCCCTTAGGGATTCCATCCAATCATACAAACATATCTAATTATATTATCCAAACTTATCCAAAGTCCCAAAGCACCACAAATAACATCAAAACTAAGAATCGAAGATCAAATCATTCTCTTTAACTTCAAACATTCCAACTTTACCGAACACGTCTGACACACTTAGACATACAGGATTGCAACCAAACTTTGTACACAATTTTCAATCAACTAAATGAACCCAACCAAGGTCTCAAACAAAGTTGCAGTAACTCAACTCCTGGTTAAACTTATGAACTCTCAAATTCTTCAAATTGCCAACTTTCGACAAATAGAGTCAAAACCTTCTAGGAACATTCAAATTTAAATTTGAACATATGCTCAAATCCAAAATCACCATACGAACCTATTGGAATCACCAAATCACCTATTTGAGGTTGTTTACTCAAAAGTCAAACCTTGGTCAACTCTTTAACTTAAAGCTTCCGAATTGAGAATTACTCTTCCAAATCAACTTTGAACCTCTCGAAAATCAAGACCGACTATACACCCAAGTCATAATACATTATATGAAGCTACTCAATGACTCAAACCCTCAAAAAAAATGAGACGGCTCAAATGACTGGTCGAGTCATTACAAGAATCATACCTGGAATGCCAAAAAGATGAGTATATCTGCTCCACATATTATGCTCGGTCTCCCAAGTTTCATCCTCGATTGATTGACCTCTCCACTGAATCTTCACTGATGCAATATCTTGCAACCTCAACTTCTGAACCTACCTATCCAATGTCATGCCTCGATCACGAGGAGCGCGTCCACAGCTCAACCGAGATACCCCGGTCGAACAAGCCTATGCCATCTACGAAATTCACACCTGAATAAAGAGAAGATACTTTCATTAATTAGACAGTAATAGATCATGTGAATAACACCAGTTCATTTTTATTAGTTACGTCATTAACAAGTCTCCAAAACATACACTATACATTCGTAGTTCAAGTGGAACATGTGATACAATTACAAAAATTTTAGTTCAACCTTACCAAAACAAGATACAACCCGCACCATGTATACGGAGCCTGTAACAGAAACAAAAGAGTACTACGACAGTGCCGGAAACAAGGCCTTGGCTATACCTCAAAATACTATGTACAAAGGACAAGAGATACAGGACCCCAAAATAAAGTGGGGCTCATCAAGTCAGCTGACGAGAGGGTGTGCTGCTATCACTAATCAATACCACCTTCTATGGAACCACCTGCATCCTTTAAAGATGCAGCGCCCCCGGAAAAAGGGACGTTACTATATATGGAATACTACTAGTATGTAAAACTAAACACCCTCTCAATAGAACGAGTAACAGCAAACGGAAAAGGAAACATGAAATCAACAAGAGACTCAGACAGTATGAAGGTTCCAAGTTAGGGGAAAAGAAAATTTCAAGTAAGTTCCAATCTTTTTAAGTTAGGAGATTTTTAGCACTGATACACCACCGTGTTTGTAGCACGGAGTCCGATCTCAGCCCGATAGGCTAAGGCGTCTCACCCCGAGACATCCACTCACAATATCACCATGTGTGCGGCATGGCATCCGATCTCAGCCTGATCGGCTAAGCCGTCTCACCACAATGCCCTTTGGGTCGACATCACATCACATCCCGCTAGCAATAAGCTCATCGCATTTAAGGGGAAACATCTCAACACATCAATATCATCCCATATTAGGGGGAAAAACCTCATCACATTAACATAGGAATTTACCCCTCAATCGCTCTTACACTGGTACGTGTAATTTCGGGGTTAGGTTATTTTGACCTACCCTTCCTCGGTGACTAAACAATACTCCCAAAGTATTTATTATTAAAAGTATTTACCACTCATTTCATAATCTCTTACATATCATTCATTTCATTGGCACAAATGGCCATAATGCATTATCATTCTTGGCACATTGGCTGCACATCATATTTCATGCTCTCTTCTTTCCCCTTCAAATTTCATCATGGATAATCAACAACAAGGATTTTCAATTTAAGACTATATATACATGTGAGCAAATAACGGTGTTAGGAACATGGAGATTTCTTACTCAATTTGGCATAACAGCTTCCATTTGAACTTGACTTGAAGTCGCAACAATTTAATACATGACTCATGCTCTAAACATTCTCCCGAAGAACAATATAATATTATATAAATATACGGAACACATTTTGAACACACACACACACACACACACACACACACACACACACACACACATATATATATACCTTTCGTCACCAAGCTTATTCGGAATAGCATGTTTAAAATCAACGACTCGGAACATACACGAACATCGTGGAATATAATTCTAAGAGAGAAGTTTAGCCAACATATCTCACCTTGAGCTTCCTTAAATTACTACAATGTTTGGAAATCTTAGCCACTTTGATCTATTGAGAAATATAACGAAATTGAACACAAATTAGGAAGGAATTCATGGTTCCAGCTCACTTAAGCATTTTATCAAATGCTAGGTGGGCATTATGATCTCTAGCTTCTCCTATGGTGGATTTCCTTCACCCCACAACCCAAGATCTACCCATTTGAGCTCATGTATCTTCCCACAAATTATGATTGTATATGCATGCATAGATACACTCTCACACCCAAGAATCACACTCCCCATTAACCATCTTCTACCCCAAATTTGAAATTGAGACTAGGATGTGGAACCTTACCTCTTGGATGAAGAACTTGTGAGGTTCTCCTTGAAGATCTTCTAACTTTCGAGCAAGAACTGGTGAAAAATTAGCTTAGGAGCTTTCCCTCTCAATCTATGGCACTTCCTCACTCTCAAATATCAGAATTTTGCTCCAAAATGGCCCTTCACATCTATATACCAAAATAGGGTCGGATTATAAATACCCGAAAATGGGCCCTCTAAACACAGCTCTGCGGTCGCAGAGTGGACCACAGAATGGATATGCGGTCCACAAAATGGGCCGCGGAAGTGATGTTAGGAACTAGGTTTTTTCAGGTCAGGTCTGCGCCAGGTCTGTGGTCCGCAGACCAGTTCTGCGGTCGCATAATGCGCTGTAGAACTCCCCTCCAAAAATCTTCATGCTGGGTTTGCGATGGATTGTGCGGCCCACGAAATGGTTATGCAACCGCATAGTAAACTGCAAAAGAACCTCCAAAATAGGCCATTTCTCTGCTTCACTCTGCGGCGGATCTGCGGCTCGCAGAGTGATTCTGTGGTCGCACAATGGACCGCATAAACGCCCTGCTCTGCAAAAAATTTTCTTCAACTCCCCAACGCACTGTTCAACCCAAAAAGTCCGTACCACAGAAAGCAAGCTCGCCGCGAAATGTCTCTACAATCATCAACACATTACTCTATCTTGGAATCACGAAACCCTAGGTTCTAGGTGAAATTTTTCGGGGCCTTACATCCAAAATGGCCATCGTCACTTCTTCATAAGCCAAATTCCTATCCAAGTGCTCAGAGCTAAAAAACAACACATATGAATGATCCTCATGATACTTCGAAGCATTGAAACATGAAACATAGGATGAAACCCCGACAAACTGGGCGGCATAGCATGTCTATAAGCCACCTTCCAACTCTCTCCAATATCTCAAATGGACTCGGCATAGCATGTCTATAAGCCACCTTCCAACTCTCTCCAATATCTCAAATGGACTTATATACCAAGGACTCAACTTGCCCTTTTTCCCAAATCTCATCACGACTTTCATTAGGAAAAACTCAAAGAAGAACATTCTCACTCTCCATGAAAGCTACATCATGAACCTTCCTATTAGCATCACTTTTCTGCCTCGATTGCGCTGTATGAAGCCTCTCCTAAATCTGCTTCACCTTCTCTAAAGCATCTCGAACCAAATCTATACATAACAACCTAGCCTCACCATGCTCAAACTAACAAATCGGAGAATGATATCACCTACCATTTAACGCCTCACACGGATCCATCTAGATACTAGACTGGTAGTTGTTGTTGTTGTAGGCAAACTCAGCTAATGGTTGAAACTGATCCAACATACCTCCAGAATCAATAACACAGTCACATATCCTCCATGATATAAATGGTCCGCTCAGACTACCCATTCATCTGAGGGTGAAAATGCAGTGGTAAGCTCCACCCATGTACCTAACTCACTTTGAAAGACTCTCCAAAAGTGTGATGTAAACGGAGTGCCCCGGTCTGAGATGATAGAGACAGGTATACCATAAAAGCAAACAATCTCTTTGATGTTGCTCTGTGCCAACTTCTCTAATGTATAAGAAGTCAGGACTGAATGAAATGCACTGACTTGGTCAACTGGTCCACAATGATCCAAAGTGCATCAAACTTCCCCAAAGTTCGTGGTAAACCTACCACAAAGTCCATAGTAATACGCTTCCACTTCCACTTATGTATATCTAACCTCTGAAGCAAACCATCGGGTCATTGATGCCCATATTTGACCTGTTGATAATTCAATCACCGTGAAACATGCTCAATAATGTACTTCTTCATACTTCACCACCAATAATGCTACTTTAAGTCACGATACATCTTCGTAGCACCTAGGTGAATAGAATACCGCGAAATATGAGCTTTCACCAGAATCAACTCCCTTAAATCCTCCACATTCGGCACACAAATCCTACCCTGAAGTCGCAATATATCACCAGTATCACCTCCTTGTCACTACTTCACTTCATCGAGTCCTTAAGGACAAGCAAATGGGGATCAACATACTTACTAGCCT
The DNA here is from genome assembly GCA_002018475.1 of Nicotiana obtusifolia. NCBI lineage: Eukaryota > Viridiplantae > Streptophyta > Magnoliopsida > Solanales > Solanaceae > Nicotiana > Nicotiana obtusifolia. Next base: position 275,040 of record MCJB01012106.1, read on the forward strand.
TAATGCGCTCAAACAAGGATTACTACACAACAACACAAGCAAGAACTCTGGTAGGGTCAGAAAAATCCAATCTCACCAATCTATTGGCCAAAACATATATAGCTAAGGCCTTTTCACATCTGGAATAAATGCCAAACTCCCCATATTCTTAGCCTTCCTACCAATAAATCCGCTGCCACATTAACCTTCCCCAGATGATACAAAACAGTGATATCATAGTCCTTCAATAACTCCAACCACCTCCGCTGCCTCAAATTTAAATCCTTCTGCTTGAACAAATGATAGAGACTTCAGTGATCAATGTAAACCTCACAAGACATGCCACATATGTAATACCTCCAAATCTTGAGAGTGTGTACAATATCTGCCTAACTCCAAATCATGTACATGATAGTTCTTCTCATGGGGATTCAACTGGCGCGACGCATAGGCAATGACCTTACTCTAGTGCATCAACACACGTCAAAGACTAATATGCGAAGCATCACAATAAATAGTATACATCCCCTGAAGGCAATACCAAAGCTCGAGCCATAGTCAAAGAAGTCTTGAGCTTCTGAAAGCTCCTCTCACACTCGTTAGAACATCTAAATAAAGCACCCTTCTAAGTCAACTTAGTCAATGAAGTTTCAATAGATTAAAACCCTTCCATAAAGCAACAATAATAACCAGCCAAACCTAAGAAACACATGTTCTTCATAGCGGTAAAAGGTCTAGGCCAACTCTGAAGTGCTTCAATCTTATTCAAATCCACCTTGATCCTATCACTTGACACCATATGGTCCAAGAATGCCACGAAGTCCAACAAAATCCTATACTTGGAAAACTTAGCATACAACTTCTTCTTCCTCAAAATCTGAAGCACAATCCTCAAATGTTCCTTGTGCTCCTCCCTACTATGGGAATATACCAAGATATCATCAATGAATACAATAAAAGATAATCCAAATAAGACTAGAACACATCATTCATCAAATGCATGAAAGTTGTTGGGGGCATTAGTCAAGTCAAAAGACATCACCAAGAACTCGTAATGCCATAACGAGTCCTAAAAGTCGTCTTAAGAATGCCCGAAGCCTTGATCTTAACCTGTTGATACCCGACCTTAAGTCAATCGTTGAGAACACCGTGGCACCCTAAAGATGATCAAACAAATCATCAATGTGAGGCAATGGATACTTATTCTTGATGGTAACCTTGTCCAACTGCCTATAATCAATACACATTCTCAGAGAACCATCCTTCTACCTCACAAATAATACCACCGCACCCCAAGGTAAAACACTAAGGCTGATAAAACCTTTATCCAATAATTCTTGCAACTGTTCTTTTCATTCAACTCAGCATGTGCCCTGCGATACAACGGGATATATATGGGCTGAGTGTCCGGCACCAAATAAATACCAAAATTAATATTCCTATCGAGCAGCAAGCCTGATAGGTCTTCAGGAAACACATCTGAATACTCTCTTACTACTGAAACTGACTCAACAGCAGAAGTATCAACACTAACATCTCTCACGAAAGCTAGATATGCCAACATCCCTTCTCAATCATTCGTTGAGCCTTCAGGAAACAAATCACTCAACTAGGAGTGTGACAAGTGAACCCCTCCATTCTAATCTCGATAACCTTGGCACAGCCAACATCACAGTCTTAGCGTGATAATCAAGAATAACATGGTACGGAGATAGCCAATCCATACCTAAAATCACCTCAATAACAACTATATTGAGAAACAAAAAAATCAACACAAGTCTCATAACCCCCCAACATTAACCACACAGGACCGATACACACAATCCACCACAATAGAATCACCAAGAAGTGTAGATACATGAACATGAATATTGAGAAAATCATGTGGCGTTTCTACACAAGAAGAAAAATATGATGTCACATAGGAATAAGTGGAAGTAAGGTCAAATAATACTGAAGTATTCATGTGATCATAGCATCTAAAACAACTTCCTATGGCCTGCCCAAGAATGCATAACAACGGGCTTGTCCTCCACCTGACTAATCTCTATCTCTAGGACAGTCTCGGACATACTGAGCTCCATTCCTAGCTGGATGTGCTAGTGGTGTAGCTGCTGGCGCTGGAACCATGGACTAGGTGCCCTGACTGGGTACACTGCTCAAAAGTCTAGGGCAATCCCTCTTGAGATGACTCAAATCCCAAGACTCAAAACAACCCCTCCTCTGGCGAGGTTGTTGACTCTGTAACTAATCCTGAGAACCTAACTCAAGACCCTAAAACTTAAACTTCCAAGAACGAAACTAAGTATTCCAACCATTCTCAAACCTTTCCAAAACCAACTCAAACGTCCCCACAAATCATCAAACATCAAATATGCATAAAAGAAAATATTAAATAGGGAAACGGGGCGCAAATACATAAAATCACCGGTCAGGTCGCTACATATACATGAATTACACATATATAATACATTCACAGGATATTATTATTTTAAACAGATAGGTGAATGGCAATTAAGTTAATTCTTCATAACAAAATTAATTTATTTAATTTGTAAAGTTCAAATTAACTATTCAATCCAAATGAAATTGGGTCCATACATGTAACTGGATTTGAAAAATTAAATTACACATCTTAATATCTTTTCAAACGCCGACAAAATTTCGGTGTTCAATAGCCAATATCATGCATGTGTGGTCACCAAAATGAGATCAACTTTCAAGAAAAGATCAGAGTACAGTAGGTTTCAAGTGGGAAATTTTTTTTTTAATAACACTAATCAGAGAATAAAGCACATTTTGTAATCAGAATCAAATGAGCAATTAGCTTCTTCTTTTTTTCACAAATCCTTATTCTTTTTTTTTTTCTCTGACGTGAATTGATTATTGTAATATATAGTCAATCCCTTGAAATTCAAGGATTCTTAGGAGTACGTTACATTCTATAAAGCCGTTTCCACTCTCATGCGAAAACACCTAATTTGACAAAAAAATGCAAGGAAGAATCCAAATCTGGAGTAAGGCTAAAGTTAGGCTCACTTCCATAACCTTAATTTCGTTAACATAGAATACATGCATGTGACTGCAAAGGACAGCCACCTCTAAATTGCAGCCCACGGAAAGGCAACCCCAACCACCCCCACCCCCCTTTCCCCCCAAAAGCAAAACTCCACCCACCCACAAAGCATAAAGGAAATTAGAAATGAAAAGAGAAAGAGAGATTTGAAGAACTAATATAATACTCCTGCCCAAAAAAGTTAAAACCTTTTTTATATATTTGTGAAGTAAAATGAATTTTCTTCAACTTTAGCTTTCTCCATGAACATTTTTAATATTCTTTTATTTTAAGTATTTGGAGAATAAATTTAAAAAACGATAAAATTGAAAGAATTATTATTTATAAGACATAGCTTACTTTGACGTTTTCAATTTCACATCAAGGAACTGTTTTCTGCATATGCGGTCGTTGAAGCTAAACTAACGGAGGAAGGAGGAGGGAAAGGGAGGGGGAGGGGGCATCAAATGAATTTTTACTAACACATAACTAAAAGAGGTTCGATTTCGCTTTGATGTTGTTAAGCCAAAAGCGCAAAGTGCATGCAAAGAGCTAGAGGAATGGGAAGACAATAAAATGCCTTGTACTCCATCTACCAAAAAAAAAATGATTGAAATAGATCTAAGAATGTAAAGGCAGGTTGCGAAGACGGTGACTCGAAGACTGAGAGGATTGAACTCAAAGGGAAAAGGAAATAGGCTAAGCAAAAGAATTTACCATCGATCGTAAACCACCAAGAGCCTTCCCATCATAGGCTGATCTTCCAATCCTTTCATAATTATAATTCAAAGCGCATGCTTCTTTAAAGGGCGGTCGTTTAAAAACTTATCTTATTATTAGTGAAAGGTTTAAAAATTGCCTCAAAGTTTGTGTTTTACCCCAACGAAGGAATTAGCTCTGTGAAAACAGCCCGATATCTAAAGGTCATCATTTCAACGGTATTGTATGCCGTGTGCGTGCAGATGATTTCCTTGTAACACTTGAACTAATTGAATCTCTCCTTCCCCGCAATATTGTAGAAGTAATTATAATGTTGGAAATGTATTGCGTTAGTGCATGCAAATTATCTTTCTTCTGTTTCCTAGTATGGATTATGGAGTACGTTGTTGTTGTTTTTTTCTCGAGCAAAAAAAGAAATGGTAAAAAATGAACTTAAGTAACAGGAACGCTTATACATAACTTTCAGAATATGATAAATTATCAAGAAGGAATAAATCCTGCGAACAAGAGTAATCATAGCACATGTTATATCAAATGGTTGGCAAAGGAAGACGTTTAATATGCTATCGCCCTGGAAAAAAAATATTTATTTAACTGGTTATCAATCGAAACATAACCTATCACCTATCTAAATTATGAGAATATTCGGGATTTTAAGTCAGTATATATGGAATATATATTTAATTTTTTTAACAATATGTATAAACTTGCTAGTATAGTATACAATTTTCAATTGTATAGTACATAATTCTAATAGGAAACATTATGCTTTCACTGTCAAAATTGTGAATCATTTCTCTCTATATATATACATACATATATATACATAACCAGCATATACAAACCGTTACCTTGAATCTTATCTTATAGTAAGCAATAGGAGAAAATTTGATATTTGTGACATCTCTTTGCGGTTTCGGAAGAACCAATTAGTGAAACAAATGATTTATTTCCAAATAAAAAACTTTGAAAATTTTGTGAACCAAATTTTCGTTACTAAAGTGTTTATTCCCTTTTCTCTAATTTTCTAAGCACCGAGTATAGCGGTGGGAAGAGAGAGAAACATATTGGATCCTGCCCTAATTTTCTTATCGTGTACTTGAGTCCAATTGATTCAAAGTCAAATCGGTGGACTCGGTAGCACGATACGGCCAACCAAAATCTTTAAACTCAAGGAACTTTGTGTATTTTATGATAACTAGTTCCCTTTAATTTCCATATACTCATTCTCTCAAACCTTCGCTCTTTAACCTTTTTCCTTCGCAAATCTTTGCTTTACATGTTACGATGAAGACATACAAACCAAATGACCAACGATTCATCATTTCCTCATTTTTCTTTATTATATTCCTGTGCGTTCTAGCTTCAATCAATGAAATCCGATTTGACAGCTTTTTGATGTTAGGTAGATGTGCTTTATCTCAAACAACAATTAGTAGTAATTCTTCTTCTGCTACAAATTTTTTTAGTGTAAATTCCTCCTCCTTGTCCACCAATAACGAAATCCGAATTCTCATAGGAATTTTGACACTTCCCGATCAGTACCAAAAGCGACACTTTCTGCGTCTAATCTATGGAACACAACCTCCAATAATGGGTGCAAAAGTTGACATCAAGTTTGTGTTCTGCAATCTAACAAAAGAAGATCAAAAGGTATTAGTGGCACTTGAAATAATGCGTTACGACGATGTCATCATCCTCAACTGCCAAGAAAATATGAACAAAGGTAAGACTTATACCTATTTTTCCAGCTTGCCAGAGCTATTTTCAGTCTCAGATGACCAGCCATATTATCCACCTTATCATTACGTGATGAAAGCCGACGATGACACATATATAAGGCTTGAGAGTTTTGTAGGATCCCTAAGGCCATTGCCTAGGGAAGATTTGTACTATGGTTATGTTATTCCATGTCCTAGCATGGACCCTTTTGTTCATTACATGTCAGGAATGGGTTATTTAGTGAGTTGGGATATAGCAGAATGGATAAGAGATTCTGATATTCCTAAAAATCATTTAGAAGGGCCAGAAGATAAGGTTTTTGGAGAGTGGCTCCGAGATGGTCACCGGGCAAGACATCGGTACAATGCCAAATGGTCTATGTACAATTTCCCCGAGCCACCGACGAGATGCACGCACGAGCTGTGGCCGGACACGATTGCAGTTCATATGCTGAAGAATCAAGAAAAGTGGATTCAGACGCTCAACTATTTCAATGTCACTAGGGATCTTAAACCATCTAAGTTGTATCATATACCTTAGGCAAACACGTATTTTCCTCTGTTGTCATCTAAGTTGTCACTGAAAGATTGCATTTGACCCCATCAAAGGAATTAAGTGGCTCTGTGAAGACAGTCAGATTATCTAAAGGTCATCATTTCAACCGTCGTCAGTGCGTATAATTGGCTTCCTTATCACAGTTGACCAATTGAAGCCCTTCTTTCCCACAAACTATAAATAAAAAATATTAAAAAATTAAAAATAAAAAAAGAACTAATTAATGATTTCAATTATGGGACTAACTGATATTCCGCAAAAAATACATGTTTTTAGTAGATTTACGCATCATATCTTGGGCACAATTGTAATGATTTACATTGTTCGCGGGATACTTTGAGCTAATTTGGTGTTCTGTATGTGTAAGGAATGATTTGGATAAAAGTGGAATGATAGGAGTGCATTAGAAGCTACGCAAAACAGAAGAACACAAAAATGATGAAGCCGAAGGGGACGTATATGATAAGTTCCATCTCATTCAAAAGTCTTTGGTTGGTAGCCAACTTTGTTGAAAGTCTTTGGTTGGTAGCCAACTTTGTTAAATGTCTTTGGTTGGTAGCCAACCTTGTTGACATTGAAGAAAAAGAAGGAAAAGTGTGTACAAATTGTCAAATATAGTAGGCTTTAGAGAGTGAGACTTTGTCTATAAAAGGAGAGCTCCAACTCTCATTTCTACACACCAACAAAAAGAGAGAAAGAAAGAGTGAGGTTTCACAGACAAGTCTGTGAGAAAAAATAGAGAGTGAGCAATATTGTAGTGAGGTGAGAATATCAAAAGAGTGTTATTTCTTTTGAGCGTTGTTGTGGTCTTTAGAGTATTTTACTCGGATCTACAAAGTGTAAAATTCCTTATTATAGTGAAATCAGTTGCTCGTCTCGGGCCGTGGTTTTTTCCCTTATTCAAAAGGGTTTTCTACGTAAAAATCTTGGTGTCGTTGTCATTCTTTTATTCTTGCTAATTATCGTATCTCCGTGTTACGTTATTATTCCCCTTTTATTACTCTGAATATTATTTCTATAGGGGATTTATTCCCAACAGTATAGATGCTGCATAGTGTGCGACGCAGATGAGTACCCCAGTTATTCTATCCAACCAGGGATTGGATGATGCTACCCCAAACTTACCCTAGGTAATATATACCCCAAGAAACGTCTTTTAGAGGGGATACACAACTTTGGAGGCGAGGAACACATGAGGAGCAAAGACGAAAATTGGGCGACGAGTTTCTATTTTTCTTCCATTTTCTTTGTTAGTTTATGAAATTTTAAAATAGTTTCGAGATGAACTCTAGTCTTGGCTAATGTCTCTATCATTGGGTCATGGGTAGCCATGAATATTCACGTTTGACGATAATTTCTCTTTTAATTTAAATTTCCATCATATGATTATTTCTTTAATTCTGCACATAAATTGCTTTATTATTTGGCCGATAGTTGAGTTCTATATACTATCAAGGTTATGCTTGGGGAGAATCGTTTTTAGATTTGAGAAGAACTAAAGAGTACTTGAACTCAGCCATAGGGGTAAGGTGCGGATTTAGTTAAGATAGGAATATACATAATCACCTCGCTTAACTACATGTCGTGATCTCAGTGTCTTCATAATAGATTAATTTCATAATAATATTGTTTAGCCTCAAAATCAGATAACAATTGAATTTATACGCGGTTTTAAGGATACGTGATCTAACTTGATATAAAAATGAGAAATCAAATTCAAATTGAAATAAATGATAAAGAAGTAAATGCAAACCACACAGGTTGAACAATCTTGGCCTTGAAGGTTGGTCACCCTCGAGTCAAAGATGCTGCAATCGGTGCCGGAACAAAGTGATAAGATAATAATGACTAGAAATAATAGTTTATTGCTTTGGGATGCATGTTACGATGTGCTTTACAAAATAATCATATCCTCTTTATATAGTAGAGGAGTCCTACTTTAGGTAGAATTCTACATAAGATAAAAAATCTCATGATTTGCTAATTAATCGATTTCATTGATACGTGCTAAGATTCCCGCCGTGATATCCGACCGGATACTGATAATTTGGCCTTCCGTTATTTTGATTTGATAATATTTTCTCGAGGCCAGTTCCGGGGTTACGGACTCGATAATCTTAAAGACGCAGATTCCAATCTCGCGCTTAGGTTCGATAGAATCCAGGGTCGATCTTCAATCTATTATATTTCATCCCCGGTCTATCATGCAATAGGTTCTACCGTATACGGATAGTCCCGTTGTTTTTCGGAGAGTAAATGACGAGAAATGATATGAGCCTCAGATTCTCACTTCGATATATCATGACGTAAGTAACAAAAACATGACGTCAAATTCCCTTATTTTTTGGAGAGTAAATGATGAAAAATGATACGAGCTTCTGATTCTCACTCTGATAAATCATGATGACGAATTCATGACGTAAGTGATAAGAATAGTTGAAACGTCCCGTCGGTCCTGTCTTCAAGGCATTAAATGTGTGTCAGTTAATGATCTGTCGCTTCAGGATGCTAACTGCCGTTTGAGAAAACTATAAATACCCTTATCATCCATTCACTAGAACTTTTACATTCAAAAATTTGCTCTTGTGTTTTAAGAAAACTTCATCACTCTCATCTTCTAGTTTTCTGAAAGCTTAAGTTTAAAACTTCTTCCCTTCTAGTTTTCTCAAAACTTTCACAAGTTATCTGCTAATTACACCTCCTCTTTTATCAGCACCTTTTTTTTCTCCTCTATTTAGAAGCAATGGCAAAGACTTCAAAATTCGTTCCTCAAAAAGAAAATCCCTCTTCCTCGAAACGTTTGAGAACATTTTGCCTGTTGTCACTGAAGAACCGACACCAGAACCCCCTCTAAAGATGTTCGTCCCTGCAGGGTGCCCAACCGAAGCCGATTTCAAGGTTGAGAAAACCTCCTCGGTACCGGGTCGGTGCGAGCCTGTCTCGAGGTACATATGTTCGGTCAACGAAAGTGTCCTTGAGAAGGTCAAGGAGGACTGTAACTGGGTTGATAAGCTCGTAGTGGTCCCTACCCTCGAGGAATTTATCACCACCCACGTGGATGATTTTTTAAGTGTTTACACTTTCCCTTTTACGCTGGGTCCTTTAGATCCAGTTATTATAGCCTTTTGCAAAAGCTATAAGGTGACTCTTGGGCAGATTCATCCTTTGTTTTGGAGGATTTGAATTCTTCCTCACTTCTCCGTGAGCAAACTCGAACGATGTCCCTTTACCATTGATCACCTCATGCATCTGTATAGTCCCTGACTCTATCAAGGGGGGCTAATTAAACTTGCCTGTCGGGCCAGTAAGGCCCCATTCTCAAGCATCGACAAGGATCAGGACCGAGGCTGGTTGGGCTGATTCGTTCGAGTGAGGACCTCAGACTTAATCCCGGAAGAGGACATGCCATTTACTGAGAAATGGAACATGAAGCATAAGTATAAACTTGCCTTTAAGATTTTGTTTATCATTTTTCCTTCGCCCTTCTTCTTATCGATTCTTTGTGATGCAGCTATTGCTCGGATGCCGGATGCAGTTCCTCGACTCAAGGAGTGGGTCGAGCGCATCGTGTCATAAAAACCCTATTACGAGCGCGCGTGGCACGAACTTTTAAAGGGCCGGTGGGAGGCTCGTGCTCATGGTGAGATTTCTCTATTGAGTGAATTAACACTTAGTTTTCTTAGCTGAATTCATTCTCATTTCTTCTTCCTTTGTAGGTCTTCCCGAAGATGTCGAAATGAGGCCCCCGTCCGGTAATGAAGACATCCTCCCCGAACCATCTGTTCTGAGGCAGGATAAAAGAGAAGAAAAAAGAAAAGGCTTCGAGTTCTCCAACTCAGAGAAGAAAAAACCAAAAAAGGGGCTGGTGCGCAAATCCGAGGAGAGTGCCAGCGCCCGGGAGGTCCCATCGGATTCGCTCAGTCGACTGAGGGACGAGTCCAATAAAGAATAAGAAGCCCCCAAGCTGTCTCAAACTGGGGTAGCCGATGAGGAGGCAATGGCCGAGGCCTCCAAAGCAGGGAAGGGCGAGGCCATTTTGCCCCGAGCTAGGGAGGTCGACAAGGAGACCACGGCCGGTACTCCTCGGGCTGAGGGAAATGCCCCGAAGGATGCGCCCGGGGTGATAGATCTTTCTGGGTCACCATCATTCACCGACTTCATGATAAACGAGGCCCAGATGCTGAAAGGACGTCCAAATGAGGGGCCTCAAGTGGTGGCGGATTCCTTCAACAACTTCTTTGATGGCTTAGATTCTACCGCGTCGGACGATGTAATCGGCTTAGGAGACTTACCAGTACCAAAGAAGGTGCCGTCTTCGGGAGCCAGAGGATCTTCTTCGAGTTCGAGATTAGTAGACCGGTTCCTAGCCTCGAGTATAGATCCTGAGCGGAAGCGGTCAATCATCATATCCATATCGGAGGATGCACGGGTTCTCTCCACCCCTGTGGGGGTTGCCAGCTATCTTCGATGCCTGGTGACCGAAAAGGATCAGGCCGAAATGGACAAGGTTGAGGCCCCCTGTCTTTTCAGTGAAGCTCAACAAGCGTTGAATTAGGTAAATCCGAAAGCCTTTTTATTATTTACTTAGATTAACTTGCGAACAATCGTAACATCCTTCTATGTGTTAGCAGGCCTCGGTGCTTCATCACAAAACGTTTCTCTGATATCAGGAAGATTTAAACCATCACACGGCTAAAACCCCAGCACTTATTGAGAAGAGGGATGCTTACAAGCTCTTTAGTGAGAAGCTCCAGTCCGAGCTAGAAGAGGCTTGGAAGAAGCATGCCGACCTGGTCGAGCTGGTAAGGCGATTATTTGAAGTTAGTGACGATGATTCAGACACAGTGGCTAACAACCCGAACCTGCAGGTTCAAAAGAAACTTGACCAGAACGAGCAGCTCCAGGCGGAGGTGGATACGGTGAAAGCTAAGACCAAAAAATGGAAGAAAAACATGGACCACCTTGCCTTGGAAAAGTAAACTGCCCGAGAACAACTGATTTCGACTGAGGTCCAGCTCCGGGCTGCAAAAGAAAAAGCCTTGGTACAGACAGGCCAAAAAGATCGAGGAGCTTCAGTCTCCACTGAGCTCGGCGATCTCCGGCCAAGAAAATCTGGCCAAGGAACTTGAGATGGCCAAGTCGGAGATTGCTGTGATTAAGGCCGAGGCATATGAGAGGGTGGCCCAGCATAAGGCCGGTGCTGAGGTGGCTCAAGATCAAGTGAGAAACTTGGTGGAGCATATGAAGTGGCAATCCCGAAGGGAGGCCCTTGAGGGAGCTCGAGCTCAAGGTTTTGACCTTTTGGCCGAAATCGAGAACGCAAAGGTATCCGAAGCAAAGGCCAGGAAGCTGGCTTATCCCGAGGAGAAGGATTCCGAGGGATTTGAAGATTCGGATGAGCCTGAAGACAGTGGAGACCTCGAAGATGATGACGCGGCTCCGGCAAAGGCTAGGCCACTTAGGATCTTTTTTAGACATTTTTTGTCTTTTTAGGCCGTTTTGGCCGTTGTAAAATTTTATCTTGGGGCCATTCGGCCCTTGTAAAAAGAAATTTCTAGTTATGAATATAAGGCCTTTTCCCTTCAACAGCTTTCAGATTTTCTCTTTGCCATGTTTATTTTGCAAAGATCTAAACACCTTGGCATGAAACAGTTAGTTTTTCTTTAGAGACTCGAAGAAACCTTGCCTTCAACTATTTTGTTTTAAAGCGTCATGGGTGTTCGGTGTGACCGAAAGTTTTCTTTCTCCAAAGTTCTTAGACCTTTTTCTTTTTTGAAATCATAGTCAAAGTTTTCTTTTTTGATTAGTGTATATTTTGCTATAAGTCTAATTCCACTTGATTGCACGTTGTTTATTTTGGTGGTTGTAGGTAGGAAAATATGGCTGAGCATATAGATGATGTGGATGTAGCAAACGACGAGAATCCGTTTGCCGACATTGAGGAATACATTGAAGATACCAATGCTATAGTACCTCCAGCTGTAGGTGCTGCTACATTCAAAGTAGAACATGGGCTGATTTTGATGCTAAAAGTTGAGGGTTATTTCAGAAATTCTACTGATGATGATCCGACGCAGCACCTTAGGAACTTCTTGGGTGTTTGCGCAACGCACAAGCAGAATAATGTTTCTGATGATGCATTGCGGCTCAGATGTTTTAAGTACTCACTAGCTGGAGATGCGAGAAAATGGCTGCAAAATCTTCCGCCGAATTCCATCCATTCTTGGCCTGAGTTGGTCCGGGCTTTCTTGTCGAAGTGGTTTCCACAAAGCAAGAAATCAGAGCTCTGGGATAAAATATTTTTCTTCAAACAACTGCCGGGTGAACAGCTGCACGAAGCATGGGAACGATTCAAGTTATATTTGGTGACGTCACCAAACCATGGCTTTCCAGACTCTATTTTGCTGGAGAAGTTTTACATGGGTTTGGATCCTATGAACCAATCGATAGCGAAAAATGCCGCAGCTGGTTCTTTTATGGATAAGACTTTCGCTAGAGTTACTCAGATTCTGGACAAAATGGCCAAACATAATCAAGATTGGCATTCTGAGGACAATACAGGTGGCATTACAATTGGGTCTCCTTCCATGAGTAATTTTATCAAAGAAAACCAAGAAAGAGACCAAGTGATCGCTGAGCTTGCTACTAACGTGAATGTCTTGACAAAGCTATTCACTGAGAATCAGAAGAAAAACATTAATGTAGTAGAAGATGTGATGCCAACACACAGTGAAGAATATGAAGAGGCAAATTTTGTCAACAATACTCATGGTGGTTATCAAAGGCAGCCCTACCAGGGTCAAGCAGCACAAAATCATTGGAGACCAAACCCGCAAGGGCAAGGTTCCCAACATTGGCGGAGTGATCAAACCGGGCCTAATCAAGGTAATTGGAACAACAATAACCAGTTTCCAAATCGGAGTTCCAATCCTTATGTTCCTCCGAAAGGGCAGTATTCAAATCACGGCTCATCTAATGAATCTAAACTGGAAAGTATGCTCGAAATGATAATACAAAATCAAGAGAACTCAGACACCTCAATGAAGAATATGACTGAATTGGTTGGCTCCCACACAGCAGCTATCCAGAAGTTGGAATTGCAAATGAGGGATCTCTCTCGTGAGCAATATCCACCGCAAAAAGGGACGCTTCCTAGTGATACGATTGCAAATCCTAAAGGAAGTGGAAGCGGTCCTACTGCTCATATCATGGCTGTCACGACAAGAAGTGGTAAGACAGTACAGGTGAATGATGCTGCTGTAGAGTTTCAGATAGAGATTGGTAGTGAAAGTGTTGCTGCAAGAAGTAAAGCTGCTGAGGTAGATAAAAATCCAGAAATTGTTGTGAACACTAAGGATATTCAGGAAGAAGTAAAGGATAAGGCGGAAGAAACACCAATCGTTCTTCCACCAATTCCTAGACCTCCTCCACCATTTCCCAAGCGACTTACAAGGAGAGCTGAAGATAACAAATTTGAGAAGTTTTATGACATTCTCAAACAGCTATCAGTCAACATACCTTTCTTGGAAGCTTTCCAAGAGATGCCGGAATTTGCCAAATACTTGAAGGATTTGATCACTAAAAAGAGGACTACCTGGAATGAAGTGGTAAATGTAACTCACAGAGTAAGTTCTATCATAGCAACAAACCCAATCCAGAAGAAGGAGGATCCAGGAGCTTTCACTATTCCGTGTACTATTGGAGTACGCGATTTTGCTAAGGCCTTGTGTGACAATGGAGCCAGTATAAATTTGATGCCTTTGGCCATTTACAAACAAGCCGGGCTAGGAATGCCAAGGCCCACTAGCATGAGATTGCAGATGGCTGATCGGTCTATCAAAAGACCCGTGGGTATTGTAGAAGATGTGATTGTTAAGGTTGGAAAATTTCAGATTCCAGCCGATTTTGTTATTCTTGATTGTGCTGTAGACAAGGAAATCCCCATTATTTTGGGAAGACCCTTCTTAGCTACGGGAAGAGCTCTCATGGACTCGGAATGTAATGAAATAAAGTTCCGGGTCAATAATAAAGAAGTCACGTTTCAAGCTAGCAAGGGGATGAAGATGCCAGCAGAATATGAAAACATGTCTTTAATCGGTATTATTGATGAAGTTGATGAGGCAGTGGATACAAAAATGGAAGAGCAGTGTTTTGGTGAAGCCTTGGCGGCTATATTGGTGAATTTTGATGGGGATGATTTGGATGGTTTCATGGAATCAGTAAATGCATTAGAGGGTCGCGGTTCGTATTCATATACTCCACCCAAACTGTCACTATATTTGGAGAATCGAGCCACGCCTCCAGCAAAGCCTTCCATTATTGAACTGCCCAAATAAGAGCTCAAGCCACTCCCTTCGCATTTGAGGTACAAATTTCTTGGTTCTAATAATACTTTACCGGTAATTGTGTCGTCTTTGTTGAATGATGTGCAGGTAGAGCAGTTGTTGAAAGTGCTTAAGGAACATAGACAGGCAATCGGATGGACGATAGCGGACATCCGAGGTATTCCAGCTGGAATTTGTGAGCACAAAATTCAACTTGAAGATGGCACAAAACCAAGTGTGGAGCACCAGCGAAGATTGAATCCATCTATGCAAGAAGTGGTGAAGAAAGAAATCATAAAATGGCTAGATCCAGGAGTTGTGTACCCAATTGCCGATAGCTCATGGGTAAGCCCAGTACAGTGTGTGCCAAAGAAAGGAGGTATGACCGTGGTAACTAATGAAAAAAATGAGCTGATTCCAACACGAACAGTGACTGGATGGAGAGTATGCATGGATTACAGGAAGCTCAACAGTGCCACGTGCAAGGATCACTTCCCTATGCTTTTTATTGATCAAATGCTTGATCGACTAGCTGGAAAATCCTTTTATTGCTTCCTCGACGGATATTCTGGGTACAATCAGATTAACATTGCTTTGGAAGATCAGGAAAAGACAACATTCACCTTCCCGTATGGGACTTTTGCTTTCAGTCGCATGCCCTTCGGTTTATGCAACGCTCCAGCTACATTCCAACGGTGCATGATGTCGATTTTTTCGGATATGGTGGAAGACTTCCTCGAAGTCTTTATGGATGATTTCTCGGTAGTTGGGGAAACATTTGACCAATGTTTGAAAAATCTCAAAGCAGTGTTGAAACGATGTGAGGAAACAAACCTTGTGTTAAACTGGGAAAAATGCCACTTTATGGTG
This sequence comes from Nicotiana obtusifolia, assembly GCA_002018475.1. Taxonomy (NCBI): domain Eukaryota; kingdom Viridiplantae; phylum Streptophyta; class Magnoliopsida; order Solanales; family Solanaceae; genus Nicotiana; species Nicotiana obtusifolia. The sequence continues at coordinate 290,265 of MCJB01012106.1, forward strand.
GACGAAGGTATTGTTTTGGGGCACAAAATCTCCAGAAATGGTATTGAAGTGGATAAAGCAAAGATTGAAATCATCTCCAAACTCCCTCCTCCCACGTCAGTGAAATGTGTACGTAGCTTTTTGGGGCATGCGGGGTTTTATAGAAGATTCATAAAAGATTTCTCAAAGATTGCACATCCAATGTGTAAACTCTTAGAGAAAGATACCAAGTTTGTCTTTGATGCAAAATGCCTTGCTGCCTTTGAAGATTTGAAAACGAAACTGACTACTGCTCCCATTATTGTTACACCAGATTGGTCATTACCTTT
>MCJB01012107.1:0-52173 GCA_002018475.1 Nicotiana obtusifolia
TAAATGTCCAACTTTTTCCATTTTAAGCCTAATTCAACTATAGACCTCCAAATCACAATCTGGACACGCTTTTAAGTCCAAAATCACCCAACAGAGCTTATCACGTTTTGTGCTATAGACTTCGGAATGGGGTGATTTTGGAGGAAAATTTCATCACAAGGATTGGGGTAAGTATTCTACACTCGGTTTTGATTATATTTCGCGATTCTATCTTCATTTTTGGTAATTGGATCATGAATTTTAAAGAGAAATTGGATTTTAGCCTAAAGTTTCATAAAGTGAGTTTTTGATTTTTAAACATCGATTCGGAGTCAAATTTAGGTGAAACTAGTATGGTTGGACTCATAATTGAATGGGTTGTCGGACTTCATAGGTTTGTGTAACAATTCGACTGGTCGTTTTGAGTTCTAGTGCGTCGTTCAGCGGTTTGAGGCCTTGAGTAGTTTCACTTCAGGTGTTATGACTTGTACATGTGGTCGGAGTTGAATTTCGAGAAGTTCGAGATTGATTTGGAAAGAAAATTCTAATTTCGGAAGCTTTAAGTAGGAAGAATTGACTAAGGTGTGACTTTTGAGTAAACGACCTCGGGATTTGAAGGTTCCAATAGGTTCATATGATGAATTCGGACTTGGGCGTATGTTCGGGTCGAGTATCGGGTGGCCCGGGAATATTTCGGCGCTTATTACGGAAGGTTGGCATTTTGAAGGTTTAAGAATTCCCTAACTTTGGGATGAACCATCAAAACTCCATTCCGGAATTGTTTGCAAATATGTCAACATCGGGTTAACCTTTTCAACTTAAGCTTTCAACCTTGAGACGATATGTCTCAATTCATTCTGAAACCTCACCGGACCCGAACCAACTACCTCGGCAAGTCACATAGCAGTTATAAAGCATAAAATGAGCAGTAAATAGGGGAACGAGGCTACAACTCTCAAAACGACCGGCTGGGTTGTTACAGTTGCGAGGTTAGTCTCCTGTCTAACTTTGTGAGGGGGAATCTACCTCGTAGGTATTAAAATTATTATGTGCTACTAGTTGCGGGTGCTACGTACGCACGAAGTGACGAGAGTCCGTATGTAGCTAAAAGCATTTTTATGTCCGGGTAAACTTAGGACTTTATCATGTAATATTTGAATTATTTAAACTTTTTTTGCTAGCTTAATTAAGTGAATTTATAATTGAAATTGATTTGGGAATATATTATACGAGCTTTATCACCTTGACTTGTTTGGCGAGATATTTGATAAACGGCAAAAGTCATGTTTACTTTATGCTTCTGCACCTGTGTTGTAAACACGTGACTCGTAATTCGATAAGTTTCTTCCTTTCCTATGGATCGGGCCAAACGCCTAGGTAATATATTGAGATATATATTTGGTTTGCATCGATCGACCTTCGACAGTGTACATACCACTTTGGATCGGGCCGTACGACCTCAGCATAATCGTGCGTGATACCGCTAGCAGTTCAGAATGAGATCCCCTTTCTATTGAGGCCTAGTATTTTATATGGTATTCCTTATCTGTTTGAGATTGCAATTGATATTTTTTATCTGCTGAGATGGCACATGAGATTTGAGAGATTTTTATCGTTAAAAGAAATTTTTGGAGGATTATGTTAGTTATAGTTTTTAGCTCACCACTACTATTCTGCTTTATATATGTTATGAGTTATCATATTGATTTATTGGACCACTAGTTAGTGTCGATGTCGACCCCTCGTTACTACTTTTTTATGGTTAGGCTAGATACTTACTAGGTACGCGTTGATTTACGTACTTATGCTACACATCTTCACTAAATATGCAGGATCTGACAGGTTTATTTGGTGACCATCATGGCGTATAGGCGCAACTGCTGAGGGGATTTTATGGTGAGCTGCTTTTTACACAACGCACCGCAGCCCACAGAGTCTTTATCTTATTTATTTACTTTATCCTGTCTATTTTGTATTTCAGACAGATGTTGTATTATTATTTCACTCTTTAGTAGACACTCATGCACTTGTGACACCGAATTTTGGGATGTTCTAGAAGTTGCATAATGACCCAGACGGTCGTTTTAAGCATATGCATTCCGTTAAGCAATTTGAAGTCTTGAGCAATATCGTATGATGTATTCTGACTTATATGAATCATCGGTTTTGGTTTTCAGTTTATTCGGAATTGATTTGAAAGAATGAATTTCATGATTAAAGATTTCAAGTTGGAGTTGACCATGTTTGACTTTTTAGTATTTGACCTTGGATTGGAGTTTTGATAGTTCCATTAGGTCCGAATTGTGATTTTGGACTGGGGCGTATGCCCGAATTTGCATTTGGACTGGGGCGTATGCCCGATTTGAGGCCTCGAGTAGGTCCGTTTTATGTTATGGGACTTATTAGTATATTCGGACGGGGTCCCAAGGTGTCCGAGTGAGCTACTGACGTGTTTCAAAACATCTTTCATTTATGTGTGATAGTTGGCCTTGCTAGATCTTGTGTGACTGCACCTACGAAGCCATGGGCGCAGGTGCGGAGCCGCAAAAGCAACAGTTATCACAGAAGCGAAAAATGTGCTGGGGGCAGGAGTTCGCAAATGCGGAGTTTTCTTCGCATCTGCGAAGGCGCGGATGTGGTGCATGAGGGTGCAGAAGCAAGAGGCAGTGCAGGTGCGTGAGGTTTGTTTCACCTGCGTTTGCGCAAAAGCAGAGATTTTCCATAGGTGCGGTGGGCTGGTTGGTAGTGCTCTTCCGCAGGAGCGAGATTGTGGTCGCACGCGCAAGTCCGCAGAAGCGAAAGATCGTTCACAAATGTGAGCACCGCTGGGCAAAACTTATAATTCGAGGTCCTTGTTTTTTATTTATTTATCATTTTTGGATTTTGGAGCTCGGGTTGGGCGACTTGGGAGAAGAATTTCACCACGTGAATTAGGGTAAGCATTCTTGACTCACTTGTGATATATTTCATAAATCTATCTTTGATATTGGCATTTGATTGATGATTTCAAAAGAGAAATTGGGGGTTTTCGCCTAAAGTTTCATAGAGTGAAGTTTTGAACATCGATTCAGAGTCGGATTTGAGTGAAACTAGTATGGTTGAACTCGTAATTGAATGGGTTTTCAGATTTTGTGAGTTTTGTCGGGTTTCGAGGTGCGGGCCCAGGTTTGATTTTTTGGTTGACTTTGGGATTTTGAGTAAAGATTCGACCTTTTTCATTTGGAATTGTTTACTTAGGCATTATTTGATGTTCTTGAGTTGCTTTTGGCTAGTTTCGAGCTGTTCAGAGGTCGGTACACGCGGGATGGCATTTTTGGAGTATCGTTTGGCTTGCTCAGTATTGGATTCGGCTTGTTCGAGGTAAGTAACACTTCAAAACTTGGTATTGAGGGTATGAACCCCTAAATGTAGGTGATATATGTTTGGTGTTGATGAGACGCACATGCTAGGTGACGGGCATGTGGGGGTGCACCGTGTGAATTATGACTCGATTAATTCTATGGTACTGTGTAGTGACCTAATCTTATTTGTATCTACGATATTTCTATGTGCTAGCATAATTGAGGCGTGATCCATGTTAGAAACCATGTTTAGGCTATATGTTTATCCTATTGGGACCCACAAAGGTCAATTCTATTTTTGAGTTAGTTGCTCACATTGCAATTACATAGTCAGTCATACACATTCATTTGTATATCATATATCAGTCTCTGTTACTATTTATTGATACATCCCATCATCACTTTTGATCTGATTTTCATGACATTTTGAGCCTGAGAGACTGGTGAAATTGATGATTGAGTGAGGCCGAGGGCCTGTTTGTGAGGATATTGATGGAATCGGGCTGCACGCCGCGTCAAGTATTATTATTCATGAGGGGATTGGGCTGCATGCCGCAGCAAGTATTATTGATATATGTGGATCCGGTTGCACGCCGCAACAAGCCTTATGGTTAAATGCAGATAGGGTTGCGTGCCGCAACAGGCCTTAAGGCTATGTGGATTGGGCTGCACGCCACAATAGATTATATTAGTGCTTGGGTTGGATCTTCCCCTCAGAGTCTGCGCACCCACAGTGAGTACAGTTGCTATTGATTCATTTGGGCTGGATCTTCCCTGTTCAGTGCTAAGTGACGGAGTGTGTTGAGCAATTGAGCGTGATGAGTGGAAAGTGTGAGACAGTGAGATTGAGTACTCTAAGAGTATGCATATGGTTTTATCACTGAATTGCATTGCATTCGACATATACACTTGACATATATGCAGAGAGGTGCATTCCTCATGTTATAGGTATTGCGTCATTCATGACTTCTCGTACACATTGACATGTAGACATAGAGATGTACTTTTCTCATGCCATCTGATAATGAAACATTTATCCGTTGAAAGTTTTTGGGAAAAATCATAGTGTTCAAATTTACTCATATTTTTGGTGTTTCTCGTGAAATGGGATTTATTATTCTACTTGAAAAGCATGCATATTTTTCGTAACTGTGAATGAGCTAAGCATCATACCGCTAAGTTATTTCTTGTAACATTATGATATTGTTATGAACTAGTGCTGGTTATTGGAGTTAGACTCTCACACTTGTCCCAGCTCGTCACTACTTTCAACCTAAGGTTAGGTTTGTTATTAGTACATGGCATACTACACTTCTGCACCTTGCGTGTAGATTTTGAAAGCTAATGTTATTGTGTATGGCGGGAGCTAGCATTGAAGACGTACCTGCATTCCAATTTTAGATGCCTCTTGCTCATGGTAGCTTTAAACTTATGAAAATCTATTTATGTACATTTCAAACAAATAATGTATTTTACTTCATATCAGCTTTGTAACTTCTAAATCGTAGAAGCTCATGATTTGTACTACCAGTCCTTGGAAATTCTTTGTATAATAGTTCAGCTGTATTACCATTTCTTCTTTTAATGAATCTCATTTAAATTGGTTACAAATTGTTCATTTGAAAAAATTGAAACCCTTCTTATTGGAAGATCATGATACTTCCCAAAAATCGAAATTCTTGATCAATGGAGAAACAATATCACCATTTTTGTAATAAGATACCAAAGTGGATGATTGACTCATTTCATACTAGAAATAATCACAGGAAATCCTTTGATCAATCTAGCGGCGTGGTCCAGAACAAGCCTTTGATGATCCATGGGGTTTTTATTTTGGTCACAGGAAGTGCTTTTTTGCTCACTTGTTGCGCCTCGACTCGAGTTTCTACTGTATGATTGAGTGAGGTAACGAGAGATGAAGCCAAGGTTGCTTACTATACTCTTGTTAACTGGCTTACCTGGCGGGTTGGGTTAGCTGCCATCACGGCTAGTTGGATTTTTAGTCATGAAAAGTTAGTATCAGAGCTCTAGGTTCATAGGTTTTATGAGTCATGAGCAAGTGTCTAGTAGTGTCTTGCGGATCGGTATGATGACGTCCATACCTATCTTCGAGAGACTACAGGGCATTTTGGATAAACTTCCCATCTTTCTATCCTTATCGTGCAGCATTAATTCAGCTTGGAAGCGTATCTCTTTGAATTTTCTTCCACACACTCGTATGCGCGTGTGAGCACTTGGATCAGCTGTGCATCGTTGGTTGTGGATCCCGTGGATGAGGTGCAAGATGTGTTTTTTTATGTTTTGGTGATGGGCCAGTCTGGAGGACTTGAGGCTCGGTTTGGACCATAGCTTAGGCTCGGTAGTTTCAGTTGTGTGGGCATGTTCTTTTGGACTTCTATGTCCAGTGGTGTCCCTATGAATGTGACTGGTGGCTCAGTGAGTGGTTGGATGGCTATATGATGAGTTGGATGTGATCGCCAGATGTGTTCGGATGGTTTTAATGTGACAGGAAGAGTTTGCTTAAGATGTGAAAAGGACTAGTGAATGCTCGATTTCTGTGGATGTGTCATACAGTCTTGAGTTATGAAAATTTTTAAGAGATTCTTTCATGTTATTTCATTGTGGGGTGAAGTAGATTCTTATGTTCTATTGACAAGCTTAGACTCGGGAAGATTTAGTGAATTCTTAGCTGTTATGGCCATGGTAGTGTATAGAGAGATGTCAGTTTGAGGCTAAGCATGTGGGTTATCACCTACGGGGTAATCCACAGATATGTGATTCTTATGATGTTATGTGGAGGCTTTCTTTCCTATCAGTGGGTTACATTTGTGCGATTTGAGTTTGGATCGGTTAGAATAGTTGACTTGATTGTCACGAGGATGAATGCAAGATTTATAGATGATTTGAGGTATTAGATGGTTTGTGTTACATGAGCTTATGAAGGATTGAGTTGAATTTCGGTGCGGGATTATGGCAGTAATAGAGTATGGGTATTATGAGTTAGCGAGCATTTTGTTCTTTGTCTTGGAGCCAAGTGGGGAGTCTGCTATCGACCCTTTGATTGCATAGTTATGTGTTGTAGTTTCGGTTTGAGGCATACTTGTGAATCAGATATGACTTGCGGAGGTTGAGATCGAGGATGACCCGAGTAAAGGAATTTCTGGATATGGGTCATGTTACACTTTATGGGTATATGGGAATCAAGGAATGATTGAGTTGTTATTCGTCGAAGATGTAGTGAGCATGGAGTAGGAATTTGCTCGGTTGTGTTAAGACGGGGTTACTTCTTTAGGTGTTGTCGTGCTAATGTGGCACATGTTGTTCGGCTCGTTTGGGCGATGCCATTAAGATTTGAGCAGAGTGGATGAATCTCGAGAATGTTCTAACGGATTAAGGAGTTATATATAGCAATTGGGAATTTTCAAGATTTGTATATGGCTAGAATCTGAGGTTTACATTGGATGGTGTCGAGACTTGCGGTATTTCTATATCATTATGGATTATACATTTCAGTATCAGGAAAGTGAAGGAAACGGCTTTAGTTTCACAGAAGGTCTCTTCAGAGCGGGTGTCTTGGTTGTGGTACTTTTTGGGTGCTTAAGAGGGAATACGACGGCTTACGGGTCTCAGGGCGGTGTGGTTTTATGCTAGGATCTCATGGGTGAGTTTTGGTTAAGGATCTTGGTGTTTTGGAAAGGAGAAGTGTCAACTTGAGGGTAATTAGGAAGGAACTCGGAGAAATAGGAGATCTTGGTTGTAAGTTTGATCAGCACGGTAATGGATATGATCGGTTCTTTGGGTACTTATGATGTGGTGAGTCTCTATAGGTGTTTTGGGGCAATACTCTTGGGCTTGGCGACCTGCGTGGCCTGGTTGAGTTAGAGAGATTCAGTTCTGATGGATGGATTATCTGCAAATGGGTTTCGGAGAGTTCCTGATGGTTTCTACCACGATTTGAGATGGATATTTTCTACCGGCATGAGGAGCATGTTGCGTATTGTGATTTTCTCCTAGATGGGATCAAATGGAAGGTTTTCGACTGACCGGGTATGTATTCTGCTTGTGACTCAAAATTGATTATAAGATTCTCGTACTTTTCATATGATGGCATAATAGAGGCGGCACGTGGTGTGAGATTGGGATTTGCATGTGCAAGTATGCGATTCAGTTTCAAAAGGAAGTTCATGAGTTTATGGAGCAAAGGCAATTTCAGATATTGACACTAGTGGTATTACCTGAGAAGAGTGTACATTTAGAAGGCGCCTTGTGTTTTGACTTACAGATATTTCGTTGGTATTACGGTACTCACCTGGTTGACCAACTGCTGATATTCAGATTTTTGCTATATGGCATGGAAGGATTATATAAGTATTTCTTGTGGGGATGATTATGTATGATAGATGGATTAGCCATTCGAGTAGCGGAGTTGGAATCGGCTATGGAGATTCATGTGTTCTATGGAATTAGAGGCTGGAAGTTCTCAGAAGCAGATTATTTCGTGGTTGTGGACTATGTAGATGTGGCCAAAGTTAGCCAACTGGTAGTATGTGTTATATTTCGGTCATTGTGGACTTTTGGAGGTTATTTATCTATTTGTGGATGACTAGGATTGATTTGGTGGCCATTGGTAGGCCCGAGGAAGATGTGTATTCTACATTGGGTCGGATTTGTTAACTAGACACCGTTATTGCTGAAGGGTGTGTCATTCGGTTAAAATAGAGCTTGTTCATGTTCAGATATGTCTGTGTTACTCTTTTATATTACGAGGGGTTGTCATTTGTTGGCTATATGCACACATGGTGTGGTTCTATTTGGGCCTTGTAGCAAAATTTGAGCGAGATGGTTTTTCGGGTGTTGAATGGCTGATTGCACCTTGGTTATGGTCTTTCCGAGCTGTGGTATATAGTGTTATTTGCTTCTCTATGGTTATGTTCATGCACTTGTGTACTTGGTGTCGAATTGCTTATGGTTGTTGATTTTGAGCATTGACGGCTCGAGGTATTTCATATGGATTAGTGTTTGGACGGGTCACGTATTGCAACTGGGTTATGATAGGATATGATAGTCTGTGATAGATTCGTATGTTTTGGTTCTACGGTGTGATGGATTCTTAGCAATGTGTTATGGTGGTACTTGTTGAGCTTGCGGGCGGTTCTCTCCTTTGAGTCATTTTCCATTTTTAGGTGCATTTGAATTTTTGCTTATTGGTGCACGGATTGCACAGTTTGTGATTCTAGGTAGTATTGGTGTGGCGTGTCAATAGAGTAGCTTGTATTTGATGAGATGAAGTCTTTGGGCCTGAAGTGATTGCTACTGGATTTGATTACAGTATGTTTGGAGGAATAATATCGAAAGTCAGCTTAGGATTTGGATTTGGTTTTATCGGACCGCAGGGTGCTTCATGACTTGTTGATCTGATGAGTGGTTATGAGTTTCTGTATGTTTCTTTCATCATCAGCAGTGTACGGAGGTTTTAGTACGAGGTTCTGTTTGATATAAGGTTTATTACTGGTACTAAGTTTTTTTCGAGTAGTTATTGTGGTCGAAAGTTATTGCTAAGAGTATGAGAGTTATGCGGTATATCATGTGATTTCATCTTATTTATGGTTATGTCTTGATACAGCTTGCTCATACCTATACAGTGCTTAGGTGCGAGATTCGGGTATTGTAAGGAACTCCGAATGTGGAAATTGGATTCTAAGGTTTACGGTCTAAGGTTGAAGTAATGATCTTCAGTTATGTTGTGTGGTCAGGCCTATATGGAAGAGGGTGATGTGGGATCACCCCCGGGTATGTGCATGGTAAGTTACATAGTGATTTGACGGCTTGGGAACAACTCTTCGCACGTTCAAGAATGAACATATGTTTAAGTGGGGGAGAATGTAACAACCCAGCAGGTCGTTTTGAGCATATGCATTCCGTTCAGCTATTTGAAGTCTTGAGAAACATCATATGATGTATTATAACTCGTGTGAATCGTCAGTTTTGGTTTTCAGGTTATGCACAATTGATTTGAAACAATGAATTTCATGATTGAAGCATTATAGTTGGAAGAGTTGACCAAGTTTAACTCTTTAGTATTTGACCTCAAATTGGAGTTTTGATGGTTCTGTTAAGTCCGAATAGTGATTTTGGACTCGGGTGTATGCCCGGATTTGTATTTGGATATTTTTAGAAGGCTTCGGCACTAATTGGTAGAAGTTAGAAATTTAAAGATTTGGAAAGTTTATAAGTTTGACGGAGAGTTGACTTTGAGGATATCGGATCCGGATTGTGGTTCCGAGAATTGGAATAACTTAGTTATGTTATTTGAGACTTGTGTGCAAAATATTTGTTCATTCCGGGTTGATTTGATAAGTTTCGGCACGAGATTTGGAAGTTGAAAAATTAAAGTCCATTAAGTTTGATTTGAGGTGGGATTCATCGTTTCGATGTTGTTATGTGTGGTTTGAGGCCTTGAGTAGGTCCGTGTTATGTTATGAGGCTTATTAGTATATTCGGCGGGATTCCGAGGGGCCCGGATGAGTTATGGACGAGTTTCGAATCATCTTTCATTTATGTGTGATGGCTGGCCTTGCTGGACCTGGTGTGACCGCACCTGCTGAACCATAGGCGCAGGTGGGGAGCCGCAAAAGCGGCAGTGGCATCGCAGAAGCGGAGACTATGCTAGGGGCAAGAGTTCGCAAATGCGGAGTTTTCTTAACATATGCGAAGGCGTAGATGCGGCGCATGAGGGCGCAGAAGCGAGAGGCAATGCAGGTGCATGAAGTTTGTTCACACCAGTGTTTGCGCAGAAGCAGAGATTTTTCACAGATGCGATGGGTTGGTTGGCAGTGCTCTTCCGCAGGAGCTAGATTTTGGTCGCACGCGCGAGTCCACAGAAGCGGAAATTTGTTGACAAATGCGAGCTCCGCTAGGCAGAACCTATAATTCGAGGTCGTTGGTTTCTTTCATCATTTTCGGATTTTGGAGCTCGATTTGGGCGACTTTGGAGAGGAATTTCACCACGTGAATTAGGTAAGCATTCTTGACTCGCTTGTGATATATTTCATGGATCTATCTTCGATTTTGGCATATGGTTGATGATTTCACAAGAGAAATTGGGGGTTTTTTCCTAAAGTTTCATAGAGATAACTTTTGAGTTTTGAACGTCGATTTAGAGTCGGATTTGAATGAAACTAGTATGGTTGGACTCGTAATTGAATGGGTTGTCGAATTTTGTTAGTTTTTTCGAGTTCCGAGGTGCGGGCCCAGGTATGATTTATTGGTTGACTTTGGAATTTTGATTAAAGATTCGACCTTCATCATTTGGAATTGTTTCCATAGGCATTATTTAACGTTCTTGAGTTGCTTTTGGCTAGTTCCGAGCAATTCGGAGGTCGGTATGCACAGGATGGCATTTTTGGAGTATCGTTTGGCTTGCTCGGTATTGGATTCGGCTTATTCGAGGCAAGTAACACTTCTAAACTTGGTGCTGAGGGTATGAACCTCTGAATATACATGATATGTGTTAGGTGTTGAGGTGACGCACATGTTAGGTGACGGGCATGTGGGCGTGCACCGTGTGAATCATGACTCGATTAATTATGTGGTACTGTGTAGTGACCTAATCTTATTTGTATCCATGAAATTTCTACGTGCTAGCGTAATTGAGCTGTGATCTATGTTAGAAACCATATTTAGGCTATATTCTTATCATGTTGGGACCCAATGAAGTCAGTTCTATTGTTGAGTTATTTACTTACATTGCAATTACATACTCAGTCATATACATTCATTTGCATATCATATCTCAGTCTCTGTTACCATTTATTGTTACATCCCATCATCATTTTGGGCAGATTTTACATGACATTGTGAGCCCGAGAGACTGGTGAGATTGATGAGTGAGTGAGGCCGAGGACCTGATTGTGAGGATATTGATGGGATCGGGCTGCACGCCGCAGTAGGTATTATTAATTCATGAGGTTATCGGGTTGCACGCCGCAACAGGTATTATTGATATATGTGGATCAGGTTGCACGCTGCAACAAGCCTTATGGCTATATGTGGATCGGGTTGCACGTCGCAACAGGACTTAGGGTTGTATGTGGATCGGGCTGCACACAACACTCAGGTTATATTAGCGCTTGGGCTGGATCTGCCCCTCCTGCGTCTACACACCCACAGTGAGCGTAGTTGCTATTAATTCATTTGGGCTGGATCTGCCTGTTTAGTACTAAGTGACTCGGTGTGTTGAGTGATTAAGAGTGATGAGTGGAAATTGTGAGACAGTGAGATTGATTACTCTAAGAGTATGCATATGGTTTTATAACTGAGTTGCAATGCATTCAACATGCACACTTGACATACATGCATAGAGATGCATTTCCTCATGTTATACGGTATTACATCATTCATGACTTCTCATACACATTGACATGTAGGCATAGAGATGTACTTTCCTCATGCCATCTGATAATGTGACATTTATCTGTTGAATGTTTTTGGGAAAATTCACAGTTTTCAAACTTACCATATTTTTGGTGTTTCCCGTGAAAGATTTGGGATTTATTATTCTACTTGAAAAGCTTGCCTATTTTCCGTAACTGTGAACGAGCTGAGAATCATAACGCTGAGTTATTTCTTGTACCACTGTTATTATATTATTATGAACTGTTGCGGGTCATTGGAGTTGGACTCTGACCATTGTCCCGGCTCGTCACTACTTTTAACCTAAGGTTAGGTTTATTACTTATTGAGTACATGGGGTCGGTGGTACTCATACTACACTTCTGCACCATGCATGCAGATTTTGGAAGCTGATGTCGCTGTATATGGCGGGAGCTAGCATTGAAGACGTACCTGCGTTCCGGTTTTAGCTATCTCTTGCTCATGGTAGCTTTAGACATATGAAAATTTGTTTAAGTACATTTCAAACAGATGATGTATTTTATTTCATACCAGCTTTGTAAATTCTAAATCGTAGAAGCTCATGATGTGTACTACCAGTCCTTGGGAATTCTTTGTATAATAGTTTAATTGTATTACCATTTCTTCTCTTAATGAATCTCATTTGAATTGGTTTATTGTTAACTGGCTTACCTAGCGGGTTGGATTAGATGCCATCACAACTAGTTGGATTTTGGGTCGTGACAAGTTGTTTGTGGTTTTGCTTAGCATTTACACAATTTTATAATCTATTATATTTAAATTGTAAGTTTCCATGATTTTACTGCATTGATTTCTTTATCTAATAAAATTCACAATTTTAAAAATAGCAAAATGCATAATTAAGTTGGTAGTTTATCGTTGGCTTGCCTAACGGCGACGTTGGGAACCATCACGACCTATAGTGGTTTTGGGTCGTGACAACTTGGTATCATAGCACTAGGTTCACTTAGCTCTCACTAGTCATGAGAAATTCCAGTAGAGTCTTGCGGATCGGTACAGAGACGTCTGCACTTATCTTCAAGAGGCTACATGGTTGTTAGGAGAACTTCCCTTCTTTATTCTTCATTGTTTGATATGATTTCGTTGAAGCTTATTACTTCGGTACCTTCCTACTCATTCGTACGCGATGTTAGGCACTTTTTATCAGTTAGGCACCTACGAGTTGTGAAAATGCTACATATCCGATGCATGATGTTTTTCCTTGAGTATGCAGGGGGACTATTATCGTCTACTTGTGGAGGAGTGTTTTGTCATTTCAGCCTAATATTTATGTTGCCTATGGTTTCGAGGCTATGCATAGTGTATTGTAATGTTCATGTGTTGTTATCGCGTAGTGCAGTGTGAATTGTAGAATGCTTACTTATGTGTCGCGACAATGAATGATTCGGGAGGAGGATTAATCTGTTCAAGATCGGGAGATTTGACATTTGATTCTAGCGGAAGAGAGGCAATCTGACTATAGATGTTCAGGTGTTGGTTGATGAAGTCGCGAGATTGGATATTTTCTAATTTAGTAGAACTCTTGTTAATATTTTGGTGTCGTCATCCTTTTTTGAATGTATTGATGGCCTTCTTTTTTTTACTTTTAGGGAAGGGTGTTGTGGAACGGTACCTAAGAGGAGATTAGCAGAGATGGTGATGTGTGGTGGCTTTGGGGTCGGATCGGTGCTTCTGGTGTTGAATGGTTCGAGAGGAATGATCTATATGAAGGCTCAGAGTTGGTGGCAATTTATCAGTTCGGGTGCTATAGAGATAGATTATGATTTGAGGCAGTATTTGGGTAGCAAAAGATAAGGAACGACATGGTGGGAGGTATCTCACGGAGGTTGAATTTCTAGAGGTCGAGTAGTTCACTTCTAAAGATGGTTAACTCAGAGTGAGAATGTTAGCGTATCGTATGGATTTCGCGGTAGGATGGCCACATGCTTCCAGAAAGCTTGGAGCAATTATGGCTATGTTAAACAAGGAACTAAATCTGTGTATTTCGTTCGAGATGACGGCTTTGTGCTTCGAACGTTTGAATATGATGGAAAGAGTTTGCTTGGGATGTAATATGACTTCTAGTTTGGATGCATCGCTGGACCTTTATTTGATTTTGATAGGAAAGAGCGGGAACTTTCGACTGGTGGGCGAGCGTGGGCTCAGGAGGATTAACTGATTTCGTGATAGCTGTAATCAGGGCAATGTCATTGGAAGATGTCGATATGGGGTTACACAGGTGGGCTATCTCCTATTAGGTGTTAGGAGTTGCGTGATTCCTAGTAAAGGTCCTCTGAAGAACTTTATTTTTTATCAAACATGAAGTATGTACTACGATATGAGCTAGGATCACTTGAATAAGATGTTGTAACGGTCAGGAGGTCGAGTGTGTGTTTGGAGATGGTAATTCGAGTTATGTCATGCAAGTTTAACAAGATATTGTGAGGAATTTGGCGAAGCGACGGTGCGAAATCTTGGTAACCAAGGAGGAGGAGTCATTGTGAATTATGGATTTATGTAATGGTGGCTTGAAGCTAAGTGGGGGAGCCCACCGTCTCTGATTAAGTCACGTGGTAGTATGCCTTGGCAGTATCGGGTTATTGGTACATTGGTAGATTAGTTATGCTTAAGGAAAGAGGGTCATTCGATTGCTTTTTCTGGGGTATTTGTATGCTACCGGAGCACTAGTTGCTAGCTATATATTCGAGACCAGGTCAGAGTGGGTGACTCTCAACAATGGTTTTAGTAGGTTCAAGAAGTAAACTGTGTTGCCTAAGGATTTTTGAGTTCGTCGCGTGACTAAGGAATTAGTTTTTCAGCGAAGTGTGAAAGAGGCTTGGAGTATTCATATAAATGTCACTGGGTCTGCGGTGCGACGCTAGAGAGATAGAGGAAACAACTTCAGATTCGCAAGAGGTCTTTCAGAATGGGTGTATAAATTGAAGATATTATTGAGTGCATAAGGAGGGTATGAGATGGCTGATGGGTATTGAGACGATGTGTCACTCAAGATGAGTGTTGTTTAAAGTCCGTTATGTGTTTAAGTAGAACTATATTTCGAAGGCAATTCAAGAGTAAACTGGAAGAAGTTAAGTCAGTTAGTAGTGGTTTGAATCAGCATGGTTGTGAAAATGATTGGTTTGTTCGTGGTGGTAAGGCTATATAAGTGATTCGTGGTTGTACATGCGGGCTTGATAGCCACCGTAAATTTGATTGGTTTAATGTTATTTGATTCTGATGGCCTTGTTATGTGTAATGAATCCTAGAAGTGTTATGGCAGTTTAGACGGCAACTTGAGATTTGCATTTTCTGCGATTATGGAAATTAGGTTGCGTGTTGCAATTGTTCCTCTGGATTGTGTCGAGTGAAAGGGTTCTGGATGATGAAGTGTTTATTCTCTTGGTGGTTCAGGAGTTATGATGAAATTCTTGTACTCTCGCATAGCAGCATGATAGGTGCAGTGAGCGGTATGGAAATTGAAAGTTGAGGATCAAGGTTGCGGTTCGATGAGATAAGAATGTCATGATCTCGAAGGAGCGAGGGAGGATTTCAGATGTTCAGAGTATGCTGGCACTATTTTCGGGCAGCTTAAGGATGGTTTATTTGTGGTAAGAGTGTTGGGTATTGAAATGCGGATGCTTGGCTAGTATTATAGAATAGCATGGTCGATGGCCATTATTGTTCATATTTTACTACCAATCGAATGACTAACACATGATACTTATTCAATATTCCCATGGGATATACTCCCACAACCTTCCACACCAGTTAGAGATTAAAATCAGGTATGGAGATTTTGGTATGTCGCCAATGGGAGAGGTTATAACTGAGAGGCGCTCTATTCCTTGGGTTGTGGACTTTGAAAGTTTGTTCCGAATTTGACGACTGCTCGTATGTGTCATGAATAGGGTCATCACAGATCCTTGAAAGGTTATTGGCCAGTATGGGATGACGGAATCGGCTTGAGGTCCGTTAGTAGATCTAATGTGAATTTATGCTCTATATCAGGTCAGATATGTTCATTTATCATAACATTGCTTATGGAGGAGTCTTCGGGTGTTGAATGTTAGTCCAGTCGTCAGCTATTCTATCTAATGCTCTATTATTCCATGTGGGTTGTGAGACGGCTTGATTGTTCGCATATATGTCATGATCCCGTGTAGCTTGTGGTGTTATATGAGCAAGATGGCTCTCTAGATGCAGGTCGTTTATTGCACCTTACTCGCACTTGAGTTTTTGTAGCGCATGGCACTATCTATCTCCCAGGGTTGTATTTATGCACTTGGGATGCTTGTGGTCGATATTCAGGTATTGCATTGATATGAGCATTATGGCTTGATGGGTATTTCCTTAATTATTGTATGTGTGGATCGGGTGGCACGCCGCCACAGGTATGTTGTTTGGATCGGGTTGCATGCTGCAACAATGTCAAGTTTGGATCGGGTTGCACGCCGCAACGGTGTCATGTGTGGATCGGGTTGCACGCTGCAATAGTGAGATGTTGTGTATGGTTCTTTGTAATTATTTTGTGTGCCTTTCTCCTCATCTCTAAGATAGGTTCATAGCATCTGTTTGGCCGTTTTATTCGTTACGCGGGCTGGATGATTCTTTGCCGGAGTTCATTCTTCCTTATGGGTCACCTTCGAGTTTGTAGCTTGTTGGCGCATTGATGGCGTCATATGAGATTTTTGGCGGTGTTTGAGGTGGCTTATTGCTAGAGAAGCTTGTACTGGGTGAGACAAGGTTATTGGATTTGAAATCAGTGCAATCGGATTTATATAAGGTATATTAAAGGGAAAATGTCACTATTCAGTTCATAATGAGGCAAGAGTTCTTGTTGAGTGGACTCCATGATTTATTGATTTGGCAGGTGGTCATGAGTTTCTACGCATCGTCTTCATCGTTGCAGTATCGCGAGGGTTGGATCAGGGCTTATGCGCATATGAGGTGTACTACTGGCATCAGGTTAGTGAATTTGCAGCTTCTACAGTTGAAGGATGTTATTATGGGAATACGAATAATGCGGTGCATTGTGTGGTTTTAACATGGGTGCATGATCATATTTGGTACAGTGGGTTGAGATTGATATGGTGTTTGTATGTTAGAATTAGGTCTCGTAGAGAATTCCAGATGTTGGAATTTGGTTCTAAGGCTTGTGGGCTAAGGTAGCAGGAAGGATCTTCAGTCTGGCTCGAGCTAATGTATTCACATGGGTTGTGGTAGCACGGGTAGGTGCACAAGGTGTTAAAAAGTGGCTTTGGGCAATTTCGGAGCGGTTCTTGGCACGTTCGAGGACAAGCATATGTTTATGTGGGGGAGAATATAATGATCCGACCGGTCATTTTGAGCTCTAGCACGACGTTCGGCAATTTGAGGCCTTAAGTAGGTTTACTTCATGTTTTATGACTTGTACGCGTAGTCGAAATCAAATTTCGGGAAGTTCGGAGTTGGTTCAGATGGAAAATTCTCAATTCGGAAGCTTTAAGTTAGAAGAGTTGACCAAAGTTTAAATTTTGAGTAAACAACCTCGGAATCGGGATTTGAAGGTTCCAATAGGTTCGTGTGATGATTTCAGACATGGGCGTATGTTCGAGTTGAGTATCGGGTGGTCCGGAAGCATTTTGGCACTTATTGTGGAAAGTTAGAATTTTGAAGGTTTTAGAATTTCCAAAGTTTGATTTGAAGTGAACTTTGATGTTATTGATGTCCATTTGGGATTCCGAGTCTTGGAATAGGTTCATATTGTGATTTGTGACTTGCACGTAAAGTTTGGCATTATTTCGAATTATTTAAGTGTAATTCGAACGCGTTCGGCGAAGTTTGAAAGTTTGAAAGTTAAAAGAAGGGTTTTGATCATCGATTCGTAGTTGTGATGTTGTTTGGTGTGATTTGAAGCCTCGAGCACGTTTGAGTTATGTTTTGGGAATGGTTGGTATGATTGGACGGGGTCCCGGGGGCCTCGGGTATGTTTTCGATGGGCTACGGGTCATTTCGCTATGTTTGAGCTGCTGTTTCTAAGATCTGGTGCATCCTTCTTCGCGATCGCGAAGAAAGGGCAGCGATCGCGAAGAGCAAAGTATTGTTCCAGGAATTGTGAATCGCGATTGCGGAAGGAAGTTCGCAATCGCGTAAAAGGAATTTCTACTGTCAGTAGTCTAACTTCGGAAGCTTATATATCACAATCTTTAAGGAATTTGGGGACTACCCAAAACCGAAAGTTATGGCTTCCTGAATCGTGTTTTCAGAAATCAAACTGTTTGTCATTTGGGATTTTGTACAAAAAGTTATCACCATTATATCGAAGGATGTCTATGATGAGGAAACAAAATTTGTACATCGCGATCGCGAGGTTTTGGCCGCGTTCGCGATGAAGGAAATGATGCTAGAATTTCTGTTAATCGCGATCGCGAAGAAGGTGGCCTAGCAGGTACATTAAACATCTAATTTCGAAATTATGAGCTCATTTCATCACATTTAAGTTCTTGTAGCTCGTGTGGGGTGATTTGGGGTGATTCTAAAGATCGTTTTCGCCATATATCATAAGGTAAGTTATTCCTACTTGTTTCGAGTTAAATACATCGGTTATATATAGATTTTAACATGAAAATTTGATAGAAATTTTGTAATTTTTGGAAGAAAACCTAGAAATGGTATTTTTAGATTTTGACCATGAAATTGAACATGGAATTAGGAATAAATTATATATATGAGTTCGTGGCATTATGGGTAATGTTAATCTTCGAAATTTTCGGAATCCGGGCACGTGGACCCGAGGGTTGACTTGGTTGCTTTTTGAGCGGAGTTTAAAATTATTATAAGTTGATTAATTATGAGTATGGGAGTATATATTTATTGGTTTGCATGTTGTTTAACTAGTTTCGGATTGATGTGCATTGGTTTGAGGTGTTAGAGAGGCGTTGGAGTCGATTATGGAACTTCATTGCAAGGTAAGTCTCCTATCTAACTTTGCGAGGGGGAATCTGCCCCGTAGGTATTAAAATTATTATGTGCTACTAGTTGTGGGTGTTACATACGCACAAGGTGACGAGAGTCTGTACGTAGCTAAAAGCATGTTTATGTCCGGGTAGACTTAGGACTTTATCATGTAATATTTGAACTTATATTGCTAGCTTAATTAAGTGAATTTATAACTGAAATTGATTTCGGAATATATTAGACCGAGCTTTATTACCTTGAGTTGTTTGGCGAGATATTTGAAAAACGGTAAAAGTCATGTTTACTTTATGCTCCTACACCTGTGTTGTAAGCACGTGACTCGTAATTCGATAAGTTTCTTACTTTCCTGTGGATTGGGCCGAACGCCTCGACAGTGTATTGAGATGCATCTCTGGTTTGCGCTGGTCGACCCTCGGCAGTGTACACACCACTCTGGATCGGACCGTACGACCTCGGCATAATCGTGCGCTATACCGCTAGCAGTCCGGATATTCTTGAGATCCCCCTTCTGTTGAGGCGTGGCATTTTATATGGTATTCCTTATCCGTTTGAGATTGCACTTGATATTTCACATAAGTTGAGATGGCACATGAGATTTGAGAGATTTATATCGTCAAAAGAAATTTTTGGAGGATTACGTTAGTTACAGTTTATACCTCACTACTACTATTGTGCTTTATATCTGTTACGAATTATCATATTGATTTATTGGACCACTAGTAAGTGTCGATGTCGATCCCTCATCACTACTTCTCTAGGGTTAGGCTAGATACTTACTGGGTACGCGTTGATTTACGTACTCATGCTACACTTCTGCACTAAATGTGCAAGATCTGACAGGTTCATTTGGTAGCCATCTTGGCTTATAGGCACAACTGATGAGGGGACTTTATGCGGAGCTGCTTTCTATGCTACGCATTGTAGCCCACAGAGTTTTTATCATATTTATTTACTTTATCCTGTTTATTTTATATTCCAGTCAGATGTTGTATTATTATTTCACTCTTTAGTAGACGCTCATGTACTTGTGACGCTGGTTTTAGGATTTTCTAGAAGTTGTTTGTGGTTCTGCTTAGCGTTTACACACTTTTATAATCTATTCTATTTAAATTGTAAGTTTCCATTATTTTAATGCGTTGATTATTTATCTAATAAAATTCACGATTTCAAAAATAATAAAATGCATAATTAAGTTGGTAGTTCACCGTTGGCTTGCCTAACAGCAACGTTGGGCGCCATCACGACCTATAGTGGGTTTTGGGTGTGACAATTGGTGATAACAACTCAACGTCTGGGTGGATATTCACTTTAGGCAGAGGAGCAATTTCATGGGCTTCTAAGAAACCGACATGTATTACTCTTTCTACAATGAAATCTGAGTTTATTTATTTAGCAGCTGCGAGAAGAGAGGCAGAATGGCTGAGAAATCTATTGTTAGATATAGAGTTTTGGCCACAACCAATGCCAGTTGTTCTCTTGCACTGTGATAGTGAAGCAACTATGTCTAAGGCATTTAGCAAAATATACGATGGAAAATCTAGACATATTTCTTTGAGACATCAGTACATAAGACAACTAATTTCGGATGGAATTATTATTGTTGTGTACATCAAATCTAAAGACAACCTTGCTGACCCATTCAGTAAGGACTCACGAGGGATATGATAATAAGCACAACAAGTGCTATGGGTCTAAGGTAATTTAAATTTATCACTAGTAAATGGAACCTTACCTTTCTTATTGTTTAATAATATTAAATGTTTAAAAGGCAATAACAAGTTATAGTTGTGACGAATAGCAGGTACTGGAAATTAGTACCTAGCAAAAGGAGGATGAGTATAAAGATACTCTTAATGAAGAAAAATAGTTCGGTTTAAGAGCTAAAGAACTCCGTATTAAGTTCTTTGTTAAATCTTCACCTATGCATACACAAGAAGTGGTGCTGCTTCGATCAAAGTTTGGGATACAAAACTTGATAAGTGTTTATGAATTCAGGAAGTAGCACAAGGCCATAATCGGGTGCTAAAACTCACCGTGAACAAGTTGCGGAGTTGGTACGATTTATGTGTATAAAGCTTTTCCATCTTGTCATATAGGAATTTTGGTTTAAAAGAACTTAATCTAACCATCAATTTCGATAAGGTCTTGAATAATTTATATAAGTACTAGGTTTAAATCGAAAGATACCTATTATATGCATGAATCTTATAAACAACATCAATCACTAACTAAGTGGGAGATTATTAAATTAATTAGTGTTTGGTGGAAGTATTTGAGAAGAAGTTGTTTTGTCCCTCATTGGAAAAAGAAAGAAAGAGAGAAGTGTTTAAAAATACTTCTTTGTTTTATATAGTTTGAATATTTTAAAGGATGTTTTGGAGGGAAATTGGATATTTGACTATATTATTAATAGTTAAGATTGGGGACTTGGACAATTGGGGCAATTGGGCTTTGGGCCTATTAAGTAGTCCGAAATTAATATTTCAGTCACCTTTTATTTTATTAATTAATTTAAAACTTTTTTTTAAAATTTAAGTTTAGAAAATATTTTTAGCAGCTTTCTTTTTTAAAATCAAAAAGGTGACTATTGGTTTTAAAAGGTGCCTGTTATGAAAAGATGAGTCTGTTAATTCCAACAAACTCCTAGAGGTATTATAAATACCCATTGTATCTCCAAAATGAAATCATCTAAAAATTTCCATCTCTTTCTCTTCTACTTATTTTTTACAACTCACAAATATTTAGTTCTTGTGGGAAATTCGAGTTAATTGTTAACTCGAATTTCAGAGGCTTTGCAAAATCCTGGAGGAATTTAGCTATTATCCATGCTGCAACAAAGTGGGAAGCTTAAATTTATTAAGAACAATAATTATACTATCGAAGCCAAATTATTTCATCCCATTATTTTTCTAACAACATCATCTTAGACATTTTATTCATTCTTTTTTGTGATCCTAACCTTGGTTTGATGAAAATCAACATTCCAAAAACTACTTTTAACTTATTATATATTCTTTAAGATCTTTAGCAAAAATTAATTGTTGGAGATAAAAAACAATAAAAAAAAAAGTTGAGGTTCATTTTCTCGAAGTTCATCAATAAAGAACAAGATCATGAATCGAGATTTTCTTTAATGAAGAACAAGATCATGCATTGGATTTTCTTTTGCATGTCAAAGATGCAAGGAAAGGGGTGGGTGGGTATAGGGATGGAGTTAAAAGGCGAGGTAGGTCGAACCTAATAATTTTAATCTAAACTTTGTATTAATATCAAAAATTTATCAAAATTGTATGAAATTAAATTTAAAATCGAGATACTAATATATGATTGTTTACTCTTAAAACGGATAACAATTAAATTTGTACGTGATTTTAAAGAAATGTGGATTGATTCAACATAAATAAACAAAGATATTAGATAAAAAAGTGAAAGATAAAATGAATAATAAAACCAGTTGTAGTGTTATGGTTCAGCCTAAGCTTAGGTTAGGCAATAATTTCTGCTCTCGGTTGGGTCCTTGGTTCGAAACCAATTGAGTGTGAAGAACAACAGTAAAATAAGAACCCTCCAATAGCTAGAAAGCGTAAAAATGAATTTGTATTCTCTTGGTATGCGTGTTACAGTGTCATTTATAATAGAAAAGCTTTCCCTTTATATAGTAGGAGAGTTTTATTCCTAGTACAAGTCTAAAAAGGGTAAAAATCTTCCTTTCTCATTTATGAACGATTCGTAACCATCATCGAGCCAGATCCGCACCGTGATATCCGGTTGGTTGCAGATATCACGGCCTTCTATTGGTCGTGCACAACTGCTCATGGTTTTTTTTCGAAGTCTCAGAACCCATCCCGAATCCGGGGTGCATCATTTCATCAGGTCCAATGGCAAGCACCTTGTCTACTTTTTACGGGTCTCGATACAAAGAGTTCCCAGCTTCGATGTCGATCCCATATGTTTATGCCCTTACTTCGTTTTGTTCACCAGAAAATTAGTGGTGTGCGTCATCCTCGATTTCATCTGTATACAAATAGTCTCCTCGTTTACCGGAGAGCAGGTTTGCCGAGACGGTAGGAAACAATAGATAAATTCCGATTCCTTCCCTCGTACGTTAGAATCGAGGTGACAGATAAGTCGAAACGTCCCATCAGTCATGTTTAAAGCATGAAAAATTTATGCGTTTAAAGCATGAAAAAATTCGTTGACTCATCATAATTCATATGCATGCGCATTACGTGAGAGATATATAATCCTTCATAGTTTCATGATTAATGGGCTTAATAAATTATGAATTAGAACGAAAGTTTAACCAATTGATTTAATAGAGCTGACCCAATTAAAATAGAAAAATATATATTTTTAGCCGCTCTAAAAAATAATAGCCGATAAAATGTGTGTCTCTGTGTGTGTATAATGTACATATTTTATATATTTTTGGCTAGTGCATACATTAATTTCAGTCGATCGGTTAATTTTATATTGTTTCCTTAAAATATGAATGACCTAATCCAATCTGACCCAATATTTATTTACATAAATTAAAATAATACTAAAAGTGAATCCTTCCCTCACAAAAAGCTTAGTTTGGAATAAGTTAGATTCTGACAAAAAAAAAAGAGAAATAAAAGGCATAATTAGAGAGCACTTAAAATAAAAATGCTATCAATCTAAATATATTTCTTGTATATATATACAGCTATTGGGTCAGGGAGTTGGGTCAGGTTGGA
The DNA here is from genome assembly GCA_002018475.1 of Nicotiana obtusifolia. Taxonomy (NCBI): domain Eukaryota; kingdom Viridiplantae; phylum Streptophyta; class Magnoliopsida; order Solanales; family Solanaceae; genus Nicotiana; species Nicotiana obtusifolia. The sequence goes on from MCJB01012107.1 coordinate 23,411, forward strand.
TCATTTCTATTCTAATTGAATTATTATTTATTGCGCTAAAAATAAAAATTAAAAAAACCATGGAATAAGAAAATAGTACTGAAAGTTATATTTTTCGGTCACTATGATTTTTGTGTGAGTTAGTAATAATTTTATAATTTTTGTGTAACAAAATATTGTTATGTGATTTTGTGAAAAAAAGTCATAATTATATAACCATTTGTAAAATTCACCCCATATTAATATGCACAAGATTTATGAGGTTCCATAGATATGTTAATTATATTATCAGGCAAGACCCCAGAAAATTCTGCTATAATAAAAGACGATACATACAATTTTTGTGATTCATAAATAATCTAAAACCCTACACGAGATCAGATTACAACATTTATGTGAGTACATACTGCAGAAATAGGGAGCTAGAAAGGGACATTTAGGTCCTGGGATTATATTAACTACGTACAAACATTAACATGAATAATTTTCAAGTGAAGGTCAAGACCAATTAGATACTGGGATCGAAGGCATTGGGCCAGTTGTACATATTGGGCTCAATACTACTATTAACCATTGGGCCTCTTCATGTGTCCTCCACAACTCAACACCCCCCACTCAAGTTTGAGGGTGTTGACACCCCAATCTTGCCAAGAAGATGATGATGAGTGATGTGTGAAAGAGACTTAGTTAAAATTTCAGCAAGTTGAGCAAAAGAGGAAATATGATGTAAAGTGATGAGACCTGATTATAAACTATCCCGAACATAGTGGCAATCAACTTCAATATGTTTAATATGCCCATAAAAAATTAGGTTCTTGACTATATGCAAGGTAGCTTGGCTATCACAATACACAGGAACAGGGCTGGAAATAACCAGCCCAAGATCACCCAATAGTTTAACAAGCCATGAGATCTCAGCAACTACTTTGCATAGAGCACTATACTCCGCCTCAGCAGATGAGAGAGATATGGTATGTTGTTTCTTGCTCTTCCAAGAGATGGAACAACCCCCTAATGTTATGTAATACCTAGTAACAGACCCTCGAATCTAGGCACAAGTGGCCCAGTCAGAATCAAAGTAAGCTAAAAGAGAAAGATCAGTAGACTTAGGAAGGAAAATATCCAAATCAGGAGCATTCATCAGATACCTCAAAACATATATAACAGCCAGCATGTGAGGAACTTGAAGAAACTGACTAAGGTGTTGGACTGAGTATGCAATGTCAGGTCTTGTATGACATAAGAAATTGGGCTTGCCCATAATTCTTCTGTAGATTCTAGGATCAGAGAGAGGCTCCCTCATATCAGAAGTTAGTTTGAAAGAATGATCAAGAGGAGTGTTGACAGGAGTGAAATGATCACAGTGAAACTCCTCCAATAGATTAGAGTGTAAATTTGTGCTGACGGATCAAGAACCCTTGGGGCTGTGGGATAACTTCTAAGCCCAAAAAATAGTGAAAACATCCTAAGTCTTTGATTATGAATGTATCATCCAGAAAAGTCTTAAGACTATCCAATTCAGAAATATCATCTCCTGCCAACAATATGTCATCTACATATACCGCTAAGACAGTGAGTGAACCACCAGAAGACTTTGTGAAGAATGAATAATTATTTTTGTTTGAAATATAACCTCTGGAACACGAGGCTTTAGACAGTTTAGAGAACCAATGTCTTGAGGCCTGTTTGAGACCATAGAGGGACTTCTTGAGCTTGCAAACTAACGGATAAGAAGAGGAAGAAGAACCAAACACCACTAAACCAGGGGGTAGTCTCATGTACACTTTCTTATGGAGATCACCATGAAGAAAGGCATTATTGACATCTAGTTGATAAACAGTCCACCCCTTCTTGGTAGCAAGAGAAAGAAGGCACTTTATGGTGTTGAATTTAATAACTGGGGAGAAGGTCTCATTATAATATATCCCCTCCTTTTGAGTGTCACCCCCTTATGACTAATCTGGCTTTGTATCTTTCAACAGTACCATCAGATTTCTGTTTAATCTTGTAAACCCACTTACAAGGAATAGGTTTCTTGTGAGAGAGGAGATGGACAATATCCCAAGCGTGATTAGCTTTAAGAGCTTGGAATCTTTTAGCATGGCTTCTTGCCAAGCAGGATGTGAGGCAACCTGCTAATAATATTATGATTCCTGCAGCTATAGCTCAGTAGTGGAAACCTTGGAATTTATAGAGATAAGGTTGACAGGAAGAACAGACAAACATACATAATATGGCACGTAGGAAGGAGGATTGGAGATCCTGGTAGAGTGTCTAATAGACAAAATGTTAGGAGGTAAAAAATGACTAATGATAGAAGGAGAGGCAGAAAAAGGAACACGCATAGCAGGTGGTTCTTGATGGTGGGAGGAAGAAGGGGAAGAAGAAGGATGATATTCAGAGAAAGAGGCATGAGGTACAGTAGAAGGAGCAGCAGTGAAGAAGCAGTGGAGGATTGAAATGAAGAGGGATCTTCAATGAAGGAAAAATAGAAAAAGATGAAGCAGAAGAATAGGGAAAGATATGATCATGAAAAACTACATCTCTGGAGAAAAATACAGAATAATTAGAGAGATTAAGAAACTTATAGCCTTCTTTTCCAAAGGGATAACCTAGGAAAACACAGGAAACAACTCTGGGCTGGAATTGCCTCTACCAGATTTAGGGGTAGATGCGAAGCAAAGACAACCAAATGATTTTAGATGGTCATAAGCAGGAGGAGTCCCATGCAGTTTTTCAAAAGGAGTAGTGTTACCCAAAACAGATGAAGGTAATCTATTGATCATGTACGTTGTAGTTAACACCACTCACCTCAATATTTAGTAGGAAGTTTAGATTGAAACAAAAGGGCTCTGGAGGTTTTCAAAAGATGTTTGTGTTTCCTTTCAACTACACCATTTTGTTGTGGGGTATAAGGTATAGTGGTTTTGTGTAAAATACCATTGTCAGCAAAGAAAGATATAGCTTCTGAACTATTGCCTAATTCAAAGGCATTGTCTGATCAAAAGAATTGGATATATGATTTGAAATGACTTTGACCATCATAGTAAAAGCTTTGATTATAGAAAGAGCATTGCCTTTGAAAGATAACAAATGTGTCCAGGTGGTTCTAGTAAAATCATCTACTGGAGTGATGGAGTATCTAAAGCCATTATATGTACTAGTGTGGTATGGTCCCCATATATCTATATGCACTAACTAGAAAGGTACAATGGAATGAATATGACTATCAGAGAAAGGTAGTCTTTGTTATCTAGCCATAAAACAAATAGAACATATAAATGATTGCTTAGAAGACACTTGATTTGATAAACATGGAATAGATTTCATCTTGTGAAATGTCATATGGCCTAACCTCTGATGCCAAAGAGGTCCATCTTATTGATAGTATTAGATGAATTACAAGTGGAACTGGAAAAACATGGGATAACAGTATCTGTAAATTAATTACAAGCAGTAGGACAAGACATATTAGAAGAAAATGAAGGAGAAACCATATCGGGTAGTAAAAAGTAGAGCCCATGAGCAACTTTACCAATTTTCAATGGCCTCTTCAGGGAAGGGCCCTATAGAAAACATGAAAAACTGGTAAACATTGCTAGACCTTTCAGTTGACAAAGAAGTTGATGTATTGAAATTAAATTAAACTGAAAAGAATGAACCAAAAGAACATTGTGTAAAGTTATATCCTACTTAAGATGCAGAGATCCGGTAGAAATAACTTTCACTTTATATCCATTTAGTAAAGTGATTAAGTAAGTAGAAGGCAAAGGTTTAAGATAGTGTAAAAACTATTTGTGTGAGGTCATGTGATTGGTGGCACCTGAATCTAAAATCCAAGGAATTCTTCCTAACTGAGCAGACAAAGAATGCATAACAGAATTTATTACAGAAAACAGACATACAAGGAGATTGCACACACCTGCAAAGTTGGCAAAACCAATGTTTTCTCCATGAGAAGTGGATTGAGGATAACCAGAAGAAAGATTTGCTTGTTGGAATAGAGTCATGAGATGTTATATTGCTCCTTGCTAAATCCATAAGCAGAGTCTGAAGAACTGTTGCTAGTTCCAGTAGCAATCAAGTTTCTTGGAGAAGAATCCCTCACTTGAACACATGCAACAGTCCTCTTGGACTTAGTGAACTTGAAATCAGCTGGAAACTCATGGAGTCTGTAGCATTTGTCTACACTATGCCCAGGCTTCTTACAGTATTTGCAAGTCACAAAAGAAGTAGACCTTTTAGACTCAAAATTTACCCTCTGATGATATGGTCTATTGATGGAAAAAGAGGTGCCAAATGAAGCAGAGAATGAGGCTGCCGAATCAGCTAAAAACCCAGGAGCTATGGACTTAGCTTCTTTTTTAATTTCATCTTGCTGTAGAAGTGAATAAGCTTTGCTAATGGTTAGATAAGGGGACATCATTAAAATATTACTTTTGACTGTGAAATTTGACTCATTTAACCCACTGAGAAACTGGAATAGGTGTTGGTCCTCAATAAATTTGGGAAGTGCACCATATGAACATGTTGGACCAACATAGGCAAAATTAAGTTCATCCTAGAGACTCCTCATTCTAGTGAAGTAGCTAGCTATATCAGATGTCTCCTGAGAAGTACTACTAATTTTTCTCTGAATTTGTATATACTTGGAACCATTTGACTGACCATACCTATCATTTTATTTCTTTCCATACTTCCTTAGGAGTGTTGAAACACATAAAACTCACAGTATTTTCTCTAGTCAAGGAGTTGGTAATCCAGCTTGACCATGTTATTGCAATACTCCCAAAAGGGATAATATGAAGAATCAAGTTTAGGTTGAGGTATCCTACCAGTTCTCAACCCTAATTTGATTTTAGCCGAGAGAGAAGACAATATAAAGTTACGCCATACAACAAAACCAATTCCACTAAAAGAAATCGTGACTAATTGACTACGAGGACTATCGAATGGGTGAACGTAGAACGGGTAAGATGGATCTAGAGTAAATTCACTAAATCCTTCAGAGTTAGTCGTGGTACCATGAGGTTCCTTAGTTAAATTTGTGTTAATGCTCATTGCGGACAACAAATTCAGCAGCAAAATACAACAATAGAAGCAGTAGAATTTTGAAGATACAGTAGATGCAACCCAAACTAATATTGGTTCCAGTACTAAAACAAACCCTAGAAATCAGCCCAAATCGAACATACAATGAGAAAAGTGAGAAGATTTACCAGTCATCTTTAAAATCGAGAGGATAGAGAGTATCGAACGTCGAATTCAAAAGTACTGAAAGCAAACACCTAATTTTTCACTGCCGGAGAATCACCACACCGAGAAAATCTCTAAAATTTCGTCCAAGGATTGGACGATAACTGAGGTTGAGATCATTCCTATTATCCCACTCCGATAATATGTTAGAGTGATTATTTGTAGAAATTGAGGAAATGAAGAGAGAAAGAAAACCCTAGATCAGGTGAGACGAGAGAGAGAGAGAGAAAAGGAATATTTGTATTTCATTGTATATGTAAAAATGATATGTAAAAGGTGATATATTTCCCGTGATATCTTTAATGGGTCAAATATACTAATACAAAATGCAAATACAAGTAAATGGGCCGGTTGTACATATTCGGACCAGTACTACCATCAACCATTGTGCCTCTTCAGGTGTACTCTATTCAACTCAACACTCGATGACAGTCATGTCAAGTATGTAAAATCTATCATTCCTTTTATGGATTGCAACTGTCTTATGGATTTGTTTGGATGCTTCAACTTAATTAGAAGTAATAGAGCTTGAGATGATTCAGAGCAAGTTCGACTATATATTCTATTTGCTATCGATATATTATCATGATCTATGTATTTATCTACTATCATATATCTGAATGTAACACCGAAATTCCTCACTATATTAATAAGAATTGGAAGACAGATTACAACCTTGAGATATCAATTGCAATACTCAAACTAATGAATTACAATAGAAACTAATGAATAACTGTATTGGTGAAAAAAATGCGTGACATGTGGATCAACAACATGGTGACAGGTTGCACATATATTAGGTCAATAAAGGAAGATAGAAAGGCAAGGATAAAATATCCACGGTATTTTATCAGAGAAGGCACCGGATCTGACAACTGAAAAAGAGAAAATAGGCACAAGATGCATAAAGACCATAAAATGGGAAGATCCATGAACCGGTTGTAAATATGGAAAGAGAATCAATATTAGCTCGCATTATGCGTGATCCTCTATTATTATCATAATTGTTACTAGTAAATTTAGTAACGTGTAATTAAGGTAATTAATAGTAATAACGAGTCAGAATTAAGTGAGGAAACCGTTACGGGTATGTATCCTTATATAAGGACTACCTCATTTTGTACGATCTACTGAACATTTTCAATTATATGCAATCAGTCTTTTATTTTACTTAATTCAAGATTTCAATCCGCAATTCTAGGAGAGATTGAAAATCAACAATAAGCTTTCTTTCCTTTATTTATCATTTCAATTATTTCTTTTATTCTTGCAATTTTGGGAAAGTGATATAAATTTGTTTATCAGTAACTCGATTTTCTTTAATATTGGCTTTGACCACGAAAATTATTTTTGGGTTAAACAAATTGGTTCCGTTGCCGTAAATCTGATAGTATGTTCACTTTCAAAATTTGTAAGCAACAATGCATGTCTACTACTAATAAAATTGATCAGGTGGGTGAGAGAGATTAACAAGGTGGAACTCCACCATATCACACACCCACAACTACTCTGCAGTATTCACGAGAAAGCTCATCTGAAAGATATGTTCCTCGTACTTATGGGCAGCAAATAGGCAAATGAACAAGCTAATGAGCAAGATAATTTGAAGCAGATGATTGCATAACATGTTAATGAAGATCCGCGCTTTTGCGAGTTGATTGCCTAATGTTGTGCAGACTCCTCCACCAGCAAATACAACCCTGGAAAATTTGCGTTCCGAACTTGATAATTCAGGAAGTGGAGAAATACCAAATGAATCTAGAGATTGAGGGTCAAGTACACCTGATAATTTCTACTTAAAAATTTAGTACTAACTTTGCAGATACCCCGTGTGCCCCCAATAATCAAAGGGGTGGATATTGATAAATATTTGCAACAAACTTGAAAGCCAAGTGCGGCACATTTACCAATTCCTAAGAAGTTCAAAATGCCTAATATCTCTAAATATGTCAGAACCTCTGACCTGCGAGACCGCGTTACTACATTTACCACAGGGGTTAAAGGTAATGATTTAACCAAGCAGGAAACTGAATCAGTCTTGGTGTAAAAATTTGGCGAAACCCTCAAGAAAGGGGCATTAACATGGTATTCACTCTTACATTGAAAACTCTATTGACACTTTTGCTGAGCTTGCAAATTCATTTAAAGCACATTCGGGAGCCCAAAACGTAGAAAAAAGAATAGAAGATATCCTCAAAATTAAACAGGAAAGCATGCAGTTGCTCAGGGAATTCGTAGACAGATTCCAACATGAGAGGATATGTTGCCACGAGTACCTGATAACTCCACAGCTATGGCGTTCGCAAGTAATTTTAATGAGAAATTCAGAATCCTTAGTAGGAGAGTTTCATTCCTCTTCTCAATTCAAAAAGGAGCAGGACACAACCAGAGGCAACGATTCAAACTCTCAAGCAAAGATAGGAGATTACAGTTTCAATATCAGTACATCAAAATTGGTGGCTATTCTGAGAGGAATGGGCGACGAGGTACGCTGGCCAAAAGAAATAAGGTCAGATCCCAGCAAAAGGAATCATGAATTTTGTAGCGAGTTCCACAACTATCATGGTCATAAAACAGCAAATTGTAGGATCTTGCGGGGGCAAATTGAATATCTATAGAAGCAAGGCTATTTCACTAATTTGCTTAGTGATAAAGGAAAACAATCTTACATGAAAAACAGGCAAAGAACCACTAAAGCCCCCGTCTCCAAAAAGAACGGAAAACGTTATAACCGGGGGAGAAGAAGTTAACGGGGTAACGTACATCACTGCAAGAAAGACATCCAAGGTTATCGTTACCGACGGGAAATGGGTTCACCAAGTTTTGGAAGGGGACAACATAATGTTTGACGATGAAGACGCGGATGGCCTGTTAATTCCTCATAAGGATGCATTGGTAATATCTCTGCTTGGACATGATACTAATGTTAAACGAGTTTCGATTGACCCAGATAGCTTAGTAAATATCATCCTACTGAGGGTGGTGAATGAGATGCAAGTGTTTCCGCGAAAGAAGAAGTTGTATTGGCTACATTTGCTAAAGGAGTAATCAAAGACACTAAATTCCAAGTGGTAGATGTACATGGCCTATAATATAATCTTGGGAAGGTCGTGGATTCAAAATATGGATGCGATCCGGTCGACGTTGCATCAAGTCATTAAGTTCCCATCACAATGGGGGATCCGACAAATCCGGAGAGATCAGCAGGCATCAAGAGATATCAATTCAGTGGTGATTGCAAATGCAACATCCGAGGACAGAGGTGTGAAATGGCAATTACAGAGTTTAGTTGAGGATTATTCAACGCCTACCTCAACTGGAAGCCCGAGAGGTCAAGCTAATATAGATTTGAGACCAGATACGATTCAAGAATTAGAGGAAAATGAGGATATCAAAACAGCCACGGAGGAGCTCGAAGTTGTTATACTATTCATACACTGTCCTGATAGAAAAGTTACATCGAAACAAACTTGAGCATGGAAATGAAAGGTAAATTAATTGAATTTTTTCGTACTAATGTTGATTGCTTTGCTTGGTCACATTCAGACATAACAGATATACCACCGGAAGTAATGACCCACAATTTGAATGAAGACCCATTGCACCCACATGTCAAACAAAAGAAAAGAAAGCAAGGGGCATTTAAAAATCAATTAATTCAGGATGAGGTACAAAAGCTTCTGAAATTAGCTAAATACGAGAGGTAAAGTACCCTGACTGGTTAGCTAATATTGTCGTAGTTCCAAAGAAGAATGAAAGTGGCGAGTTTGTGTGGATTATACCGATTTAAATAAAGCTTGCCTGAACTTTCAAGTTTTTTAGATGCATATTCTGGTTATAATCAGATAAAGATGGATCCTTAGATGAGGAAAAAACCTCGTTTATTACAGACATGGGGATTTATTGTTACAAAGTCATGCTATTCGGATTGAAAAATGCTGGAGCAACGTACCAAAGATTAGTGACCAAAATGTTTCAAGAACACTTGGGAAAAACCATGGAGGTCTGCATAGACAATATGTTGGTCAAATCAGCACAAGCAGGGGACCATTTCGAACACTCAACTAAGACCTTAGAAATTCTCCGCACATATAACATGAAGTTAAACCCGAAAAAATGCGCCTTTGGTGTTGCTTCAGGTAAATTCTTGGGATTTCTTGTTTCTAACAGGGGTATTGAAGTGAATCTCGCGCAGATCAAAGCAATTGAGGAAATACCTGATGTGCTCACAAGAAACAAAAGAGGTACAAAGTTTAACATGTAGAGTAGCAGCTTTGGAAAGATTTATAGCTAAATCTTCAAAAAAATATTTTAAATTCTTTTCAATATTGAAAAAGCAAAATCAATTTGAATGGACTAACGAATATCAACAAGCTTTGAAGGATTTAAAGTCATACTTATCAAAACTGCCCCTGTTAGCAAAACCAAGGAATGGAGAAAGATTGTTTATTTACTTGGATGTGTCCGAAATGGCGGTAAGCGTGATGCTCTAGTACATGAAGACAAGGGTAAGAAATCTTCAATCTATTATATTAGTAAATCCTATTAGATGTTGAGACACGGTACCCACATTTAGAAAAACTTACATTAGCATTAATTGGCATCAAGAAAGTTGCGACCTTATTTTCAATGCCATCTCATTTCTGTAATAACTACTTTTTCTCTAAGATATATATAGCATAAGCAAGAATTGTCAGGAAGATTAGCTAAATGGGATATAGAGCTTAGCGAATATGATATTATATATCAGCCTAGAAATGTCATAAAGTCTCAGGTACTAGCAGATTTCGTAGCAGATTTTAGCTCGAACCTACTTTCTGAAGTAGAAAAAGAGTTACGGGTGTTCATCGAATCTAATCTGGGGACTTGGACCTTGTTTACTGATGGTTCTTCAAATGTCAAAGGAGCAACTTTGGGAATTTTTTTAACTCCATCTTCGAGAGAGATTATAAGGCAAGCAATGAAGTGTTATCTAATTAATAACAATGAAGCAGAGTATGAGGCTATGATTGCAGGTTTACATCTTGCAAGAGAGCTTGGTATTGAACAAATCGTAATCAAAAGCGACTCGCAACTGGTAGTAAACCAAATGCAAGGAACTTATGTGGCGAGAGAGACACGAATACAGCAGTATCTAGAAAAGGTATGGGAATTACTAAAGTGGTTCCAAACTTGGAAAGCTGTACATATACCTAGGGAAGAAAATACAGAAGCAAATGCACCGGAAAATCTGGCATCTATGGCTGATGTGTCAAATGTAGCAAATGCAATTGTGGTACACTTATTCCATTCAGCCTTGACCAAACTAAGAATGAGGTAAATTTTAATAATTTAACTTGGGATTGGAGAAATGAGTTTGTGAATTATTTGCAGCATGGAATTTTTCCCGAGGATAGAAGGAAAGCTCAATTGCTACATTTGAAAGCTGCTCAATATTGCCTAATAGAGGAGAATTTGTATCGCAAAATATTTGGAGGACCTTTAGCACGATGCCTTGGACCTTTGCAAATTAAATATGTAATGCGAGAAGTGCACGAAAGGTATTGCAGTAATCATGCTGGGGGAAGATCGTTGGTGAAAACACTGATAAGAGCTGGTTATTATTGGCCAAAAATGGAGTATGGAGAAGAAAATCTTGTAACGAGGTGTGATAAGTGCCAACGATATAAAAATAATATGCATCGACCAGAAGAGTTTCTAAGTTTAATAATATCACCGTGGCCATTCATGAAATGGGGATGGATGTCGTGGGTCCTCTGCCTCAACCCAAGGGAAAGGTACAATTTTTCTTAATTCTGACAGATTATTTTTCAATATGGATAGAAGCAGGTGCCTTTAAACAGGTACGAGAAAAGAAAGTCATGGACTTCATTTGGAGAAATATAATATGTCGATTTGGAGTCCCAAAGGAAATCGTTTGCGATAATGGGCCACAATTCGTAGGTGCGAAGGTTATTGATTTTTCCAAAAGTTAGAAAATTAAATGAATTACTTCAGCACCTTATCATCCTGTGGCTAACGGTTAAGCTGAGTCGACAAATAAGGTCATCATCAACCACATGAAGAAGCGATTGGAATAATCAAAAGACAAGTGGCCAGAAGTACTACCGGGGATATTATGGGCTTACTGAACCACGGCACAAATAAGCACGGGAGAAACCCCATTCTCGCTCGTATATGGAACTGAGGCTTTGATTACAGTGTATATAGGAGAACCGAGCACAAGGTAAACGCATACAAATGAAGCGTCAAACAAAGAAGAACTAAGTACAAACTTAGATTTGATAGAGGAGAGAAAGGAGGAAACATTGATTCGGATGGTAGCACAAAAGCAGAGAATTGAATGGTACTACAACAGGAAGGCGAACCTGAGATATTTCAAGATTGGGGACTTTATCCTCAAAAAGGTATTTTGGTCAACACAAGCGGCAAATGCATGAAAGCTGATTATGAATTGAAAGCTATGGATGACAAGGTGTTACCGTCACATTGGAATGTAATCCATTTGAAGAAGTATTACGTATGAAGAAGTTAATACGCACGGTAAGGTATCATAGAAGTTCATTTATTTAAGTTTTACTAACCATTTTAGATGATAGGCAAAAAACTAGCCCGTACCAGATGATGACATTAGACCCGAAAGGCACGCGGAATACTTAATTATTCCCGGTCTTGGTTATGACAATTCTGATGGCAAGAGTTAAGCAGTCATCATAATAAAGTTACCTCCGAGTCCCGTATGTATTTCCTTTATCAGGGAAAAGGGCTAAAGTAAGGAGTTAATCCAGTGTTCAAGATCTCATGCTTCAATGCTCAAACACTAGGGGACAATGCATATGGGAAAGCATACAAGGAAATAAGATGTACACAACGAAAGCTGTCACGACCCAAACTCAACATGTCGAGATGGCGCCTATCAAAGAACTAGGCAAGCCTACAACCAAAAATAACTATGCATTTTTACATTTAAAACATAATGAGATAAGCTTAACAGTGAAAAAAATCTCATAAATAACTGACAAGAAATACCACGACTCAATAAAAACTCCCCCAAAAATCGCGTGTCACTGAGTACACGAGCAACTAAATGACAATACAATCAAAACTTCTGAAATAACTGTCTATAGAGATAGAGAGATGCTAAATAAAATGAAAAGAAGGAGATTTGAGGTCTGCGGACGCCAAAACAGCTACCTCAAAAGTCTCCTAGCAAGGTATGCTCCATGTCTAGCAACCCCCATGTCCAGATGCACCTAGACCTGCACACAAAGTGCAGAGTGTAGTATGAGTACAACTGACCCAATGTACTTAATAAGTAACATGATTAACTTTGGACTGAAAGTAGTGACAAGCTCAGAAAAAGTACAATCCAAAATCAAATAATAAAAATATTGATATAACTAAAAAAATGACAGTAATAACTCCGAGAATCTCATAGTCAGTTTGTACACAGAACGAAAATGTAGACATGCTTTCAAGTTAAACAGTTTAAGCTCAATGCTGATAATGTCAAGTATACCTAGCATGAGGAATAATACATCTCTATGTCTACATGTTAAATATGCATGTCACTAGTAATGCAACAAGGTGATAAACTCATATACTCATGCTCTCGGAGTATTCAACCTCTCTCAGCATGCCCAATCACTCAGCACTCCCAATCGCTCAGCACTCTCAAGCACTAAACACTCACACGCGCACTCGACACTTGGCACTCAGCACTTAACGGTATATGTGCTCACTATGGGTATGTCAGACTCCGGAGACGGATCCTGCCCTAGCGCTAATATAAGCCAGCATGGCATGCTACGGCGTGCAACCCGATCCCATAAATATCACTCACAATCAGAACCTCGGCCGCACTCAGTCATCAATCTCTCCAGTTTCTCACGCTTACAAAGCACATGCCAACTAGCCCAAACAAGTATACATGATGCAACAATAACTGATAATAAAGATTGAGATATGATATGCAAACGATGAATGCGACTGAGTATATAACTGCAATTTAAGCAAATAATTCAACAACATGAACGACCTCTCTGGGTCCCAACAGTACCGGCATATTGTCTAAACATGATTTCTAACATGGATAACAGCTCAATTTCTCTAACACGTGGAGATTACATGAATAACAGCAAGATTAGTTAATTACACAGTTCCACGAAATCATTCGAGCCACAATTTATACAGTGCACACCCACACACCTATCACCTAGCAAGTGTGTCACCTCAACATCACCTACACAAGCATGTAGTTCAGGGATTCATATCCTCAATATCAAGTTTAGAAGTGTTACTTACCTTAAACTGTGCAAATCCCTATTCCAACAAGCCCTTGCCTCGCAAATCGGCCTCCGAACGACTCGAATCTAGCCACAAACAATTTAATACAATCAATACAAGCTATAGGAATCAATTCCATTCGATAAAGCTATGTTCTTTAACAAAAGTCAAAAAGTCAACCCCGGGCCCACGTCTCGAAATCAAAAAAAAAATTACAAAATCCGAACACCCATTCAACAACGAGTCCAACCATACCAAATTCATCCAATTCCGACAAAAATCGCCTTTCAAAGCCACAAAATTCGGTCTATGAAGTTTCACAAATTTTCCCAAAATTCTTCAACTCGAAACACTAATTAAATGGTAAAAACAATGATAGATTCATGTATATCAACCAAATCCGAGTTAGAATCACTTACCTCAATCAACTCCTCAAAAATACCTTCAAGAATCGCCATAATCCGAGCTCAAAATATGAAAAATGGGTTCAAACCCTTGATTTTGAAATAAATAACTACTGCCCAGATGCCCTTCTTCGCGAACGCGGTAAAGCTTGCGTTCAAGAAGCAAAAAATACTCAGCTGCCAAAATTCCTCTTACGCGAACGCAAGGGCCCCCTCGCGAACGCGATGAACATAGAACCAAGGCCTATGCGAACGTGAAAGCTTACCATCCTACTGCCCCACCTGCCTAATCCTTCTATGCGAACGCGATCACCCCCTCGATATCACGATGAACAAGCTCCCTAAACCTTCGCGAACGTGTGGCCTTCTTCACGAACACGAAGAACAAACTTCACCTCCCTCCCAGATACCCTTCGCGAACGGGAGACCTCTCTCGCGAATGCAAATAAGGAAACCAGACATCAGAATTTCTGCAGTTCAACAAGGCCAAATTCAATCCGTAATCAATACGAATCTCAGCGGAGGCCCTTGGACCCCATCCAAATATACCAACACATCCTAAAACATCATACGAACTTAGTTGAGGCCTCAAATCACATCAAACAACATCAAAACACGAATCGCACTCCAATTCAAGCAAATGAAACTAATGGATTTCCAACTTCTTCAATCGATACTGAAACTTATCAAACCAACTCTGATAAACCTCAAATTTTTCACACAAGTCATAAATGATACAATGGACCTATTCCAATTTCCAAAACCAAAATCCGAGCCCTGTAACAACAAAATTAACTCTCGATCAAACTTTTCAACTTTTCAACTTTTGCCAATTCAAGCAAAAACGACATGCGTGCCTCCTAATCAAAATCCAGACACACTCCTAAGTCCAACATCACTATAAGGAGCTATCAGTACCATCAAACTTCATTGTGGAGCCATTTACACATAAGTCAACATCCAGTCAACTCTTTCAACTTAGGCTTCTAACCATGGGACTAAATATCCCAATCCATTCCGAAACAACCCCCGGAACCAAACCAACCACCCCGGCAAGTGACATAACAGTAAATGAATATAGAATAAACAATAAATATGGTAATGGGGCTACAATACTCAAAATGACCAACCGGATCGTTACATTATCCCCATCTTAAACTAACATTCATCCTCTAACAGGCCTAGAACCATACCTGGGGTCTCAAATAGGTGTTGATATCTGCTCTGCATCTCCTGCTCGGCCTCCTAAGTAACCTCCTCGACTGGCTGACCTCTCCATTGTACTTTCACCGAGGCTATATTCTTTGATCTAAACTTTCGAACCTATCCAAAATGACTACCGGCTCCACATCATAGGTCAAATCCCCATCTAGTTAAACCGTGCTATAGACCAATATATGAGAAGGATCACCAAAATACTTCCAGAGCATGAAAGTATGAAACACTAAATGAACACTCGATAGACTAGACGGCAATGCAAGCTTGTAAGCCACCTCTCAAATCCTCTCAAGAACCTCAAAAGAGCCAATATACCTAGGGCTCAACTTGCCCTTCTTCCCGAACCTCATCACACCCTTCATGGGTGAAACTCTGTGTAATACCTTCTCCCCCACCATGTAAACAACATCACAAACCTTCCAATCAGCGTAACTCTTCTGCCTAGACTGTGCCGTGCGAAGCCGATCATAAATTAACTTAACCTTTTCCAAAGCATCCTGAAACAAGTCTGTACCCAATAGCCTAGCCTTCCCCGGCTCAAATCAACCAACCTGAGACCGACACTCCCTCTTATACAAGGCCTCATATAGAGCCATTTGAATACTCGATTGGTAGTTGTTGTTGTAGGCAAACTTTGCGAGTGGCAGAAACGGATCTCAAGCACCCCCGAAATCTATGACACAAGTGCGTAGCACATCCTCCAATATCTGAATGGTGTGCTTGGACTGTCCGTCCGTCTAAGGGTGGAAAGTTGTACTCAACTCAACTCTGCACTACTCTCTAAAACTGTGATGTGAACTGCGTGCCCCAATCTGAAATAATGGACACAGGCACACCGTGAAGGCAAACAATCTCTTAGTAGCCAACCTCTATGAAGAATAGGTAGTCACAACAGGAATGAAACGTGCGGACTTAGTCAACTCGTCCACAATCACCCAAATAGCATCAAACTTCTACAAAATCTGTGGAATCCCAACTACAAAGTCCATGGTGATACGCTCCTATTTCCACTAAGGAATCTTAAGCCTCTGAAGAAAATCGCCCGGCCTCTGATGCTCGTACTTCACATGCTAATACCACCGACCTAAAAATTTCACTATGTCTTTCTTCATTCTCCTCCACCAATAGTGTTTGTTTCACCCTATTTTGCACTAGTCAAAACAAGATTCAACTTGTGGTTTCTCTGTTGTTGATGAAAGAGAGTCGCCACCTAATATTTAAAGGTATACTAGGGTACCTATTTAGTTACTAAAGGTTATATTCTTTACAAGTCTGCTAACTGATGAGATTATGGTTAAGGGTTCTCGTTCTTTTAATAGGGCCTTGATTCTGTTAACTGTTGAAACTTATACTTTTAACTTCTGATACTCTCAATGCTTACTATTCACAGGGTATGTCATTCCAATCTAAGGGTCTTAAGCAGGAAATTTGCACATCTGGAGTGCACGGTCTAATAGGGCCTCAAACAGGGCCACGTCGCCAAGAGCTCACTCTCTACTAGTGCCCTTACCTGTTGTTTATTAGCCCTCTAGCTACCTATAACTTTTTCGAATTGCAAACAACTCCGTATCATTAGGAAACATATGTCCTAACACAAACTCTTATGACTCAGCTCTACAGCACGATTTGGATTTGAAAGAAGGGTAACAGACTCCTAAATGCCTTGTATCTTCCTGTTTATATAATGTGGTGCACAACACATCTATAAATAAAGCTCTACTATACATGGCTTGTAGACTCCCCAGGATAGAACTGCACTGATACCAGTTTGTCACGCCCCAAACCTGGGGAGGCATGGCCGGAACCCTGTGCCGTACTCGGTCCGAGCGTACCACTCTGTAACTGTGAACTCTAGAGGGGTGCATTCTATCTCATCGTATCACATTCTGTTCTATGAGATTAAAAAATCACCATCAATACCTCAGTCTAGGTCCGACATAATCCTTAGTTCCATAGCCCTGGGGCTATTTACACCTAGCCAATTAAGAAGTCTTAGATGTACTAGCACTGCATCAAACGAACATTTTAGATATTCAAGACCAAGAAGTACTGGATTCTCTTTCGGATAGGCCCTGAAAGGAGAGGGAAGGCTAGAATGCCAACAAGCATCTATTATATTTAATTTACCCGATAGTCCCCCTTTTGGGAACGTCAAGTGCCAAAGTCACTGAATAGGTGGGGGACAATGAAAAAAGGTAAATAAAGACCTTAGCCAAAAGCAAGGGATTCCCGGAGCCTGAACAAGAGCAGAGGCAGCAAGGCAGGTATTCTCAAAAAAGAAAGAAACGAAAATCCCTCAACTTAGGCCGATGAGGCCACCATGAACGTCTCCAACCAACAATACCAAATTGAACATATACACAGGGCTGGAAAGGCAACAATACTGATATACAATATACACAGGACACGTCTACAAGCCTCTAGAGATAACTGAACTATAACATGATCAGGCCAAAGCCTCGACCTACCCATCAAACCTGTATATATAAAATGGACTCCAAGGTATCGACCTAGTAACTCCAAGGAAGTAGAGCTTACCAACCAAGCTATTGGTTGAATCTATCTACTGGGAAGGTCTATCCAGCTGTCTATCAGAGACGTCAGTACAAAATAAGGTACTGAGTTCGTAAGGCAACAGAATAACTGAAACGTGAAACTGAACTGATAATTTAACAACTGAAAGTAACTGGGAGTCAAAGATAACCTGAAGATATTCCTGCTATACTGGCTCAACTCTCTTAATATAGTAAGTAAATAGATGTCCGGCCTTATAAGGCTCGATATGTGTAACTGCTCTCCCATAGTAGGCTCGCTCATAGGGACTCGGCAATACTAGGCACTATATCTCGGCCATTCTAGGCTTGCTCATAGGCGCTCGGCCACAGTAGGCTTGGTATATAACTTACCATTTGATTTGAGGTTGGCCAATAAGGGCCCCCCCACCGATTATAGCTCGGTGGTGGTGAAAATATTGTAATACTATATATATATATATATATATATATATATATATATATATAGATCCTCTACTCTCTTGACTGAAAGAAGACAATGCTTAACTGAATAGAAAGTCTCAATAAGTGAGAATACGATAACTTATGAGACTAGAATAATGTACATAAATTGAGGAATATAAACTTCTCTTTATGTCTCGTTATCAAACGCATGTCGTTACGAGATCATGCCCAAATGAAGGAAAGTTTTAGCCTTAACATACCTTCTCACAATCTGTCCAATAACCACGTTGAACTCATGTCGTTGCACCTTAATCTACAACAACAATAACAATACTATCATTAAGTTATGGAAGGTACAACTATCGCACAACGAACGACAAGCTTATTTTATAATAAAAAGGGCAGCATCTCCCCTATAATCTTTACTTCCTCCCAATTCGATATAACACCAACAACACAAGAACACAATAATAACAATATATATATGTATACATTATTATCCAACATTGTATACATAATAAAATGCTACAAAATTTCCCAACACACCCCAATCTCTTCATACACAAAACGACCACCGTATTAGTGTCAAACAGCTAGAAAATGGTATGACGAATGAGTAGCCCACCACCCTGCATTTAATTTGGTGTTTCTCCACACAGTTTCTCCTCCAAAACTCCATAAAACAGCAGTAAAATACACAATCCAACAGCAACACGAAATAGCCCACAAAACAGTTCAGTACAAGTTGAATAACTCGAACTCACGGCTTTAACTCACCGTTCTGTGAGTTTTTACAATTATAGAATGACTTTCCATGCATTTTCAGCAGATAAAATGGATGAAAGAGAGCAGTATATGTACCTTATTTGTTGAATATCTCAGCTCCTATCTTGGTTCTTTAATAGGTCTTCCTCCAACTAGAACTTGAAAAGAAGAGAAAAGCAATTAGGGTTTGTGTTCAATTTTCGGGAGGATTTTTGTAGGGGCTTATCAATGGTTTTTATGCCCTATTATCAGTGTGATAGATGAAGGAAAAATAGGCCCTTAAAATTTCTCTTTGGCTGACCCGAACTGGCCCGTTTTTGGACATATGTAGTCCTCTCATTTAAGCAAGTAGGTGACGCACCTACTTGTCACCTAGCAGTCTGGTAGTCTTGCAAAAACACATATATCTCTCTACTCTGATGTCATATTGAAAAACGATTTAATATGTTAGAAAATAGACTCATAGATCTTCAATTTGATGGGTGGATCATCCCGTAACTCTATGTATATTGGGATAAAATCGCAATGACATTTGACCCAAATTTTAGTAAAACTTATGAACGTGACTTGTGTTGGTTTTCATTGACTTTTGTTCCACAACCCGCTTAACGTTAAAACTTAACACATGACTATCATAAGACTAAAATAAATAACCCTAGTCTCACCCTAAAGGTACGGGTTATAACATTCTCAACTTGTCGACTTTCGACGAAACATTATTTTCTTCAATTCCTTTAGCTTCTGAACCTTCTGACCCTCTTTGTACTTGTTATTCATGATCTTCAATATTTGTAACCTCCGAGGTAACATGATAACTTACTTTATATACTTTCAAAGATGATCTCATTTTTGTTCTTACATTAGTTATCTTACGATATACTCTCACGTACGAAAATATGGGATGTAATATGGGATGTAATATGGGATGTAACATCATTCATCCTCGAATGTTGACTGATGCGCTTATCTGTCTCATAACTTATAGCTCTTACAAATACTTTCTGTCATTGCCATCTAGGCAACTGTTCTGTGAATAAATTCAAAGGCCATGGCATTCCCCTTTTTAGGCCTCTTTCTCACACCATGACTTGTGGTCGGAATTCTTCCAATCTCGTAACTGTTTCTACCTTCTGTCATGCAGCCTGTACGACTCTTTCCTTGTATGTGCGCCTATGCGACTCTTCTCTCCTTTTCCCTCAAGCTTTATGCCAATCTATTGGCCTCACTTTGTGAACATATACAGAACTATGACAAGATGTCCCTATGGGCATCTATAGGTGTACCAATGTCCTTCGCTTGGTACTTTGTTGAACTTACGACTATTTTTATATTTTATTTCGTAGCCTCAGTTATCTATGTTTATGGCTTTACTACATCTAGGTATGTCATACTATACCATAACTCTTACTTCGGTTTAATATTACCAAGTTATGCTACCCAACTCGTGGTTACTCTCTCACTATTTATCAATATATGTATAAATCTAAGTCCTTTAATACTTCCTCATTTCTGTTCATCTTAAGAATGATAGCCTGATTTCATCTCATACCTTGTAACTTTTATCCATATATTGTTTATTCACCTTAATGTTGATCTATATCTACCACTAATAACTTGAAAACTCTTAGAAAATACCTTATCAGTAGGGCTCACGTCTCATCGGGGAACATCTGAAGTTATTTGCTTGATCCACCTAAGGACAATACTATACTTCAATAACCGTATTTCATAGCATCCCAACGTGATTCATCTTATGGGGAATATTCCAATCCCATGCAATTCATGAAATCCATTTTCTTTAAATTATTCCTCAATCAAAGGCCTAAATTCCATCCTCTTATCTATCACAATTACGCCCTTATTCTACTACCAGGGAAGCATTTCATCTCTTCTAATTGATCCTAGTCTTAGACTCCTCTGAGTTCATCCAGGCTATATTGAGCTTTCCATATCTTACGGAAACCATCAGTTCTCTTTTTTTTATGGACTTAATCCTGAAGCCTTACCTATTCTCGTCATCCTCCCACTCACTTTTTCTAATCCTTACTCATGTTTACCTAAAACCTTGTTGCTCTACCATACTTTAGCTTGCAACCTACACATATCTATTTATACTCCTCGCAACCTTCCTTTAACTTGCTAGCACCATAGATTTCCTTATGTTATTCTGGAACCTCAAGCGAGACATCACCTTGTCTCTAACTCTTCTTTACTCTCTTAACTAGATCTCTCGGTACCTGGAAACCATAGGGTGAAAGATATGCTACTGACGACACCACTATCATTTCTGGATACTGAATCACAGCGCTTCTAGCCCTCTACTTGAAGGTTGGACTATTCACAACCTTCTACACTTGAGTATCTCATATCTTCTTCACCTTTACTTTACATACCATTAAATCTCGCATCGTATCTCTATCTCTTTCATAACCTTCCTTCCACATAGGTAGGATTCACATCCACAACTTGAAGCTCTACTATCATACTTGCACCTCTAGTGTATACACAATCCGGTAGGAGCTTCATACTGACTTCTTATGAGGCTGGCACTCTTCTAACTGGATTTATCGTAGAGCCGTTATAGAATATGGTTATTGTACTATCTCTCTTGTACCGCTGATATTAGGAGTGATTCTGCAATGTTCTCAATCACGATTTCTATAATTATCTAGGTCTAATAATCATACTCCTAATTTACTTAGTTGATGTGCCTCTTTAGTTTCCTCTTCTCTCTCAGCCTTTAAGTAGGCTTAAGCTATCTTCCAATCTGCGGCTCAGGGTATTAGTTATTACTTTAGCCTTTCATTGATGCTATGGAACATCCATGATATAATCTTCTAACAATTTAAGCCTTTGTCTGTGACCTGAACTCAATTCTTTCTTTTAACTTATACCGGAGTCTTCTGCGCGTGTGTGAATGTCAACATATATGCCGCATGGAAAATACTCTAAAATCTTAAGTGCGTTCATAACGTAACTAATTCTGGGTCATTGATCGAATAATTCCTTTCATTCCTTCTCAGCTTTCTTTAAAAGTAAGCAATTACTTTTCTTGGCCTTTCTGCCACTTGTTGCGTGAATACTTGTCTTATCTTAGTTCCCATGCATGCTGGAATTTTTGTGCAACTCATATGATCTTGAATATTACTTTCGATTTTTACTTCTCATTCATTAGCCACGATAGGTGCCACTTTCTTATGGAGTGCATACAATGTTGTAGTGAGACTGTTGTTACAAGACCATTTCTTCTTCAAGTTAATATGCTTAGGTTGAAGCCTTCTTCATTATTTCCTCAGGTATTCTTTCATTGTAGTACTTAGGGGAGACCATCTGACTCTTGTAAAGCTGCGAGCTTATTACATCTTATACCTGACGGAATTTTTGTGTTCTTACTCGCCTATAACCATCCTTAGTTACTTACCTCCATGCCCTTGTGGTCTTAGGGTTACTTCTAAACTGAAATTTTGACTGTCTTCCTAGTGGCACTCTTTTAATTTTCGGAACACTTATACGGTACCTTTAACTACCTCGGCTCCTATCTGAATATTTCTCCAGGATTACCGTCTCGGTATCTATGAGACTGAATTTCCTATGTTGGGTTTCATTACATTTGTCTTGCATGATCTACTGATTTATCTAAGATATCTTGTCTAGCCATAACTAGGCTCTTCCTGAATCAACTAACCACTCATCGGTCCATGCTCATATCTATATTCTGCGTAACCTCTCTTGGGTTATTTCCTTTGTCTTAACTTACCTCTCGCACTGGCTCCTTATGTATCAAGTGCTCATTCGCACTTAATTATCAATAACATCCTGGGCGGGAACCCTTACTGCCTCTCCCCGGGGTCATGCTTGCATAAAGTTCTGGAATCATAACATATCTGTAGGATTTGAATAAATGCTATCTCATGTCTTTTGCCTTATTACCACATTCTTCCTTTACTATTCTATAGTTTCCTGGACCACTTAACTTCGACTTAATTCCATATTACACCATCTTTCCCCCTTTAGGGGAGTACTAACGTTTAATGATGTGAAGATTTACCTATATATGTTTTACCTCTTCGTCTTTGGTGTCTTTTCACATCTTCAGTGACTCTTACTCGCTTTGCGGTAACCCTCCTGTACTAGGGATAACAGAATATCTTAGGCACGAAGGTGACGCCAAGTGTAACTTGCACACTTAGTCCCTTAAGCTTAACTCTGCTCAGAGTGCTTGATTTAGGGAAGCGTCTTACTGAATGACCTTTAAAGGTTATTCTTTTGTTATCCATCCTTTTATTTGGCGGAACGCGATCTCTGAAATTCTCTTGATATCGACTATTATCATATCTTCTAATACCTAATTCATGTTCAGTTTATCTTGTTCAGTAGCCTATACTGATTTTTATTACTTCGGGGGTCTAATATTTCCTTATAGTAATCACGTTAGAGTTACTAACTCCTTTTTCGAAATGAGGATATGACTTTATGACTTATACTCTTTTATTATCTCAAGGGCGGTCTCCTCTTGGCTTTTCCTTCACTTGACTATAGACTCCTTCATCCTATCATATTTTGATTTACTATTATCACCCATTTAGCACATCTTACTCATAATGCTTCAATTACTCTCTTCTTATTCTCCTGCTACTATTTTTGTCTATTACCTTTTTCAGAAAACTTGAACAAAATATTCTTTCACTTTTAGCTCCCCTCGCTCCATCTCACTGGCTCTTGGGGTCGCCTAAAATTCTCTTTTTACCAGGGGCTGGAGTCATACTAAAGTAAATAGTAATCCCTTCTAGGATTTTCAATGCCTATCTTCTGAAATTTCTGAACATTCTAGTATTCATATCCGAATGTACTATTCTAGAGTGCACTATCTGGGTGTCTCACAAGGAGAACTATTATCACGTTTGCAATATCCTTTAAAAATGTCATCTAACTCTAACAATCCATCAACTGTTAGCTCCCATAGGGCATAACTGAGATGGGTGTGGCCAATTGTACATACCTCTGTTACTCTTGAAGGTAACTCAGAATGCTTATATTTCTCTACCTGAATTGTAAATACGGATAATCTTCACTAACTGGGTACCTCGTACCCTCCTTTACCTTGATTATGTTACCTGTTGAAACTTTACTTTTAACTTCTGGTACTCTCATGGCTTACTATTCACGGGGTATATCATTCCAATCTAAGGGTCTTAAGCTGGAAATTTGCACATCTGGAGTGCACGGTCTAAAAGGGCCTCAAACAGGGCCACGTCGTCAAGAGCTCTCTCTCTACTAGTGCCCTTACCTGTTGTTTATTTTCCCTCTGGCTAGCTATAATTTTTTCGAATTGCAAACAACTCTATATCATTAGGAAACATAAGTCCTGACACAAACTCTTATGACTCAGCTCTACAGCACGATTTGGATTTGAAAGAAGGGTAACAGACTCCTAAATGCCTTGTAGCTTCCTGTTTATATAATGAGGTGCACAACACATCTATAAATAAAGCTCTACTAGACACGGCTTGTAGACTCCCTAGGATAGAATTGCTCTGATACCAAGTTTGTCATGCCCCAGACCTGGGGAGGCGTGGCCGGCACCCTGTGCCGTACTTGGTCCGAGCATACTACTTTGTAACTATGAACTTTGGAGGGGTACATTCTATCTCATCGTATCACATTCTGTTCTGTGAGATTAGAAAATCACCATCAATACCTCAGTCTAGGTCCGACATAATCCTTAGTTCCATAGCCCTGGGGCTATTTACAACTAGCCAATTGAGAAGTCTTAGATGTACTAGCACTGCATCAAATGACCAGTTCAGATATTCAAGACCAAAAAGTACTGGATTCTCTTTTGGATAGGCCCTGAAAGGAGAGGGAAGGCTAGAATTCCAACAAGCGTCTATTATATTGAATTTACCCGATAGTCCCCCTTTTGGGAACGTCGAGTGCCAAAGTCACTGAATGGGTGGGGGAGAATGAAAAAGGGTAAATAAAGACCTTAGCCAAAAGCAAGGGATTCTCGGAGCCCGAACATGAGCAGAGGCAGCAAGGCAGGTATTCTCAAAAAAGAAAGAAACAAAAATCCCTCAACTTAGGCCGACGAGGCCGCCATGAATGTCTCCAACCAGCAATACCAAATTGAACATATACACAGGGCTGGAAAGGCAACAATACTGATATACAAAATACACAGGACACGTCTACAAGCCTCTAGAGATAACTGAACTATATCATGGTTGGTACAGAGCGTCGACCTACCCATCAAACCTGTATATATAAAATAGAATCCAAGGTCTCGACCTGGTAACTCCAAGGAAGTGGAGCTTACCAACTAAGTTGTTATTTGAATCTGTCTACTGGGAAGGTCTATCCAGTTGTCTATCAGAGACGTCAGTACAAAGTAATGTACCAAGTGCGTAAGGCAATAGAATAACTAAAAGGTGAAACTGAACTAATAATATAACAACTAAAAGTAACTGGGAGTCAAAGATAACCTGAAGATATGCTTACCTGCTGATACTGGCTCAACTCTCTTAATATTATAAGTAAAATAGTTGTCCGGCCTTATAAGGCTCGGTATGTGTAACTGCTCTCCCATAGTCGGCTCACTGATAGGGACTCGGCCATACTAGGCTCTATATATCGGCCATTCTGGGATCGCTCATAGGCGCTCGACCACAATTGGCTTGGTATATAACTTACCATCTGATCTGAGGTTGGCCACTAGGGGCCCCCCACCGATTATAGCTCGATGGTGGTGAAAATATTAATAATGTATATAAATATATACATATATATATATATATGTATATATATATATATGTATGTATATATATATATATATATATATATAGAGAGAGAGAGAGAGAGAGAGAGAAAGACCGTCTACTCTCTTGACTGAAAGAAGATAATGCTTAACTGAATAGAAAGTCTCAATAAGTGAGAATAAGATAACTTATGAGACTATAATAATGTATATAAATTCAGAAATATGAACTTCTCTTTGTGTCTCGTTATCAAACGCATGTGGTTACGAAATCATGCCCAAATGAAGGAAAGTTTTAGCCTTAACATACCTTCTCACAATCTGTCCAATAACCACGTTGAACTCGTCTCGTTGCACCTTCATCTACAACAACAATAAAAATACTATCATTAAGTTACGGAAGGTACAACTATCGCACAACGAATGACAAGCTTATTTTATAATAAAAAGGGCAGCATCTCCCCTACAATCTTTACTTCCTCCCAATTCGGCATAACACCAAAAACACAAGAACACAATTAATTACAATATATATATATATATACATTATTATCCAACCTTATATACATCACAAA
The DNA here is from genome assembly GCA_002018475.1 of Nicotiana obtusifolia. NCBI lineage: Eukaryota > Viridiplantae > Streptophyta > Magnoliopsida > Solanales > Solanaceae > Nicotiana > Nicotiana obtusifolia. The sequence goes on from MCJB01012107.1 coordinate 49,605, forward strand.
ATGCTACAAAATAGCCCAACACACTGCAATCTCTTCATACACAAAATGACCACCGTAGTAGTGTCAAACAGCTCAAAAATGGTATGGCAAACGAGTAGCCCACCACCCTGCATTCAATTTGGTGTTTCTCCACACAATTTCTCCTCCAAAACTCTGTAAAATAGTAGAAAAACACGCAATCCAACAGAAACACGAAATAGCCCACAAAACAGTCCACTACAAGTTGAATAACTCGAACTCACGGCTTTCATTCACCGTCCCGTGAGTTTTTACAATTATAGAACGACTTTCCATACATTTTCAGTAGATAAAATGGATGAAAGATAGCAGTATACTTACCTTATTTGTTGAATATATCAGCTTCTATCTTGGTTCTTCAAACCCTAGGTTTTCCTCGAACTAGAACTTGAAAAGAAGAGAAAATCAATTAGGGTTTGTGTTCAACTTTTGGGAGGATTTTTGCAGGGGCTTATCTCTGATTTTTATGCCCTATTATCAGTGTGATAGATGAAGGAAAAATAGACCCTTAAAATGTCTCTTTGGCTGACCCGAACTGGCCCGTTTTTGGACATATGTAGTCCTCTCATTTAAGCAAGTAGGTGACACACCTACTTGTCACCTAGCAGTCTGGGTGTCTTGCAAAAACACATATATCTCTCTACTCTGATGTCGTATTGAAAAACGATTTAATACGTTAGAAAATAGACTCATAGATCTTCAATTTGATGGTTGGATCATCCCGTAACTCTATGTATATTGGGAGAAAATCGCCAATGACACTTGACCCAAATTTCAATAAAACTTATTAACGTAACTTGTGATGGTTTTCATCGACTTTTGTTCCATAACCCGCTTGACTTTAAAACTTAACACATGACTATCATAAGACTAAAATAAATCATCTCACCCCAAAGGTACGGGTTATATCATTCCCTACTTGTCGACTTTCGACGAAACATTATTTTCTTCAATTCCTTTAGCTTCTGAACCTTCCAACCCTCTCTGTACTTGTTGTTCATGATCTTCAATATTTGTAACCTCCGAGGTAACATGATAACTTATTTATATACTTTCAAAGATTATCTCATTTTTGCTGTTACATTAGTTGACTTATGACGTACCCTCACGTACAAAAATATTGAATGTAACTGGAATACCGTGAACTGTGGGCCTCCTCAAGAATCAACTCACGTAACATATCCACATTGGGCACACAAATTCGACCCTGCATCTGTAACACCCATCATCTCCAATAGAAACCTCCTGGGCATCACCATGTTGAATTGTGTCCTTAAGGAAAAGCAAATGGGGGTCGTTATACTGACACTCTCTGATGTGATCATATCAGAAGACCAAGAAACCACAAGAGCTAGAACCCCACTAGGCTCCAAAACATCTAACCTCATGAACTGATTGGCCAAGGCCTGAACCTCTGGTGCACGCGGTCTCTCACCAACAGGAATATATGCAAGGCTATCCATGCTCACCGCCTTTCTACTCAAGGTATTGGCTACCACATTGGCCTTCCCGAGATGATACAAAATTGTAATATCATAGCTTTTTAACAGCTCCAACCATCTCTGCTGCCTCAAATTTTGATCCTTTTGCTTGAACAAGTGCTGGAGACTTCGATGATCTATAAGTACCTCACAAGACATGCCGTAAAGATAATGCCTCCAAATCTTCAATGCATAAAGATGGTTGCCAACTCCAAATCATGAACGGGGTAGTTCTTCTTATGAGGCTTCAACTGGCGTGAAGCATAAGTAATCACTCTACCCTCCTACATCAAGACACATCCAATACCAATTCGAGAAGGCAAAACTAGAACTGGAGTGTCACACCTCTTTTCGTACACTCCCCGAGAAGAAATGTATAAAAGGAGTTTTTCCAATTAAAGTGACATTAATTGAAATGGGATTATTGAATTATTTTCAGAGTCGCCACTTGGAAATTTAGATTGGTGTTCCAAGTAACCGGTTTTATCCTAGATCGAGGAAAAGGTTTGACTTTCTTAACGAAGTCTAAGAACCAGAAATTCTAAGTACGGAATTCTGTTAACCCGCGGGAAGGTGTTAGGCACCCTCGGGTTCCGTGGTTTTAGCACGGTCGCTTCATTGTCATAATCGGTTTATTATTTGATTTTATACCTGTTATTAACCTATAGTGCATTTTTGCCTCCTTTTACTTTTCCGCTTTTAAAGTTTATCAGGAATTGCAATGTCAATCAAAATATGCCACAAATCACGTCACATAAATGCACCCGTAATTTGTAGCACCTTTTAATTAAACATCGGGATTTTGGATTTGGGTCACATAAATGCGCACCCGAGTTTTAGGGAATTCAATTATTAGACTAACACGCCTAAAGCAAATTACGCGTTTTAGTTTATCGAGGGCCATGGAATTTGCTAAATAGCGCACCTCGGTTTTTCTAAGTGTTTAATTAATGAGGGCCATATGTTTGTAATTTCATTTGGTATGGCACGCCTCGAATTAAAATTATTTATTATTGGAAATTATTGAAATCGGGTCACCTAAAAGGCACCCCCGAGGTTAGCATTGTCAT
>MCJB01012107.1:54095-72274 GCA_002018475.1 Nicotiana obtusifolia
CCCCCCCCCCCAGGTCTTTTTTTGTTTTAATTAACCCCTTCTACAGTCTTCTAGCAGTTGTCCATAAACCTTTTAAACAATAGCCACTTAATAACTTGGCCCTTTTTACCTTAATTTACGGACTAACCCAGCCAAAACAAAAATGGCTATTTCTGTAAAACCCTAAAACCGAAGAAATTGAAAAGAATAACAGAAAAGGGGTAGAAGATGAACACTTAACAAGAAAAAGAATGAAAATTGAAAGAGATGAAAATACCTTGGATTTAGGGAAACTCTTTAAGGCTATGATTTTAAAGTTGAAATTTACTTTAACCATGTGTTTTTGTTAACAACACATGATTAAAGTCTATTTAGACCTAAAATCGCTGAAAAAATCTGATTTTTATCTGTTGGGATTTTCTTCCGATTTCATCTAAAATTCGAAGGTTCTTGAGATTTTTGGTGTATTGAGGTGTCGATTGAGGTGGGGGAGAAGTGATGGTGGTGGTTTGGTGTGGGATTTGGACGAGTTTTGGGCCAGAAATGGCCACGGTGGCGGGGTCGAGGTTGAAACGATGAGGTGGCGGCTAGGGTTGAAAGGGGTGTTGGACGATGATGAACTGGGGGGGGGTGTGTTAGTTTGGAACAATTATATAGTGGGTGGGGGTTAGTTCTGAGCCGTTGATCTTGTTGAGATCAACGGCCCAGATTAGGCTAATTATGAAATGACGTCGTTTTAATGGAGGGGGGAAGGGAACGTTTGGGCTGGTGGGGTTATTTCTTGGGGCTGGTCCGGTATGAGTTTTGATTTGGGCTGGTTTAATTCCAGCCCTGTCCGATTTCCCCTCCTTTTTAATTAAATTCCTTAACTATTTATTTTAAACTCTCTTTTTAATTTTAATAACTAGATTACTTAGTGACTAAAATCTTAATTTATTTAAAATATGACATTAAACTAAATTAACTATTTATAAAAATTACCATAATGCTAGATTTTATGATTTAAACATTAATACTAAAAAGAGTGTAAAAATGCACTATTTTTATGATTTTTAATTTTATGAAATCAACAATTACTAACTCAATCCTAAAAATTGTAAAAATGAATCCTAAATGCAATGGATGATATTTTTGAGTATTTTTCATGAATTAATTAATTAACAAAATGGTTGATACCTAATTAAAACTATTTTATTTATTTTTATAGGAGTATTTCGGGCAGGGCAAAAATCACGTGCTCACAACTTCCCCTCTTTGCTCGAAGACATGAAGGGTTTTCGTGCAAAGATAAAATGAGCAATTCTGCGGGATTTTTGCCTATCCCAGACTCCATGAGAAGCACTTTTGAAAAGAGTTTGACCGAACCTTGCTTCGAAGGTTGCCTACATATCCTTGGCTATAAAGGAATCAGGTCAGTGTAGTTCTAGAAGTTTCGGTAGCCGGGATTACCAGGAAGCTGTGATTTTGTTGCTGCTGCTGTTACTGCTCGCTTCGCTCCTTATTACACCAAAATGCAAAACAAGAAGCTAAATTAGCTACGTCTATCAACTACCAGTTACAATGTTCCTATCTACAAATTTCTTGTAACTTGATCTCGAATCTTCTTGGGCATCTCGAACTGTTGACCCGCATTCTTGACGCGAGCTTTTGCCATTACTAACTTGACTTGACCCTGTTCTTCAGGCGGGCTCCTGTTGGTGAAACTTGAATTGTATTCTCTCGTTATTCAGGTGGGCGCCTGCTATCACGACATTAAAATAAACAACAAACTTTCTGCCCCAGTTTGGAACTTAGGCATATCTGCGGGGACTCAAAACTTACTGCCTAAAAAAACTTCTAAAATTTTTAGAAAACTAAGTCTCACTATTCAGGGGAATTATGAGAAATTCAAGTCTAAATCCCATTATCCAGGAGGGTCCTGAAACAAAAATTAAATCCCATTATCCAGGAGAGTCCTGAAAACTAAAAACTAAATCCCATTATTCAGGAGGATCCTGAAAACTAAAAGTAAAATCCCATTATCCAGGAGGGTCCTGAAAACTAAAATTAAATCCTATTATTCAGCAAGGTCCTGAAAACTAAAAATTAAATCCCATTATCCAGGCGGGTCCTGAAACTAAAATTAAATCTCATTATCTAGGAGGGTCCTGAAACTAAAATTAAATATCATTATCTAGGAGGGTCCTGAGAACTAAAGCTAAATCCCATTATGCGGGAGGGTCCTGAAAATTAAAGCTAAATCCCATTATCCAGGAGGGTCCTGAGAACTAAAGATTAAATCCCATTATCCAGGAGGGTCCTGAAAAATTAAAATTAAATCCCATTATCCAGGCGGGTCCTGAAAACTAAAATTAAATTGTATTCCCTCGTTATCCAGGTGGGCGCCTGCTACTGAAACTAAAAATTGTATTCCCTCGTTATCCAGGTGGGCGCCTGCTACTGAAACTAAAATTATATTCCCTCATTATCCAGGTGGGCGCCTGCTACTGAAACTAAAATTAAATTCCCTCGTTATCCAGGTGGGCGCCTGCTACTGAAACTAAAAATTATATTCCCTCATTATCCAGGTGGGCACCTGCTACTGAAACTAAAATTGTATTCCCTCGTTATCCAGGTGGGCGCCTGCTACTGAAACTAAAAATTATATTCCCTCATTATCCAGGTGGGCGCCTGCTAATGAAACTAAAAATTGTATTCCCTCATTATCCAGGTGGGCGCCTGCTACTGAAACTAAAAATTGAATCCCATTATCCAGGAGGGTCCTGAAGACTAAAAGTAAATCCCATTATCCAAGAGGGTCCTGAAACTAAAATTAAATTTGCCTAAGCCATGCTCTCCGTTTGGGGAATTCTCGAATAGCAATTTTGCTGTCCGAATCCTGGCTTTTGTGGATTGACCACTTCTACGCCTTTTGTTTCTGACAAATAAAATCTTATTAGTATGAAACATGGTGGTTAGTTTGTGGCGTCCTTGCTGGAGGTTTGCTTTTGTTGGGGAATGTATTCCAGTTTTGGCTTGGCTGGGGATTTGAATGAGCACAAAGTTGTTTGACTTCTGATTGGGGTTGGCTTACGTCTTCTTTGAACAAATCGAATCTCTTACCCTCATCTATTGCATTACACCTTAGTCCGAGCGTTATTGCATTCTTGTATTTTCCAAACCTCAAAACTTGCCTTATCGCCTGACTTTTAGTTAACTAAATATTGCTCCCTTTTGGATTACTTCCCTTGCGATATGCTTGGCCAAACTCCGATTTATGCAATTAAGAAGTTGGTAGTAAGCTTGAAATCCTTTCCTGCTTACTTAACATGGCTAATTCGCAAGAAATTTACAAAGATAGACGCAATAAACAAAATATAATGATTTTGTGATCAAAAGGAAACAAAGGGAAGTTGTGAACACAAACGATTATGTGGAGAAAATTTAGAAAGACTTATCTGAAGGAATTTTCCAACTCCAGTGATCATGACATGCATTTCGGACTGATCAGCCTAATCCGTCTGACCAATCGTATTCAACTCATAGCATAAATCCAACTTCAAAGACCAATCTTTCACCGATCCCATTCCGTTTGCTGTTTATCTTTGAACTCACCATCGCCTTATGGTGCCCGTAAGGGTTTTCACCAATAAGACTCTCTCATTTTTCATTTTCTCTCATCTGACCATCGTCCTATGGTGCCCGCAAAGGTTTTCACCAACAAGACTCTCTCATTTTAGACTTCTCTTATCTCACCATCGCCTTACGGTGCCCGTGAGGGTTTTCACCGATAAGACTCTCTCGTTTTAAATTTCTCTCATCTCACCATCGCCTTACGGTGCCCGTGAGGGTTTTCACCAATAAGACTCTCTCATTTTAGTTTTCTTTTGTGCACCCCGAACACGGTATTGCCCCTGATATAGACCATATCACCATTTCACCTGATCCGGCACCCTCAAAGACTGATCAGAAGGTCTTTCTTTTGACTATAATGTGGGCTTTTGGACGGGGTTAGAAGAAAAGGTGTCATGAAGGCTCAAAGTAATTTAAATGAAATAGGGGTTAAAATTACAACTTTTGGAATCAAATCTTTTACGAATCCAAATTTCTGCCCCAGTTCTTTTGGGTATGGGGAAATTTAAATTTTTATTTTGATGAGACCGAGCCGTGAGGCTGCCTACGTATCCTTAAAACGAATCAGGTCGAACGTAGTTCAAGCCTTAAAGTTGTTTGTTTTTGTTCCATTTTTCCTCTTTTTCTTTTTCTCCTTCTCTTTTTCATTTCTTTTTCTCTTTTTCTTTCTTTCCTTCATTTTCCTTATTTCTGTTATTGATTCCAAAAGAGGGATTTGAACGAAAAATAAGTAAAACTCAAAAAGGGTAACAAGTGATAAAAGTGTTTGGATAGCTGAACAAAATGCCTTCTTCATTTCAACTTTGAACATGCCGAGTACAATTGAAGATAAACAAGAAATCATATATAATATTTCTTAACGGTATCAGAATTGATAGCCATATCTACACATTTGCCTTCTATGTCTGTTAAGTACAAAGCACCATTTGGCAAAACTCTGGTCACGATGAATGGTCCATACCAGTTCGGGGCAAATTTGCCTTTGGCTTCCGCTTGGTGAGGCAAGATACGTTTTAGTACCATCTGACCAACTTCAAATTTCTGAGAGCGCACCTTCTTGTTGTATGCTCTGGCCATTCTTTTCTGATACAATTGACCATGACATACGGCAACCAATCTTTTCTCATCAATCAAACTCAATTGCTCAAGTCGGGTCTTGACCCACTCATTATCATCAATTTCAGCTTCTGTGACAATCCGCAGAGATGGGATCTCAACTTCTGCAGGTATAACTGCTTCAGTCCCATACACCAACAGGTAAGGAGTTGCACCCACTGAGGTGCGAACAGTAGTGCGATAACCCAGCAAAGCAAAAGGTAATTTTTCATGCCATTGCCGAGAACCCTGGACCATCTTACGAAGTATCTTCTTTATGTTCTTGTTAGCAGCCTCCACAGCTCCATTTGCCTTGGGGCGGTACGGAGTGGAGTTCCGACGCATAATCTTGAACTGTTGGCATACTTCTTTCATCAAGTGACTGTTGATATTAGCAGCATTGTCTGTGATGATCACCTTGGGAATTCCGAACCGGCAAATGATATTTGAATGAACAAAATCCACCACTGCCTTCTTGGTCACAGACTTGAAAGTTACGGCTTCGACCCATTTGGTAAAGTAATCAATGGCCACCAGAATAAATCTATGTCCATTTGATGCTGCCGGTTCAATAGGCCCAATAACATCCATGCCCCAAGCAACAAAGGGCCACGGTGCAGACATTGTGTGCAGTTCTGACGGAGGAGAATGAATCAGATCACCATGTACCTGGCACTGATGACACTTGCGAACAAAACTGATACAATCCCGTTCCATGGTGAGCCAATAATAACCTGCTCAAAGTATCTTCTTCACCAATACATGCCCGTTCATATGTGGACCGCAAACTCCAGAATGCACTTCGGCCATGATGGTTGAGGCCTCTTTAGCATCTACGCACCTCAGCAATCCTAAATCCGGAGTCCTCTTGTATAAGATTCCTCCGTTCAGGAAAAATCTACCGGCCAAACGTCGAATGGTTCTCTTCTGGTCACCTGTGGCATGTGTTGGATATACTCCTGACCTGATGTATTCCTTGATATCATGGAACCAAGGTTCACCATCAATTTCCTCCTCTACCACATTGCAATAGGCATGTTGATCATGAACTTGGATATGTATGGGATCAACATAAACCTTGTCTGGATGATGTAACATTGATGCTAGAGTGGCCAAAGCATCAGCAATCTCATTATGAATCCTGGGAATGTGCTTAAACTCAACCGACCTGAATCGATGACAAAGGTCATGCAAGTACTGTCGGTAAGGTATGAGCTTTAAATCCCTAGTCTCCCATTCTCCTTGAATCTGATGGACCACCAAATCTGAATCTCCCAGAACAAGTATTTCTTGGACTCCCATGTCTATGGCTAACCTCAGCCCCAGAATGCATGCCTCATACTCTGCCATGTTGTTGGTGCAGTAGAATCGAAGCTGGGCTGTTACGGGGTAATGTTGCCCTGTTTCAGAGATAAGTACAGCCCCTACTCCGACTCCTTTCATGTTAGCAGCTCCATCAAAGAAAAGTCTCCAACCAGGCTTTTCGTCATGGCCAACCTCATCAATAGACATAACCTCTTCATCAGGAAAGTAAGTCTTTAACGGCTCATATTCATTATCCACTGGATTTTCGGCCAAATGGTCTGCCAAAGCTTGGGCTTTCATCGCGGTCCGAGTCACATAAATGATATCAAATTCTGTGAGTAAAATCTGCCATTTTGCAAGCCTTCCTGTGGGCGTAGGCTTCTGAAAAATGTATTTTAGAGGATCCATGCGAGAGATGAGATAAGTGGTATGGGAGGACAAGTAATGCTTGAACTTTTGTGCCACCCAAGTCAAGGCGCAATATGTCCTCTCAAGCAGGGTGTACTTAACCTCGTAAGGAGTGAACTTCTTACTAAGATAATAGATCGCCTGCTCCTTCTTTCCCGTGATATCATGTTGACCCAATACGCAACCAAAAGAATTCTCCAAGACCGTCAAGTAAAGAATCAAAGGTCTTCCCGGTTCTGGTGGGACCAGCACAGGCGGGTTTGACAAGTACCTTTTAATCTTATCAAATGCCTCCTGACACTCATCAGTCCACTTGACTGCGGCATTCTTCTTCAGCATTTTGAAAATGGGCTCCCAAGTTGTTGTGAGCTGAGCAATAAACCTGCTGATGTAATTTAACCTTCCTAGTAGGCTTGTCACCTCTGTTTTGTTCCTTGGCGGTGGCAATTCTTGAATGGCTTTGATCTTTGACGGATCCAATTCAATACCGCGTCGGCTGACCACAAATCCTAACAGTTTCCCAGACGGGACACCAAATGCACATTTTGCTGGATTGAGCTTAAGGTTGTACCTGCGGAGCCTTTGGAAAAATTTTCTCAAGTCGTTGACGTGATCAGATTGCTTCTTTGACTTTATGATTACATCATCCACATAGACTTCAATCTCTTTATGCATCATGTCATGAAAGATGGTGGTCATTTCTCTCATATAAGTTGCCCCAGCGTTCTTCAAACCAAAAGGCATTACCGGATAACAGTACGTCCCCCATGGTGTGATGAACGCTGTCTTTTCTACATCTTCCTCATCCATCAGAATCTGATGATATCCCGCATAGCAATCCACAAAAGAACCAATTTCATGCTTAGCACAATTGTCAATCAGAATGTGAATGTTTGGCAATGGAAAATCATCCTTTGGGCTTGCTTTGTTGAGAGCACGGTAATCCACACAAACCCTGGTTTTACCGTCCTTCTTTGGTACTGGCACGACATTAGCTAGCCAAGTGGGATATCGAGTAACCCGAATGACCTTTGCGATAAGCTGCTTTGTGATTTATTCTTTGATCTTTACACTCATATCTGTTTTAAACTTTCGCAACTTTTGCTTGACGGGAGGAAATGTTGGATCAGTTGGCAATTTATGGACTACCAGATCAGTGCTCAATCTCGGCATTTCATCATATGACCAGGCAAAGACATCTTTGTATTCAAATAATATTTTGATTATTTCTTCCTTCATTCGAGGTTCTAGGTGCACACTTATTTTGGTTTCCCCGACATCATCCTGGTCCCCCAAATTAATTGCTTCAGTCTCGCTCAAGTTAGGTTTCAGTTTTTCTTCAAATTGTTTTAGCTCTTTACTGATTTGCCCAAGTGCTACTTCTTCATCATATTCTATTTCCTCAACATATTCTACTTCTTGGATCGTTATTTCAGAATTAGATTGGCTTTTAAGACTCGGCTAAAAATTATTCATGCATGTCATGTCACTGCAACCGGCATAAAAAGAACTGTACAAAAAGAACAAAATAAAACATTACTAAGAATAATAGAAAAATGGGAAATTGCATTTCATTGACAAATAAAATGATGGAAGGATTTGATCATTACAATAAGCGAAACTAAGAAAAGAAATTCGGATTACAGCCCTGGAATAAACCTAGATAGCAGGAAAGGAAATAAAGCAAACTACCAAAACTCCTTCCTGATGGGGAGAGGAGTAACTTCCCAGTTGCTAAGCCTCATGTTCGGGCCAACAAACTGCACATCCGCCCTGCTAGAACCTTCACCGGCCTCAACCATATTGACCTCTTCGAACAAACCTTGGAACCTTCTGATTAACTCTTCATCAACATCGACCACAGGTTTTAGGATTGAGGGAGTCGGAGGTCTTTCGGCTCCTGGCTTGACAAAAGATTTGGAGATGTGTGGGATGGGCTTGGGGAGAGACCATACTTTCTGTTTTGAATTTCTGAACCTTTTCATATCTTCATTTTTGGGCGTGAATCCCAAACCGAATGTACCGAAATTTCCTTTGGAGCATATTGGATGCACAGAACCCTGCAGTGATGACCCAAGGCCCTTACCCGGTATAGAACCATTTTTCAACATTTCGGTCGCGACCATGACGGACGCAGAGGATAACCTAGGACCCAAAATGTGCTCACCTTCGGTAATCTTTGCGACTGGCACTATTTCAAAAGTCTGAAATACCCAAGGTCCCTTATCATCATCAGCTTCAGTGAACGGCACAATTGTGTCATTTCCGACTGGCAGATCTTCTTCACCATGCACGACTATCTCTTGTCTATCCCATTCAAACTTCACCATCTGATGCAACGAAGACGGGACTGCTTTAGCTGCGTGGATCCAAGGCCTTCCTAGCAACAAATTATAGGAGACGGCTATATCAAGCACCTGGAATTCTATGGTGAATTCAACTGGGCCTATTGACAACTCAAGCAGTATGTCTCCGACAGAATCTTTGCCTCCTCCATCAAAGCCGCGAACACACACGTTGTTCAAACGGATCCTTTCAGTACCAATTTTTAGCTTTTGCAGGGTGGATAACGGGCAAATATTTGTACAGGACCCATTGTCCACCAAAACCCTTGAAACAACCGCATCTTCACACTTTACTGTCAAATATAGAGCTCGGTTGTGCTCTGTGCCCTCAATGGGAAGTTCTTCATCTGAGAAGGTGATCCTGTTTGACTCAAAAATCTTACCAGCTATCTTCTCTAGGTGATTCACTGTGATTTGATCAAGAACATGTGCTTCATTCAAGATTTTCATTAGCACCCTGCGGTGCTCTTCTGAATGTATCAGCAATGATAGGAGAGAGATCTGAGCTGGTGTTTTTCTCAATTGTTCTATAATAGAATAGTCTTGGCCCTTCATTTTCTTTAAGAACTCCTCGGCCTCCTCCTCGGTTACCGGCTTCTTTACTGACAACTGGTTACCCTTAAATGGCTTAGCTTTCCTCAGTTCCTCTAGAGTAAAACACCTCCCGGAACGAGTCAAACCTCCCGTCTCATTCACTCCTTCATCCACTTCTTTAACTTTGTAGGTCACTATCATTTTCTTGTAATTCCAGGGGACAGCTTTGGTATCATTTATCGGCATCTGGTTTACAGGTTTAATGATAATAGGGTAACGTGAGCCCCTTTCACGACCATGGTGGGTTTACTGGAAACCCCTTGCACTATCACTTTTGGACCCTCAGGATTTGCTTTGACATCTTTGGATACCCCTTTCACAATCAATACTGGTGGCTTCAAATTGATAGGGCTGGGCTTTTCTATAGCTCCTTCAACTGGCACAGGCTCTGTTTTGGTAGAATCTGCCTCCTTGACCAAATTGTTCTCACTAGCCCGAATCATCATAACAGACTTATAAGATTTCTTGGGCTCCCCATCCTTGTACACCACTTCGATCATATGCGTCTCGGCATGAGCAAGCAAAGGATTTTGGTTAATATTTGGGGTGTCTGGACTTTGGACAACAATCTGGTTCGTATAAATGAGCTCTTGGATTGCCCTTTTCAAATGCCAACATTTCTCTATGTCGTGACCTGGGGTATCAGAACAATAAGCACATCTTTGTGAATAATCGAGGTTCTTTGGAGGGGGGTTTGGCATTTTTGACTCAATGGGTCTTAAGACGTCCAATTGTCTTAACCTTTGGTACAGACTAGCATAAGATTCTCCAAGCGGAGTGAAAGTCTGTTTTCGCTGTTGCTTTTCTTTTCTATATTCAGGTCTTGGACGGAAATGTGGACCACTGGTGTTTTGGTAATGTTGTGGAGGTGGATAAGTATTTTGTGGAGCTTGGTAGGAATTTTGTGGGGCAAAAGCACGCCATTGTTGGTAAGGAGGGGGTTGGGCATATGATTATGCATGATGGACAAAGTATTGAGGTGGTCTGACTGAGTCTTGGGGGCTTGGCGAGGAAAAGTAATGTTGGTGGGTATTATATGGATCTGGAGTGTAAGTTTGAGGACGAGGGCGAGGATGGGTGTATTGGCGGGGTGGACCTCTTTGACCTTGCCATGACCCAGAGACAAACATTGCTAAATCTTCCTTTTTCTTCTTCCCTGGCAAACTTCCAGTACCACTTTGTATTGCCTGGGTGGTTGCCTTTATAGCTGAATAGCTCATAATCTTGCTTGACTTGAGTCCTTCTTCTACCATTTCTCCCATTTTTACAACGTCATTAAAAGACTTACCAATAGCTGAAATCAGATGCCCATAGTAAGTGGGCTCCAGAGCCTGAAGAAAATATTTGACCATCTCCTCTTCTTCCATTGGAGGATTGACCCGTGCAGCCTGCTCCCTCCAATGGAAACCATATTCCCTGAAGCTTTCGCTAGGTTTCTTCTCCACCTTGGTCAAGGACAAGCGGTCTGGAACAATGTCTATGTTATATTGAAAGTATCGGGCAAAAACCTGAGCCATATCATCCCAGGTATACCACTTGCTACCGTCTTGACGGATGTACTATTCCAAAGCAGCTCCACTTAAACTCTGACTAAAATAAGCCATCAACAATTCGTCTTTCCCACCGGCACCTCTCATCTTACTGCAATAGCCCCTCAGGTGAGCAACAGGGTCCCCGTGTCCGTCATATAAGTCGAACTTGGGCATTTTGAATCCAGCGGGCAGTTGCACATCAGGAAATAGACACAAATCTTTGTAAGCCACACTTTCTTGATTCCCTAATCCTTGCATATTCCTCAAGGATTGCTCCAGACTCTGCAGCTTTCTAGACATTTCTTCCTGTTCTGCACTCTTAGGTTGCTTATCGGTTTCAACATGCTGCTCAAAGTGGTGGTTGTAAGGGTAAGGATCTGGGATTTTAAAAGTGGGCTCCGGTGTATGGTAATGAGTATCCGGGTCCGGAAACACAGGTTCACTGGAAGATCGGTGGAGTGTTGCTTGTGGAGGGGGTACAAAAATAGGAGAAGCTGGCGGGGCAGGGTATGGGGTTGTTTTAGCTGGTGGAGCATGGAAAGCTTGAGCCGACGGGCCAGGGAAATTGTGGTAAGGAGTAAAGCCCGGCGCATGTTGTGGTGAGAGATCGATGACATGGGCCATTTGTGATTGGGAGAGTGGTGGGATGGAAGCAGGGTTTTCTGTATAGTTGGTTGGGAATGAGGATGGTGGGTGCCCTTTCATCCAGGCTTGGTACATCTCTGCCATTTGGTGTTTCAGTCTCCTAACCTCCTCCTGTAGTTCTGACTCTGACTCCACAGTCTCTCTCGGTGGGTCTACCATTCCAGTATCTATTTCCTTGTTGGCCATAGTTGCTCGGCGTTTTGATCGAGTATAGTAAGGATGGCTTGCCAGGATGTCCACAAACTAACCACCTATTTGGAGAAACCTAAACTCAAAAGCAAACCGGTTAGATCGAACAAATAACAGATAGGTAATCGCACGTTGGGGTGTGATGCACCGAAGCAGTTAAATATGTTCCTACATGTTTCACAACGGTTGCGTGTTTCATTCCGGCTTTTACGCGTTTCTTTTCTTATGCTTTTTAATTTTCGCCTTTCTTTCCACTCTGTTTTTCGCCCCCACTTCACTCATTTTCTCTTTTCTCTTTTTTCGATATTACACAACTCTGAATAGATATAAGAAAAAAAAAAATAATAAATAAATAAATAAATAAAAATAGAAACAAATGCTGTAAGCTTTCAATTTCATTAAATAAAGCAATTCTATTACAGACTCGACTTTTGAAAATGAACCACAATAGACTCAAAACAACTCCTGAAATAAGAAAAAAAAAGGAAAATACATATTGCAAAATTTTAAGAATACATTAAAGATTCAGGTCCTGGGGCCCGTGGGACATCATTCGGTCTTTCCACGGGCCTTTGTGCAAGATCCCCTTGGAGCTGTTCTAGGTCATTCATTATCCGGCGGACATACGTCATCACTGTAGCAAAGAAGGTAGTCTGGGTCATGTATTCGCAGTCTTGGCACTTCGCAACAACATACTCAGCGATAGCTCGGACCCTCTCTCGAATAATTCCTTTTTCTTGCAGCAAACGTCCTATTTGCTGGTCCCGGGCCTTTAATACTTGGAGGTCACGATGGCTCTGATTCTGGACTTGTTGCAGATCCTGCTCCATCTGGGCCATTAAATCATAGCAGTGCTCTCGGTCTGCTTTAAAGTTCCGAGTTTGTTTTTCGGCTTCATTTTCCAGACCAGTCACCTTTATTGTTAGCTCAGCAATTGTCCCCTCATATTTCTTTTTCATTTGTCGGACGAACTGTGCCCGCCCTTCAACATTCTCCACCAATCGCTTTCTGAGTCTTTCCTGCTCTGCTTCAGACTTTTCCAGACCGTCTTGATACTCTATTACTTTCTTCCTTAGACCAGTGATGAGCTTTGCATCTACTGGACTTCTTTCTTGATTCAAGGCAACCACTTTCATCTGTTGTATTTGAGCTTTGAGGGCTTCGTTTTCCTGGATCAACTCCTTCTTTTCTCCCTCGTCCGCTGCAGCTTGCACCCCTTTCTCAAACTGAAGATCACGGACCTGTTTTTCTAATTTGCTTATAGTGGCCTTATACCCGTTTTCTTTGGCTAACCAGTCCCATTGGGCTTGGGATTCTTCGATAAATGCTTGTAGGTGGGAGTTCTTGGCTGGTCGTCTGGGCTCGGATTCCTTTTTATACCATGTAAGATACCCAGGGGAGACTTCGCCTCGAGACAAATCTCGAACACAGGTGTTTACAGGCAAGTACTGACATTCACTCCAGACCCGCCGAACCACATTCTCTGGGAATTGTCCATCGGCACAAATTTCTATTGTGTGACAGCTAAGATCCTCATCCTTTGGTACCGTTTGACATCGTCCAAGCTGTCTTAGGACCCGGCACGGTGCATAAGGTTGAATACTCCTGAGGCCCATTAGGAGGAAATACGGCCCGGTAGCCGACATATACAGCACTTCATCAACTGTAGAGCAACTGAGTACCCACTCCACTTGCTCCGCCGTGACAGACTGAAGATGGGCTATCCATCCGTTGACCCCCTCAGGCAAGCTAACATTCCCAACCTTGGCCTGGAATTCGGCTATGTAGCTTCGTCCTGCCGGTGCATATTTTTGGTACTGGGGACGCTGACATAAATGCTCGATTACCCAGACTTGCAACAACAGGTTGCACCCTTCAAAAAACTTTTCCCCAGCCCTACAAGCCGTGAGAGCTCGGAAAATATCGGATAAGATCATAAGGGCGAGGACACTCTTGGCCTGACTCAGCAGTGTGCTAACGACTCTGGCTATCCGAATGTCAATGTGTCCGTCCTTTCTGGGGAATACTATGAGACCCAGAAACGCCACCATGAAAGCAAAACATCTATGTTCCTCCCATTTTGGTCGGTTTTCTCTACTACAAGTTTTGCTTTCTAGGTTGTTAAATACCCCTACGTGACCATACCTCTGATAAATGAACTGTAAGGTAGCAAAACCATTTGCCAAATCCGGGTTCTGGACCCCCCGGCTTATCTTCATCATTTCCAGGAACTTATGGGGGGTAACCGCTCTTGGGGCAACTAAGTATCCGTGCCTTTGGTTTCATTCCTCCCGATGTACCCAGTCATTTCTTCTAGGGTTGGTGTCAGTTCAAAATCCGAGAGATGGAAAACGTTATGGGCCGGGTCCCAAAACGTAATTAGAGCCCTTATGATATCTCCCCGGGGCCTCATTGTCAACAGTTCCGGAAGACCCCCTAAACCGCCTGACTGTGCTTTGCCCTGACTCAGTCAAATCGTTCCACCACATTCTCAACTCCAACGGGATCTTGGTTACTATTTTCATTTTCAAATCGTGCTCGTTTTTGCACATTTAAAGTGATTATAAAAAATCAGTGAAAAAGGACAATTTTGCACATGTTTAATTAGACGGCTACTGTTGCAAATACGGCCCTTCAGCACTTCAAAACAGAAGATTTTAGGGCTGTGTTTGCTAAGTAGCCAAAATTGAAATAAGTGGTCGTTTTGCAAAAACAGCCTTCCAGCGTCTTTTTGGAGACATTTGGGCTATTTATGCAAACGATATTACCTAACAACTTTATTTTCAAAATTTCCTGAAATAAAATACTTAAAAGAAGGAAGGGGTACCCCCTGGATTTTTGAAAAAACAAATTTATTATTATTAAAGAATGACTACTTTGGAGATTTTCAAAAGTAAAAAATATTTTTGAATTTTATTTTATCTTTTCAAGGAAGAGAGCAAAAATTTATATCTATTTACTTTTTTGAACTTTTTTTGAACTTTTATTTTATAAAAGCAAGAAAAGAACACTCAGAAAAAGTAAAAATATTTTTGAATTTTTCATTTATTTACAAAAAGAAAAATATTTTTGGACTTCGATTTTTCTTTTTTCTTTCTTGATTTTGACATCAGAAATTTTCATTTTCTATATCTTCTTTTCTCTTTTTCTTTTCAAAAATTTCGGCAGCATTTCGCTTTATTTTGGACACCAGGTTTTTTTTTTTTTTTTTTGAAAATGTGTGACGACCCTCAATTTTTATACCTCGCCCTTCATCATTTCATTTCTCAATTCTCCAATTTTGTTCTAACAACCGGTCAACACGGAAACCGAGATGAAAGATGTACAAATAGCACGTAAATTATGCATCAGGATTGGTCTTTAATTTAAGGTCACCTGTCCTAGACGGACCCAACCCCTGTGTTGAGTCCCCTAGGTCAAATGCACATGATGCAAATAAATGTTCCTACTAGGGATCCGGCATGAGGTCACGTTATTCTAAGCTGAAACCTGGGTCTTGTTCTAGACTGGTGAACCCGAGCGGACAACTCGAGCCGAGGAGGGGGCTACGTACAGGGCACCAAAAGGCCACCCCGCTTTGTAACTTATCCGGCCTCTTTCTTATTCATGGTAAGACACTAACAGAATAGGGAGTCACGGCCAGTGTGCACATCCCCGAAGATGAGAAGAGAAAGGTTCGAAACAGTTTATAAACAGTCCAAATAATATTAAAGCGGTAAAAGCGGCATTTAGCACATTAGGCATAACAGGTAATAAAACTCAGATAAAGGCCAAAAATAACAATCATCTTAAGCTCGAATTCTTGAACCCTGAACCACATATTCTGGTTCGGTTCCCCAGTAGAGTCGCCAGAGCTGTCACACCTCTTTTCGTACACTCCCCGAGAGGAAATGTATAAAAGGAGTTTTTCCAATTAAAGTGACATTAATCGAAATGGGATTATTGAATTATTTTCAGAGTCGCCACTTGAAAATTTAGATTGGTGTTCCAAGTCACCGGTTTTATCCCAGATCGAGGAAAAGGTTTGACTTTCTTAACAAAGTCTACGAACCAGAAATTCTAAGTAAGGAATTCTGTTAAACCGCGGGAAGGTGTTAGGCACCCTCGGGTTCCGTGGTTTTAACACGGTCGCTTCATTGTTATAATCGGTTTATTATTTGATTTTATACCTGTTATTAATCTATAGTGCATTTTTGCCTCGTTTTACTTTTTCGCTTTTAAAGTTTATCAGGAATTGCAATGTCAATCAAAATATGCCACAAATCACGTCACATAAATGCACCCGTAATTTGTAACACCTTTTAATTAAACATCAGGATTTTGGATTTGGGTCACATAAATGCCCACCCGAGTTTTAGGGAATTCAATTATTAGACTAACGCGCCTAAAGCAAGTTACGCGTTTTAGTTTGTCGAGGGCCATGGAATTTGTTAAATAGCGCACCTCGGTTTTTTTAAGTATTTAATTAATGAGGGCCATATGTTTGTAATTTCATTTGGTATGGCACGCCTCGAATTAAAATTATTTATTATTGGAAATTATTGAAATCGGGTCACCTAAAAATCACCCTCGAGGTTAGCATTGTCATCATGTCACGGGAACCGTACCCATAATGACAATGTATTTAATTAATATCCAAGGTCAAGTTCTAATAGAGACTTGTATTCCAATCCCGTAATTAGTTTAATTAAGAGGGCCATTAATGACTACTATTTAAATTGCATGGCACACCTCTACTAATTTTAAAATACTTCTAACACTAAATGTTGTTACTAATAAATATGGTTGGCGATCATTTTCAGTTGATTTCTGATAATTGAATTGAGCCCGACAACAATTATCCAATACAAACCCATTTGCAAGTATAACTATCAACTATGCTAACTAAGTAATTTTAATCTTCAAGACTAACTTAGGAAGCAACAATTGATTATAATACATCCGCCAATGGCTTAAAGACAGAACACACTTTCGAATTGACTTTAACAACATTTATACTATAGCCATCTCAGGAAAAGAAAAGAGATCAAATGACGGAACCTAGTTACAAGCGTAGCCTTAAAGTTCACTAATGTATAGTAATCTGAATTTTTATATTAACAAGACCATCTTTCAAATCATAGCCAATCCTGACAAAATACAAGTTAAATGGGCAGTATTACAAATATGTCCCCGGGGATGAGACAATTTATATAGTTACGAATATAGCCACTGTTTCGACAAGTTAATTACAATCCAGAGTTATGATGATATTATTTCTGCTTACAAACATAGCCACCTACGTATGCTTTAACAGTCAGAACCTAAGACACTTGATTATAGAAAAAGTAAACAGTCGCTTTGTTTAATTCTGACAGTATGAGAATCCAGAACATAAAAGCAAATTCCTTTGTAAACATGGCCAAATAAGCATCATCATGATTTGAGGTTTACATTAATGGTCCATTTTATCAAACAAACAACAAAAATTAATTGTCAACCACAGCCATCGAATCGACAAAACAACCATAACTGATTTAAGGTCCATCTTAGTTAACATGACCATTTACATAACTGCAATCTCAATTGCTTAACTAAGTTCATTCCAAATAAATGCCAACACGATTATTATTACAAAATCGACCATGACTGGAATTTACAACGAGGGACAGACTATCGTTTTAATAATAAACTTAACATAATCTGATTTACATGAGTATGAGCGACAACATGAATAACAGAAGAACTCCTAATTCTAAGTACTTTAAAACAGTGACCAAGAATCAAGTTGTATGTAATTGTTATGGGCATCCATCATGAACGGTATAAATAAACAAAACAAGGCAGAACCTTATCAACGAAAGAAGCATATGGGATAACAGTTGTCTTCGAATCCAGAAGAAACATAGTAGTTGTTCAAACAGAAAAGACAAGAGGAAATGAGATTAATAGATAAAGCGCCCGCAGCAAGATATTGAAATAAACATCAAATAATTTGTACATTCACATTTCGAAGCTGAAATTACAAAGAGGTTTGAAACTCACCTATATAATCAATACACGAGTCCTAACGAGAAAGCAGACAGTCCAATCGACAGCAGCAACACTGGAATCCAACTTACCAGCAATTAGCCAATCAATTTTGCGTTCAGTGTATCAAATTTAAAAGACAGAATTTTATGAGAGTTTTCTATCTTTTCTGTGTTCTCTCTTTTTCTTTCAATTTTTTTTTTTCAGAAAATCTTTCTCTCTTCCCCCTTTTTTGTTTTCTCTCGAGCTCCCTTTTTTTTTTCTATCTCCTTTTGAACGACCCCTTTTACTCTTTTATATCCCCCAGAGCAGAAAACGACCCCCCTTTCTTTTTAGATTTTCTTTTTGATTATTCTTATTCTTTTTTCTGTTAGCAATCCGTTACCCCCCACTCAATACCTGACAGATTCCTTTTAACAAAATCCCAACAGAAATCTGTTGGGATATTTTGAAATTATCCTCCCCC
>MCJB01012107.1:72317-105631 GCA_002018475.1 Nicotiana obtusifolia
AGGTCTTTTTTTGTTTTAATTAACCCCTTTTAGAGTCTTCTAGCAGTTGTCCATAAACCTTTTAAACAATAGACACTTAATAACTTGGCCCTTTTTACCTTAATTTACGGACTAACCCAGCCAAAACGAAAATGGCTATTTCTGTAAAACCCTAAAACCGAAGAAATTGAAAAGAATAACAGAAAAGGGGTAGAAGATGAACACTTAACAAGAAAAAGAATGAAAATTGAAAGAGATGAAAGTACCTCAGATTTGGGGAAACTCTTTAAGGCTATGATTTTAAAGTTGAAATTTACTTTAACCATGTGTTTTTGTTAAGAACACATGGTTAAAGTCTATTTAAACCTAAAATCGCTGAAAAAATCTGATTTTTATCTGTTGGGATTTTCTTCCGATTTCATCTAAAATTCGAAGGTTCTTGAGATTTTGGGTGTATTGAGGTGTCGATTGAGGTGGGGGGGAAGTGATGGTGGTGGTTTGGTGTGGGATTTGGACGAGTTTTGGGCCGGAAATGGCCACGGCGGCGGGGTCGAGGTTGAAACGATGAGGCGGCGGCTAGGGTTGAAAGGGGTGTTGGACGATGATGAACTAGGGGGGGTGTTAGTTTGGAACAATTATATAGTGGGTGGGGGTTAGTTCTGAGCCGTTGATCTTGTTGAGATCAACGGCCCAGATTAGGCTAATTATGAAATGACGTCGTTTTAATGGAGGGGGGAAGGGAATGTTTGGACTGGTGGGGTTATTTATTGGGGCTGGTCCGGTATGAGTTTTGATTTGGGCTGGTTTAATTCCAGCCCAGTCCGATTTCCCCTCCTTTTTAATTATATTCCTTAACTATTTATTTTAAACTCTCTTTTTAATTTTAATAACTAGATTACTTAGTGACTAAAATCTTAATTTATTTAAAATATGACATTAAACTAAATTAACTATTTATAAAAATTACCATAATGCTAGATTTTATGATTTAAACATTAATACTAAAAAGAGTGTAAAAATGCACTATTTTTATGATTTTTAATTTTATGAAATCAACAATTACTAACTCAATCCTAAAAAATGTAAAAATGAATCATAAATGCAATGCATGATATTTTTGAGTATTTTTCATGAATTAATTAATTAACAAAATGGTTGATACCTAATTAAAACTATTTTATTGATTTTTATAGTAGTATTTCGGGCAGGGCAAAAATCACGTGCTCACATGGAGCTGTGGTCAAAGTAGTCTTGAGCTTCTAAAAGCTCTCCTCACACTCATCCGACCACCTGAATGGAGCATCCTTATAGGTCAACCTAGTCAAAGGCGCTGTAACGGACGAGAAACCCTCTACGAAGCAACGATAATATCCGGCCAAGCCGAGAAAACTCTGAATCTCAGTATCTGAAGATGATCTGGGCCAACTCTGAACCGCCTCAATCTTCTTCGGATCCATCTTGATCACCTCACTAGATAACACGTTTCCCAAGAACGCCACCGAACTGAGCCAAAACTCACACTTGGAGAACTTAGCATAAAACTTCTCCTCCCTCAACATTTGTAGTACAATCCTCAAATGTTATGCATGCTCCTCCTAGCTACGTGAGTACACCAAGATATTATCAATAAATAATATGACAAATAAATCAATATATGGCTGGAATACGTTGTTCCTCAGATGCTTGAATGTTGTTGGGCCATTGGTCAGCCTAAAAGACATCACAAGGAACTCATAGTGACCATAGCGGGTCTTGAATTTCGTCTTCAGAATATTCGAGTCCCAAATCTTTAACTGGTGATACCTAGACCTCAAATGAATCTTAGAGAATATTATAGCTCCCTGAAGCTGGTAAAATAAGTCATCAATGTGCGGCAAAGGATACTTGTTCTTAATTGTAACTTTGTTTAACTGTCTACAGTCAATGCACACCGCATAGAACCATCCTTCTTCTTCACAAACAACACCGGTGCACCCCAAGGCGACACATTAGGCCTAAGGAACCCCTTATCAAGAAGCTCCTAAAGCTGCTCTTTCAATTCCTTCAGTTCTGCTTGTGCCATACGATACAAAGAATAGAAATGGTCTAAGTGCCCAGCACCAAGTCAATACCAAAATCAATATCCCTATCGGGTGGCATGCTTGGCAGGTCTGCAGAAAACACATCCGAAAAGTCTCGCACTACCGGGATAGAATCAGTGGTGAACACTAAATCGGACTCCGAGAACCAAAATAACTACTAGAAGAACTTGGCACAAATGAACCATGAACTAATGGAGCACGATATGAACTCTAAGCTGGAAGGGCACTGAGAGATGTATAAACATTGGCTAGCTGATGCACCACAATGAATCAGACGAGCCATCTGCGTGGGACTATAAGGATGAGCCTTCTGTGGTATGTTTTCCCTCCAGAAGAAAC
This sequence comes from Nicotiana obtusifolia, assembly GCA_002018475.1. NCBI lineage: Eukaryota > Viridiplantae > Streptophyta > Magnoliopsida > Solanales > Solanaceae > Nicotiana > Nicotiana obtusifolia. The sequence goes on from MCJB01012107.1 coordinate 74,717, forward strand.
ACCGCTGAAACCACTTGAACCATGAGGCCTCTTGCCCTCCCTCTCCTCACGCTCCTGACTACGGACCTACTCTAGTCACCTAGCAATATCAACCACCTCGTCGAACCTAGCACCCAATGCAAGCTGCCGAGTCATGATAAAGCGTAGTCCATAGTTGAGGCCATCAATGAACCGCCTAATGCTCTCTCTCTCTATGAAAACCAACCAGATCGCGTGATGAGCCAACTCTAAAAATCTCATCTCATACTGGGTCACAAACATACCCTCCTGGCATAGCTGCTCAAATATCCTGCGCAACTCCTCCTGGCAGGTCTGTGGAACAAACTTCTCTAAGAAGAGAATGGAGAACACATGCCACGTAAGTGGTGCAGCACTGGCTGGCCTGCTCAACTCATATGCCTCCCACCGTCTGAAGGCTGCCCCCGATAGCTGAAAAGTGGTAAACGAGACTCCACTAGTCTCCAGAATACCTGCCATGCGAAGCATCTGCTAGCACTTGTCTAAGAAGTCCTGATCATCCTCTGACTCAGCCCCACTGAATGATGGAGGCTTGAGCCTCCCAAACCTTTCTAGACTTTTCTACTCCTCGCCACTCATAGGTGGATTCACCTAGGCCTAAGCAACTACAACCGCCTGGGCTGTTAGTACCCCCCTCCCCCCCGTGTCTAAAATCCCTGAACTACCTGCTCTGGAGTACGGGCGGCGGGAGTATGAGCACCTCCCCCGGCCTGAGAAGTGGTTGGTGCGGCCAGAACTGAAACTGTCTGAGCAAGGCTAGTGCAAACAGTTAATATCTAGGCCAAAGCCTCCTAAAGTCCTGGAATCACAATGGGCACAACTCGTTCCTGAGCTGGTCCCACTGACTCAACCACATCTGGTATCTGCTCCTGAGCTGGAGCAATTGGTGTCTCCACGGGTGCTGCTCTAGCTGTTGTACGAGCTGCACCTCCGCCTGTACCGTGGCCCTAGCTGGTGTACTAGTGGCCATCCTCCTGATTCGGTAGCACGTGTCCTTACCATCTGTGAGAGAATAGAATAACAGAAGTTTAGTTTCCGGAATCAATAAATTCGCACGACAAGAATACAAGAAGTTGAAGTTTTCCTAATGATTCGGTAGCCTCTCGAAGATAAGTACAGATGTCTCCGTACCGATCCGCAAAACTCTACTAAGCCTGCTCATGACTCGTGAGACCTATGTAACCTAGGCTCTGATACCAACCTGTCACGACCCAAACTCAACATGTCGTGATGGCGCCTATTACAAAACTAGGAAAGCCAACAACCACAAATAACTACTCATTTTTACATTTAAAACATGATGAGATAAGCTTAACAATGAAAACAAATCTCATAAATAACTGACAAGAAATATCGCAACTCAATACAAACTCCCTCAAATCCAGGTGTCACTGAGTACATGAGCAACTAAATGATTATACAGTCAAAACTATCAAATTAACTATCTGAAGAGATAGAATAGTGCTAAATAAACTAGGGGGGGAAAAAAAGGAGAGTCGAGGTCTGCGGATGCTAAAGCAGCTACCTCAAAAGTTTCCTAGCAGGGTATGCTCCAATTCTAGCAACCCACGTATCCAGATGCACCTGGTTCTGCACACAAAGTGCAGAGTGTAGTATGAGTACAACCGACCCAATATACTCAATAAGTAATAGGACTAACCTTGGACTGAGAGCAGTGACAATCACAGAAAAGTAAAGCCCAAAATCAAATAATAACAGTATAGATATAACGGGAAAAATAACAATAATAACTCCGAGAAATCTCATAGTTAGTTTGTACACAGTATGAAAATGTAGACATGCTTTCAAGTTCAATAGTTTGAGCTCAATACTGATAAAATATGTCAAGTATAACTAGCATGAGGAATGATACATCTCTATGTCTACATGTCAAATGTGCATGTCACCAGTAATGCAACAAGGTGATAAACTAATATACTCATGCTCTCAGAGTATTAAACCTCTCTCTGCACTTTCAATCACGCAACACTCCCATTTGCTCAGCACTCTCAATCACTCAGCACCCGCACTCGGCACTCAACGGTACCTACACTCACTACTGGTATGGCAAACTCCGGAGGGGTGGATCCTGCCCAAGCGCTAACATAAGCCAACATGGCATGCTGCATGCAGCCCGATCCCTTAAATATCACTCACAATCAGGCCCTCGGCCTCACTCAGTCATTATCTCTCCAGTCTCTCGGGCTCATAAAACTCATGTCAGTCAGCGCTAGGGGTGTTTATGGTTCGGTTTGGATTGGTTTTTCTTTAAAAAGAAACCAAACCAAGTAAGTCGGTTCTTAAAATGTTGGAACCAAACCAAACCAATTAAGTCAGTTTTTTATCGATTCGTTTTTGTCGATTTTTTCAGATTTTTTGGTTTTTCTGTTATTTATTGATTTTTTTCTTAAATATGAGACATACACTACCAAACACATATTCAGGTGACTACATTTTCAACGTAACACTATCAAACCAATTGCTCTTTGAGAAATTTATCATTTACCAAGATACTATGATGATAATTAAATCAAACAGTGATAAATAATTTAAGTACTCAATTAAAAATCGATTGTTTTTAACATGAAATAAATTCTTGTACTTAGCAAAAGAAAACTACCAATTAAACTAGAATGTAAAGGCAAAGAATTAGATTATTGTAATAGCAAAGAACTAACCTAAAAATACAAAGCACTAATATGTACCATAACATTTTAGAAACTTTATATAAAAATATACATATATATAGGTGTAATAATAAATTTAAATAGCCACTTCTATAGTCGGTTTGGTTCAGGTTTTTTTGATTTTTTTAATTAAAACCAAAACCAAATCAAATTTGATCGGTTTTTAAAACTCAAAACCAAAACCAAACCAAACCTAAAAGTATTAGTTTTTTGGTCGGTTTGGTTTGATATTTCCGATTTTTATGAACACCCCTAATCGCCCAAATAAGGATACATGATGTAACAATAAGTGATAATAGAGACTGAGATATGATATGCAAATGATGAATGAGACTGAGTACATAACTACAATTTAAGAAAATAACTCAGCAGCAGGAACAGCCTCTATGGGTCCCAATAGTACCAGCATATAGTCTAAACATGATTTCTAACATGGATCACGGCTCGATTTCTCTAACACATGGAGATTACATGAATAACAATAAGATTGGGTAACTACACAGTCCCACGAAATCATCTGAGTCACAATTTGTACGGTGCACACCCATATGCCTGTCACCTAGCATGTGTGTCACCTCAACATCAACTACATAAGCACGTTGTTCAGGGATTCATACCCTCAGTATCAAGTTCAGAAGTGTTACTTACCTCAAACCGCACAAATACCTACTCCAAAAAGCTCTTGCCTCACCAATCAGCCTCCAAATGACTCGAATCTAGCCACAAACAACTTAATACAATCAATACAAGCTATAGGAATCAATTCCATTCGATAAAACTAAGTTCTTTAACAAAAGTCAAAAAGTCAATACCCGGGCCCACGTCTTGGAATCCAACAAAATTTACAAAATTCGAACACTCATTCAACAATGAGTCCAACCATATCAAAATCATCCAATTCCAACCACAAATCGCCTTTCAAATCCCCAAAATTCGGTCTATGAAGTTTCACAAATTTTCCAACTCAAAATATTAATTAAATGGTAAAAACAATGATGGATTCATGTACATCAACCAAATCCGATTTAGAATCACTTACCCCAATCAACTCCTCGAAAATCCCTTCAAGAATCGCCCAAATCCGAGGTCTCTACCGCAAAATATGAAAAACAGGTTCGGACTCTCGATTTTGAAATAAATAACTGATGCCCAGATGCCCTTCTTCACGAACACGGTAAGTGTCTCACATTCGCGAAGCACAAAATACTCAGCTGTCAAAATCCTCTTATGTGAATACAAAGGCCCCCTCGCGAACACGATGAACATAGAACCAAGGCCTACGCGAACACAACCCCCCTCCCGCGAACACGAAGGCTTACCAACCTGGTGCTCCACTTGCCTCATCCTTCTATGCGAACGCGAACACGATGAACAAGCTCCCTAAACCATCGCGAATGCGTGGCCTTCTTCCCGAACGCGAATAACAAATGCCTCCCAGATACCCTTCACGAACGCGAGACCTCTCTCGCGAACACGAATAAGAAACCAAACATCAGAATTTCTGCAGTTCAACAAGGCCAAATTCAATCCATAATCAATCAAAATTTCACCGAGACCCCCGAGACCCCATCCAAATATACCAATACATCCTAAAATATTATACGAACTTAGTCGAGGCCTCAAATCACATCAAACAGCATCAAAACACGAATCCCACCCCAATTCAAGCCTAATGAAACTAATGGATTTCTAACTTCAACAATCGATGCCAAAACCTATCAAACCAACTCCGATTAACCTCAAACTTTGCACACAAGTCATAAATGACACAACGGACCTATTCTAACTTTTGGAACAAAAATCCGAGCCCAGTAAAAATAAATTCAACTCTCGGTCAAACTTTTTAACTTTCCAACTTTCGCCAATTCAAGCCAAAATGACCTACGGGCCTCCAAATCAAAATCCGGACACACTCCTAAAATCAAAATTACCATATGGAGCTTTCGAGACCATCAAAGCTACATTTTGGAGCCATTTATATATAAGTCAATATCCGGTCAATTCTTTCAACCTTGAGATAAAGTGTCCCAATCCATTCCGAAACATCCTCAGAACTAAACCAATCACCACAGCAAGTCACATAACAAAAATGAATATAGAAATAAGAAATAAATGGGGGAACGGGGCTACAATACTCAAAACGACCGGTCGGGTCGTTACAAAAGCATAGCTTAGCCAATGGAAAAACCTTGAAGAAAAGGTCAAATTTTCAAGAACGAAAAGAATGGGCAGTAAAGAGTTTAAGAACCTACAGCAAACTCCACGAGCTTTTAGGTTTAGTCCATAGAATTTGTCACGGGAAAATATACCCGTGCTTGTAAACCTGCTATAAAGAAAGCAGTTATGAAAATGTTGTACATGAATATTTGTTTGAAGGTTCAAAAATAAAACTTCTTCGAATTACTTCATATTTCATATCTTTGCACCAATATGAAGGTGAGATGTCATCTTCATTAGTATTGTTAATATAAAAGAGCCCTCTTTTATAAAAAATCTGTGTATATTAAAGATGCAGACTATAAAGCATTTTTGAATGCAAGTATAAGCTCGAAAACATAAAGAGCAAAAAAGCATAATATGCTATGAAATGATATTAATATCAACATAGGGAGGGGAAAACTTCCCAAAAACCACTTTAAAACCAAAAAAAAAAGTTTTAACGAACACAAACAAAAGTCACTTCTAAGACAAAAGGTGAAATACACTAAGGAGCATCATCAAAGGGGTAGAAGGATCAACTTGAGAAGATGAAAGTTGGCATCTGCTTGACCAGGAGCTAGTCCATCTCCATCACCTTTGGAACTCTCATCCTTGGGTGTTGAGAAGCTTTGACGTTGCTGAGATACTTTCAATTGCTTCCTTAGATTTGGCAATTCCAGCTTCAAGGTCAAAACCCTCCTGGTTAGCTTCGGTCAAAATCTTGAGACGGGTATTCAGAAAAGCCTAGCTAACATCAAGTGTTAGTTTGTCTTCAAGAGCTTCATAGTCTTTTTTTAGTTGTTTAATTTCAACTCTCAAGTCTTCTTTCTCAGCTTCCGAAGCTTCATAGGATGCCTTCAAAGGTTCAAGAGAGCCCTCAAGGAATTGGATTTTATCAGAAGAGGCACGGAGATCCTCCTGAGCTTGGGTGAGCATCTGCACTAAATCACCCACGTACACCTCCTTTTGATTTCGAAACTCTTTCAAGCTTTTAATCTCTTCAGTTGCCTTTGAGTGCTGCTCAGAAACGAAAGATTTTAATATATCCTTATCCTTTTCAACTTGGTTAGAAGAGGCCTTCAAAACCGCTAATTCAGCGGTGGTTATCTTCAGCTGTTGCTCCAAAGCTCTTTTTTCTTCAGCAAGAACGTCCTTTTCAAGTTGAAGGCTTTCAAATGGTTCCTTCCTATTATCAGCTTTGTTGCGCAACTCAATCACTTGATTATCAGTCCAGGATATCCTTCTCATAAGCTCCGTACCTATTACATTGATCTGTAGAAAAACGAGAAAGGAAAGTTATAAACCTAGAAGAAAAGAAAGAAATTTACAGAAATAAGGATATACTTTGAGGCAGAATGAATAACATCATTCATTAAGGTCAAGGAGTTGTGTAATTCAAGTTTCTCCCATTACACGGGGCATATCAATGGTTTTAACCGTACAACAGCTCAGCTTGATTTCTTTAACAGATTCACACTATCAGGGACTTCAACCAAAACTTTCTTCATGCCTTATCTACCGCTAGAAGGTCCGACTTCTTCACGAGAAACAGTGGCAGGAATGGAAACAGGGGCAGCTGCAGGTAAGGTAGCAGAAGAAAGAGGATTAATAGAAGTAGTAACTAGGGTCATTGGAAGAGTGGCAAGTGGTGGTTCTTTAGAAACGGGGCCAAAATCTTATTTACCCTCAAATCCTTGGGCAAAAAGTCTATCAACAGGACTTGAGGGGGAATTGCCAGAATGGTCAACATCTTCATCCTCGGAGATGTCCAAATGGATACTATCTGGTTCATCATTAAGACAGAAAGGCACGGAGCCTGAAGGCGGGTCTTGAGAAAAAGTGGCTTCGTCATCTAAAACCACGCGTCTTCTGACTCGTGGCTTCCTCACTAAGGAACCATCTTCATTATCTTCTTCTTCTTCGGAGTCACAGGCTTCAACATTCTTCCACTTAGAAGAAGATACGCTTAGAATTTGTTCATATGCAGAGCTAATAGAAAGCCTAGCAGAATAAACAGAATCGGGGTTGATGCCACGAATGACAAACCCTAGAAATAGCAAAAACAAAAAGGATCAAAGGAAAGAAAAAAGAACAAAGGAAAAACCATGGTAATAAAGAATCCCATGGGTCTTCACTTTCCATCCAAACTTCTGAGAAAGAAATTTCCACGATCATTGGTCCATGGGAGCAGCAGTCAACATCTTTTCTATCCAGTCACGAAAGTCGGGGATTTATCCGAAAGCTTCCAGGATTGCTGAAAAATAAACATAAACGCGTGTAAGAAAGATTGAAACCTTGAGAGAGAGAAAAAATAGAGAAAAATGCTCACGTGCAAAGTTCCACTTCTCAGGGAAGGGCATACTTTCATCACCCACTAATTCACGAGTGGGAAAAGCTACAAATCGGGCATACAACCACGATCACGGTCATTCTCGGGGCTGACAAAAACTCTCTAACTTCTTGCCATGAGAGAAACAATACCCCTGCGAAAGAGCTTCGGGTAGTATAGATGGAGTAAGTGACGGAAAGTAAAAGGAGTGAAGACCAAATTTGACAAATAATGAAGGCAAGCTAATGTCTCCACATGATCGAACCTATTTGGCCAAGACAGATATTGAAGTAACAGCAAAATTCAATGATTACTGGGTCGATAGGAAGGTTGAACCCTAAAGTAAAAGGGTAAGTATAAACAAAGTAATAACTTTCAAGATAAGAGGTAATTCTATCATCAACACTAAGGGTTACAACTAGAAAATTTGGTTTTCAGTTGCATCCACGACGAACTAAGGGAAGGAGACCAGAAGTGATCAAAATGGGGTAATCATCAGCAAGGTTAAGTGACGCTATAGGAGAAACCTGTTTTCTCATGGCTTCACGATTTGATATGAAAGAAAATTCTTAAAGAACTGTTGCAACCGCAGAAAACCCTAAAAAGCGCTGAAAATTATAGAACCAATTATAGCAAGACACGTGTCATGAGCATTAAATGGAAAGGACGTACCTCTCATCATTCCTAAAGAAAACATTATGATAATTGGGAAGGAGCGGCAAGACATTCCTGCCATAAATGAACTTACCACTTCCCGAATATTCAGTTGAGAATACTCAGAAAATGGGGGGACTATCTGCATTGGTGGAAAAAAAAAGCGTGACACGTGGATCAACAGCATGGTGACAGGTGACACTTATATTGGGTCAATAAAGGAAGACAGAAAGTTTAGGATAAAATACCCATGGTATTCTATCAGAGAAGGTACCGGATCTAACAACTGGGAAAGAGAAAATAGGCACGAGCTGCATGAAGACCATAAAAGGAAAAGATTCATGACTCAGCTGTAAATATGGAAAGAGAATTAGCATTAGCTCGGACTATGCGCAATCTATTATTATCATAACCGTTAAAAGTAATTTAGTAACAGGTAATTAAGAAAATTAATGTTAATAACGTGTCAGAATTAAATGAGAGAACCGTTATAGCTGTGTATCCTTATATAAGGACCCTTACCTCATCATCGGAACATTTTCAATTATATGCTATCAGTGTTTTATTTTACTTGATTCAAAATTTAATACGCAATTCTGGAAAAGATTAGTAGTCAGTAACAAGTTTTCTTTTCTTTATTTATCATTTCAATTATTTATTTTATTCTTGGACTTTTGAAAAAGTAAAATAAATTTGATTATTATTAACCCAATTTTTTTTAATATTGACTATACCACTAAAGCTATTTTTTAGTTAAACAATAACAACTAAGGATAGAGATATGAAATGAAAATGAGAAGCAGAACTCAGACAAAAGGATGAGGAAATACAGACACTTCATAACATTTCGCATAAATTTGTACTTTCTAACCCCTTGTGCTTTTAACCAGTTACTTATTGGGTTTGGATTCCAAATTAAACTGCCCAATATTTTATTAAGGGGTTGTTTGGTAGGCTATACTAAGTAAAATAATTTCTTTATAAAATTTTAATCAGTCCAATATAATATTTGGTTGCTCAATTCAATTTATGCATACCTAATACATGAATTACTTATACCTCATAGGAGGGCTTAGCTAATACCAAGGAAACCAAGGGATTACTAATCACTGCATTAACTATACCTGGATATGACCCTAAAATTACTAAACCGCCCCTCAAACCCTTTTCCTAAATTTCTTTATATACAGAAAAAAGAATATTCAAGGGTATAATTGTAAAGAAGATTTTATACAGTTTTAAACCAAACACGAACTAATTTTTAATATAATGAACCAAACACTTGATAAAAAATAATCCCAACACTACAATCCCTGTATTACTAATACCTGCATTACTAATTCCTATATTATTTGTGTTCGTACCAAACAACCCCTAAGCCCAATAATTCCAACTGAATTAGTCATAGTTACCACTTCTAGCCTATAGGCCTTGGTTCACAATAGTCGATGAAAAGAATGGATTGAGCAGTGAAACAATACATTTTCACTCATTTCTAGACAAAGACGTAGGACAGGCACTACTTAAATACTTCGTGGGGATAGAAGTTGCTCAATTTATCTCAGATTGTGACCGCCTCTCGGAGAAAATATGATCTAGATAAGCAAATAGGGACAATGGAATCACACACTTGCATTCTTCACAGAACATACTTATAAGCTGCAACTTTCATTTAATTCACACCAGCTCATTTCATAATTTTTCAAATATCAAGTCTAGATGATAATCGTGAAAATTCCCTTTGGAGATACGAAAAAGAGATCTCGCATAATTTACTCATAATTAATGAGATATGCTAAGTCGAAATGTTTGTAACATGTAAAGTATCTATAAGAGTAATAAATTAAGGAATATACTAGTACCATACTTTTTCAGATATTTGATTCTAAATTTTTAATTTAACGTCAAGTTCTTGCACCTTAGCCTCATCTGCTACGGGAAGCTAGAAGTCTAAGTGCGAGTTTGGTGGAACCACTAGCTTTTATTCAAATAGTGTATTTGTATTAAAAAATTCATTAAATATTTGTAGATATATTAGTTTGTAGTGGAAGACCTCAATAACATAATCGTTTATAGTCACTCATTGAAGATTTGGAATCCTTAGTACAGTATTCTGGGTGTAACAAGAAAAGAGATTGTACATGAAAAAATACTCAGACGAAAGTGCTATTTCTTGACTATTGAATAGGCAAGGATGTGATTCAGATAGATCAAGAGAATACCAGGTCTGTTGTTTATAATTCTAGCGCTGCTCATCATTGTAAAAGAAGGAAAGTTGGGAGCAGAGGCACCAATGTGTTAAAGCATATGTCCTAAATTAAAGATCATCATAAGGATTAAACATAGCTAACCAAAAATCCAAAATGTCCATCATTAATCATCTAAACCATGATCATTATTTGCTTTAATATTTCTCTGATTAAGATACCTCGTTTAATTAAGTCCACTCCCATCAAAACCTCTGTTAAATGAATGCAAAGCACATTGAAAAATATTTGTGGAAAAGAAGGATATTAGAACAGAAGTGTTAAGAAAAATATTATTCTAACTATGCAAATTCTTTTTCTTGTCTTTTTCTTTTCTCTCCTTTTTCTTGTCAACTAACATGTACATAAATTAACCAAACGGTGGAAGTATTAAATTATGTATTGCATGCAGGAAATACAAAAGAAACTTATATATCTTGGACAATTAGTTTTTCCGTGAGAGATTGAATTTAGTTTTGAGAGAGACTTGTTTTTGGATATGTTTTTTGAGAAATAATTCGTGGTGTATCTTGAATTTGAACGTATATTGTGTCGGTATCGGTATAAAAATAGGTAGGTTTGTACTTGGTGGTGATAAACGGGGTGTTACTTGTATTGGTGATGGATCATCTTTGCCCATATGTTGGCATTCCCTTTTCGCCATTTCAGGTTTCCTACAAATTTTGAGGGCGTTCATGTAACAGCTCCAGTATTCACTTTCTCCTTTTACCACAACAATATTTGAAGCTGCAAATAAAGCTACAATGGCGACGAACACAGCGATGGCGCCCTTGTTAGAAGCCATCTCGCTGTGTTACTAGCTAGTCTTTTGCCTTTGTAATTATGTAGTGGCACAAGTTATGCAATAACTATCATTTATTGCAATTATTACATTCGATGACATTTATATATAGGCATAATGTGATGGTTAAGTTTTAAGGTTTGATTAAGTTCCAAGTGAATTCGTGGAGAGGAGACAATTACAATTACGATTTACATGTAGAGGAAATTGTTAGGTTTCTATTGATTACGAACGAACATTCCGTGTATAGTTGAACAATCCGCGTATTGTTCAAAATTCTTAGTAGGCGTTTGGAATAATATATATTTAGTTACGTTGAAGTTGAAAAAAGAAAAGAGTATTATTTGAAGTTAAAATTGGAATAAATAGAGATTGGTGAGTGTCAAAAAAGCTTTTCTTTAATTTATATGCAAGAAAGCGAAAACAATGAAAAACGGAAATCGTTTTTATTTCTACAACTAGATATTGATAAGAAGCAAAGAACTAATAAGTCCCCAAAATTAAACTAACAAAATCGAGATATATTATTATATTAACATCAATTCCGGATCGGAAGTTCAGGAGCAATAAATATTGCAAATAAGGGTTGTAAATTAAATATGGCATTAGTTTCTACAAGGATTAACTAATATGTGATCCACATGTAGTTTTAATTGGTTTTTCTTTGGTTAAACTATGTTTTTATTTCTTCATGATAATTGCCTGCTATTTGCATTATTTCTATCATCTGCATGAATTTCTTGCAACTTTATGCCATAACTTAATGAACTTAAATCTTTTAGTAGGAAAATGTTAATATTACTTGCCCAATCTCTTCTTTCTATTATAGAACTATATGCCGTGACCCGTTGTTTCGATCGATCCAATTCCCCTCCATTTTTCCAAATTCTTACTTGGATGGCTGACACATATTTTATTTTTATATCAAAGCTCTATGTTTAATTGCCTAAACATGTACTTAATCATGGTTGGGATAATAAATATTTTCATTATTGTTTTCTGAGCTTTTGCTATTCTTTCCAATTTATTTCTTCTTTTTTCCTTTTTAAATAGAACAACAGAAATACAACCTATGAATATTAACATACATAAAACGTATTGTACCAAAAAGTATTTTTACCAAATAATGAATGGAAATATTTTTGAAATCAATACAAGAAAGTAGTTCCATTTTCATATTATATCTTATAATCCCCCTCCATTTTTATTAAAAAAAAATAATAATGAATCTGCCTATAAAGTACGTATCAATAATCGTTTTATACAATTCTGTGGTTAGGGTCTTTAAAAAACGATTAAGATATATGTAAAAGTTTGTAGAAAATTATTACAAATACGACGAGATGTGGAAAAAAAAAATTTAACATAAACGAAAATGAACGAATTTCGAAAACTTGTTGAACTTTTAGATTTCAAAAAACTGCTTTTTTTCTAACATGCTCCCTTTTACATTCAAAAAGGAATTAATGCAAATGAAAATGAAATAATTGATGAGTATCCAGGATTCAGCTCCTAGAACTATGGGATTGTCAACTCTTTTAGGAGTAAATATATTAAATATTTGTTGTTTTAACTTTGGTTAAGACCTTATATCAAGTAATTAATTTTAGACCATTGATATAAAGATAAGACATGTGTCATTCATCCAATTAAGAACTTGGAGAAATTGAGACAATAAGGAAATGAAGGGGAGTTTGAATCTTGTTTCAGTGCCCTTCCACCTAGCTACTACGTATGGACATTCACCACTTATAATTTTTGGATATTTTCTTCGGTCCACTTTAATAGATTTTTTAACTTTTTTTTGTGATCCACAGTATTTAATTTTTTCAAATATTAATAAGAAATTAATTTTATTTTTTCAAAGTTGCTCTTAGAATAAAAAGTCCAGGAGTATTTGTTATATTTTTAATGAACAAAGTAATAAGGTTATTATTATCAATTTTTATGTTAATTAATATTAAAAAGTTAAATTTCTTAATATGTATAAAAATAACTAAAAGATCAATTAAAATAGATCGGAGGGAGTGATGATTATTATGCTAGTTTCCAGAAAACTGCATCCCACCCGGCCGACTAGTTAGAGAATTTTGTTTTACGCATTTTTTTTCCTACAAATAATGGTCTTGAAAAATTGTTCAAATTTGAGTTATAGTAAGGCACATAATAATGACATAACATGTGCTTTCCAGGGAAAGGATAAAGAGATACACCTTTATATTGTTTCTGTTCTATCTTTCACCATTTGTTTCGGTTTTGTTAAATTATCTAATTGCAAAAATCATGACTGACCAGTAAGTGTCTTTTTTTCCTTCTTCGTATAGTTATCCGCTGATAAAAAATATTTACATCTCCTAGCCAATATATATTTATTGTACACTAATTTTATATATATATATATATATATATATATATATTAGCTATTATTTTGGGCGAACGGGTATTTAAGTTAATTTCTCTTCTTCCTTTTTTTCCTTTGTTTCTTTCAGATTTTGCAAATATAAGTTGTTAGCTCTTATGAAACTCTTGTATCCATAATCTAATCATGAGGATCATGAAAAAGAAAGAGAAGAATCAAAGAGCTGGAAATATAGTAACAAAAAGTTCAATTTTTCATTATTTTGATGTTACCTTAATACTTTTTCTTTTCAATAAACATGTATAAAAGCATCGCCAAAAAGATAGCAGGAAAATTAAAAGTGAAATATACATATCACTTCCTTAATCATGTCCTAGGTACGTAGTGCATTCTCGTATACGATGCTCTTGCATTCTCTTTTGACACTTTCTTCGGTCGCACCAAGGTTGATGCCATTTTCGTAACATTCCTTATATGCAAGATCATCTTCACTGTCTGCCACAACAACGTCTGTAGCAACAAACATTGTAACCATGGCGATGAAAACCACAGCAATGACCTTGTTAGAAGCCATCTTTAAGTGAATAATTTTTATTTTTATTTTTAACTTTGTTTGTGCCACAGAATTAGGTGATTATATTGTTTAAATGCAATATTTTAACGTAGTTGGATCGATGTTCATCAATATTTATAGACCTTGTGTCATGGCTAGCTAATTTTGAGGCTTGAATTAAATTTAGGAGGATTTGTGGAGAGGAAAACATATAAAAAGTTGGGGAAAAATTCATAGGTTTGTCCTTGATAAACGATGATTAACCGGCTAGTGAAGACATTATATATTAACTGAATGTATTTAGACCATTCACGTTTTTGTATTATTTTATAATAAGTAAATGTCAAAACAATTCAATTTATTGAAATAATTTTTCACATCATTTAAATCTCAAGGAAGAAATCAAAATACTAGGGAAATTTTGAATTATGATAACTAATTATTAACATGTCATTTCTATTAACCGCGAGAAATTAGGCGGTAAGTTAATATTTACGTATTCGAACAGACCCTTTTTTCTTCACTAAAGATAGTACTTGTAATTGGATTTCCAAAATAGCTTGTTATAGTCATTGTTAAATATTTTCTTCTTGCTTAAAAACTTTGGATGGAATAATCTAAATAAATGCACATAATTCGGAGTTGTTGAAACAAATTGTTTGCCTTATCAAAAAAAAAAAAAAAAAAATTTACTATTACAGCAGACGTCCGCCAGACATATAGACACGAAGAAAAAGTTAATCTCTAAGTTAAATAATATCGGAAGACATGGTATTTTGCCATCAGTTAGAACTAATCATGCTAAATTGCTAATGCAGAAGGTCCCAGAGACTGGGGCGATGGTAGTGTTGAACCGACGGGTTTAATTTAACTCATAATTTTAGACGCGGAGTAAAAACTTATATGTAAAAATTTATTAAAATTACAAAAATAGTAGATATGAACACATAACTCTAAAAATATAATGAGTTCAATACTAAAAATCTTAAAAGTTGAACCTATAGAATTTAAATTTTGAATCCGCCTCTGCGCCAGGTGTCCCTCTAGCCAAGGAAAAAAATGCCACAAATATCTAGCAGACTCTAGCCTCTTGCTTTTCCATTGTCAAAGTCCCAAACACTAGAAAACACACTAAGGTGGGTCTATGGAGACCACAAAAGTGAACTTTATCTTAACCAAAGGAAAAGAAACAAAAAGGTATATAGAAAAACAGCACAATATATAATAGATTAAAAACTTACAAAGAGATATACTTCAGACATGGTGATAAGTTACTCTTCCTCTGTTACTTGTTCTACTACTTCCACTACTGTATTTGATATTGGAAATTATAAGACTAGGCTGGTAAAAATTGAGCCACAGACATGTAACAGGGATCCTTCTCCTCCAAAGGCTCTCTTAATTGCCACCCCATCAGAAGCAGGAAGCTACCCTGTACTGATATTTCTTCATGGCTATCTTCTTTACAATTCTTTCTATTCTCAGCTGATTCAACATGTCTCTTCTCATGGCTTCATTGTTGTGGCTCCTCAGGTTTGTTCCTTTTTCACTGTATTGATTGTGAACTCACTCTCAGAATTATACAATCATTCTTAAGTGTGATAGTTCTTAGCTTATTCTTATTCTTGGTATCCTCTTCAAAGCAATTGAAAGTCTGGTAAAGGAAATATTGATAATATGAGGTTATTGGGAAGCAGAGATTTATTAGTCCTTGCTATTTATAATTAGCATTAACAGTTTTGGATTAAGAAATTAGTTGGTTCTAAGATCTAGGATAATGATTTATAAATCAATCAACCAATCAATACACTATAGTCTGTATACTGTTTTGCTAGTGAACAATTATTTTATTTTCATTATGTTTAAGTTCTATATAGTGACAATATTAAAAACTTTACACATTGAGGCCATTAATAAGATAATTACTGGTAAATCTCTATGATAATTATTACTTTGGTAACCAAGTAAAAAATGATAATTAATCTGCTATCAAACGTTAAACTATACTGATAGTATAAATTTCAGTGTATGTAACTTGATCGATCTTCATTTGTGGTTGTCAAGTGACATTTCATTTGCCTTGTACTAGTTATATTTGATGGAAGGAGCAGATGCAACTGAGGATGTCAAATCCACTGCTGAAATCACAAATTGGTTAGCTGAAGGATTGCACCATTACCTTCCATCTGAAGTTGAGCCAAACTTGAAAAAACTTGGACTAGCAGGCCATAGCCGTGGAGGAAAAGTTGCATTCGCGCTAGCTCTTGGAAAAATTGCTAATATTTCTACTAACCTGAAATTTTCAGCATTGATCGGTGTTGATCCTGTTGATGGCATGGACAAAGGAAAACAAACTCCACCAGCGGTTCTCACCTATACTCCTCACTCCTTCAATCTTGATATGGCAGTGATGGTGATTGGCTCGGGTTTAGGAGAAGTTAAAAAGAACCCTCTCTTCCCAGCTTGTGCTCCCAATGGTGTAAACCATCGCGATTTTTACAGTGAATGTTGCAAGCCAGCTTGTTACTTTGTGGCAAAGGATTATGGACATAATGATATGTTAGATGATGAAACGAAAGGGATTAGAGGCAAGGCTACTTATTGTTTGTGCAAGAAAGGGAAATCTAGAGAACCAATGAGGAGATTTGTTGGAGGGATTCTGGTTGCATTTTTGGAAGCTTATTTGGAAGGGAAATCAAGTGAGTTGATGGCCATTAGGGATGGGAATGTTACACTACCTGTAGAGCTACAAGATATTGATTTTCTTGAGTAAGTTATACGATTTAGAACTTAGAAGAGAATGAAACAAGTTGAGCATCCAAGCAGAGTTATTCTGCATTAATGTGGTATCAGCTGTCTCGTTAAGAATTTGCTATTACAGATTGGACAGAATTTTCCAGTAGTGAACTATGGTTATGAATACATTAAATATTCTGATTAGTCGATAACATTGGTACTGGTTGAAAATTTTGTGAAAGATAATTGGTAAAAGAAAGCAAAAGAGAGGGAAAAAAAACAAAATCACAACAAATAGATGAAACTGAAAGTAAAAGGGACCACGAACAAGAGAATTTGCTTCTATGTGAACCTCTCCTTTGAAGTACCAGACTACCAGATATAGTGATTTTGATTGGATTTATGAGAATAAACGGGAGATAATTGCTATTCTAGACTGTTCTTTGATTCATAGCATTGTTCCATCTCAAAAGAAGAAGCAAATAACATTTCAACAATAAATCCAGCTCTGTTCCCGTTTATTAATAACAAAAGATAAAAAAGTAAACTAACGAAATCAATGCTTGGGTTGCACAGGAAGAAAATAGCAAAAGAATGTAACAAAGTTTCCCCAAGAATTTCAACTAGACTAATTGCTCTCTTTAATCTGGTGACAATGAACATTTGGATAAATATTGTGCAATCTTAAGGTAAATACATATCAGAGTTCACACATGAGACTGCAACTTCGCTCCCCCTCCCCCCCCCTTGTTTTTTTTTTTGGGGGGGGAGAGAGTTTTCTGCATAAATCCTGTTACTAATCTTAATTAACCCTCGTCTAATCACATGCACTCCAAATCATATTCCCATTGTTCCAGGACGATAGAAGCAAGAGCAAGTCTATACGCGGTGGACCTTAAATTTCTAACCAGCACATAGATCTCCTTCCTTCTTTTCCTAACACCTACAGCCTTCCACTGTTCCTCTCTCAGGCGAGCAAGACAGACGGCCTCGCAAAGAGCCACTGCCACAGGTTTCTTGCTGCAGGATAAATTCAGGTGCAATCAGTGCCAAAATGAAAGAACAGATCATAACTTTAGAAAAACTAACTTTTCCTCCAATTTAAAATTTTCTTTATCTGAGATTATGCTTACAGTTACAATGCAGCATTACCATTTAAGTTACTAACCTTCCTCGAACAAATCCTGTTGTAATAAAGCCAATCGGTAATCTACAAGATTCTTTAGCAGCAGGTTCTTCAGGTACTTGAAATTCCCATGCACCAGTTGCTTGCTGGGAGAAGCACGATCTCGCAAAGGACTCAGGTACTTGAAGTTCTCCTTTGGAGATCTCTGATCTGCAGAATTGATAACTCATAATAGGTGCATCTGAGAATAAGAAACACTTGAGCTCCCTTTACTTTTCTTTTTCGGGGGATCAAGTAATACTTCCTTTACTTCTATTTAAAAGAAGATTCAGCAAGCATCAATAAGATAGTTCAGTTAGATCATACCAGAAACGTCACAAAAGAACCTGCTATTACATCTTATCCATATAATTACTAACACATAATGGCTACAGATGAAAACATCAATAGAAATCTTGAACAGAATTTTCAAAGACTTCTCAAGATTGCTATTTTTTCCAGACTTTAGTTGAAGGGAGAAGAGAAGACCAAAATAACAAGAAGAGATCATACAATCTACATAATTATATATGATCTAGTACTATGTACACACATTCACACAAGGGAGTAATTTACTCATGTATTAGAAGTAGCATAATTAATACCTTGCTTGGTAGCCTTTAGTTACTTTGTATAAAATTAGCACAACAAATACAATGTTTGGTTGGAAATTTACAATTCCACATAAATAAAACAAGTATAAGTTATAGTCAATTTATGTATTATTTTATGCGGGGTAGAAGATGGAATGACTAATACATGTATTAGTAATACATGGATAAAATACTGAAATAACAAAATTACCCTCTATCATTCCACACATGCTTTCCCTTTCAATAGATTCATCTGTACCAAACTCTTTGGAGACTTGGTACAATATTAATATTTCTTAAAAGAAGTTGCATCATGACTTGGTAAACCAGTTCTATTCCAGTACAAAGACTTAAAAGGACATGGAGAAATACAAGTTCAGTTCCAAGCTATGCCCAGCTTATTGCAGTGCTATATAAACTCTGCTTGCTAACACTACTTTGTTATTATTTTCAGCTGGTTATATAATGTACTATATTAATTTCCGAAATAAAAAAAGATCCAAATAAATAATCCCTGCATAACTATGCACAATTGTTGAAATGATTTTAAATAATCTCTCTCGAAAGTAGGCTCTAATATAGTGGACAGTGTTAGGGTGAAGTTCACAGACTCATCACATATGAGGCCAAGAATAATCTGCCAAAATGTTTGTTCTCAAAACATTGTCATTTAGCAGTGGGCTTAGTCCTGCATTTTCTATTGTGTATCATATGAAATTCTCAAACTGCTGGATAAAAGCTCCATCAGCAACAAATAAGTATAAGTAAATGTACAGGGCAAGCAAATAACTGAATACAAAATGGATAACAATTGTCACCTGGTTGTCCACAACATTACATCATCGATGTGAGGTGCACAAACAACTGCTCCTTCTTCGAAAGAACCTTCTCTGTAGGCATGCAAAAGAACTCTGACCAAACACAACTTTTGGTCCTGATTTATCTGGTAAACGACCCCACCTGCATCCTCATTAAGTATCTTTTCGTCCTTCATAAATTTGCCGATGCACTTCTTACTGTGAAGCACTTTCGGAAATAAAAGTAGATGGCTAGCTTTGATCTCATCCAAAAACTGAATCAGCACATTACATGTCCTAGCAACAAATCCCTCAAATGGAGCACTACAACTACTCTCCGTTTCTGTTTTGCAACTTCTCAGGTATGGATTATTCATTGCTATGTTTCTGATCATATCATTTGGTAAAAGTTGTTCATGTTGTACCCAGCCATGAGCTGCACCATTGAGTCCTTCTAGAGCAAGGCGGAGACTGTTCCATGGAGATGGAACTGGAACTTTCCAAGTCCTTGTGTGAGAAGAACGGAGCTCCGACTTTTTATCATCAGCAGCTTCCTCCAAGGCCATAAAACAAGAATATGCACTGCAATCAGGGAATTCCCTTGGAAAGCACGGGAATCCAAGCTGCAAATAGGAAAAACATAAATTGGGATTTAAAGTGATGTAAGACTCAAATTCAAAGCGAAAGCAGAACATCCATACTGACTTCACAAGATATCCAGTGCTTCTCTCTCAAACCAATCGCTTGAGCACCATTGGTCACAATAGCCATCCAAAAGACCTTGATCCAAGACAGTGGAAGAATAATAGACCATCTGAAGAGAGATTTAAAAGAACAGTTATGAGGTATTCACTATATACAAACACGATTGCTTGATCGTTACAAATCAAGGGAATCCAGTTATATGTAGCCTCATTTTGCTTTTCTACCCTAAAAAGATACCAAGTTAACAATTAAAAAGATTACCAATTTTTCTAGAATTGCAAACGTACCGTCTTCTAGGAGTTGATATAATACGACATTTCATATTTGAGGTGACATTTTTACCCTTTACATATCTTACAATTATTCTTTAAACATATTTCTTAAAACTCAAATATAACAACAATTTACTTTTATTGTCCTTAATCTCCTTGAAAAATCTACCAAGACGAAAAAATCGGATAGAGGGCACACACCCACACCCACACATAAGCGTGCATGCCTGCGTGCGTGAGTGTGTGTGTGTATACTTACACTCATCTTCTTATTCTTCCAGAGAATTATTTTCATTTATTTTTTTATTCTTAAAAACAAAGTAAAATGCACTTTTATTATGTTTGTTTTAACTCATAACATTACGTGATACACTTCCGTAAACTAACACAAACCAATTGGACAATTACTCATGCTATCAACACAGGAAGTGCAATAACCACATTTTTTTTCTTTTGTAATTAGATGGTGGAGCTTTAAGGTGGATGCACATAAGTATGTATCCTCAAAGGTTTAGCCTACCAACTAAACCAGAAGAGATGTGTCAGCAAAGCAATACGTGATATGAGAATGATTACATCAACCTCACCACAAAAGTTGAAAGTTTGGACACAGAAGAGGTGTTTGTGGCACTAGAGTTCGAGTTTCAGCACATGCAATGTGTTTTAGTTATGAAAGTATATTGAGCAACCATGTCTAAAAATAAATCAGACTTATTTTTCATTTCCAAACCTTATGCTGGGAAATTCACCTTATAATGGAAGTTTTCTGGCTATCACTTCTGAGAAGCAGTATAGGGCAGAATCTAGAAAATCGCCTCTCAATAGAAGGTTGTTGTCTGCCTGTGCTCATATCACCAACGCGAAACAACTCCATACGCTGACGGCGTTTCTCCATGCAAAGGATGTTTTCTTCTATTGGAGGATCTATGTCCTTTTTGGTATCCCACAGATCAATACACTGAGATAAGCCATGACTCCCTTCAGGTTCTACGAACAAACACGGTAGTAACTTCATATCCCTTTTTGGAGTTCCATTTCCTCCGCTCTCATCTTTCTTATAAGATAGTACATCTTGAACCTTTGCTTCCGAAGCATTAGTAATATGTTTATCCAAAAACCGAGGATCATCGACAGAGAGAGAGAAGATTGCTGAAGATGGGATTTGATCATTATTCTCAATGTAGGATGCATACTTCACTAGGGAAGAATTTACTGAAGAACTGCATCGCAACAACGATATTCAGTTGACATGCTCATAATTCAGTTAAAATAGAAAGGTTGTGTCTTCAATAGTATCACCAGGTTGAAGGGTGTAACATCTTTTGAAGAAGCTGAGATGCCCTAGATCCCATCACTTCCAGCTTCCCGAGATGGTTCTCAAGGGAAATGCAACTAACTCTAGTGCCAGCTGCATCTACCTGAAAATCAAGAAGCAATATTTCTGATCTACACAACAGCAACATGAAACAGGCAAGTAAACTACATGTTCTGTGAACAGTATGTGCATTTATAACCAAGAAAGGAATATGTGTACAGCGATCATCATGTCACTGTAACATCTAAAACCGAAGAAACTAATAAGGAGACTAGTACATATGAGCTATTAGAAATGGACACCATATGATTCTTTACTCAACCTGCCTTTCACAAGCATTTTGCAAAGCATTATATCCTTCTCTAAAGGCAGCAGCATGTATCCAAACCCATAGCCGTCTTAAAGAAGAACAGCCATCAACTTTCTGTTGCTCACCACATATGTTGGCATGATCAACATTTGTATCGGCATTCCTACACTGCTGTGGTTGCCACATATAGGTTACAGGAGCAATTGTCTGAGAAAAGACGGCTCCTACATGATGGAGCTGCCAAAGAAACAGAAATATCAAGCAAGCAAATTTTGGAGGCGATACCACTCTAAGCGAAATACTAAGATGGACCGCCCACCTCAGCACTACCGTAGATAGCACCAGAGAGTATGTCAGAACGAGCATCTTCACAATGTGAACATGGAGAAGGGACAAGCACATTTTCTAGGATTGACAGCAACAATTCCTGGAAGAATATGTGAATGACCACATTATAAGCACAATCATTAGCTAGCAGAAGACCGTTATTTCCTTGCTACTGTTTCTTTTTTCTGGGCTCATAATTGCAAGGTTTGGGTAGATAATTGATAGAAAATAAACACAAATGTCTAAATTTTTTTTTTTTTTTTTTGATAAGTAACACAAATGTTCATTTAATCAGATGCCATTGGTCTCAAAGTAATCTAGTGACCAAACGGAAATAAGTTAGAACAAGTATCAAGTAAAGCTTGGCAAGAAAGAGCGGGTAAATGCCTGCCTCTGGACCCTCCAACTGCACAGCACTGCAATAACTTGCATCATGGACAAGTACTCCTCCTTTTAGCTTCTTTAAAAGAGCTCTTGACCCCCTCCCTCTGCATCATATATTCATAATTAACAAATATAATATCCAAAGGACCTTCTTCCAACAATAGAAAGCATATAATAGGCAAAATTGCAACCTTGTACCATCAACAAATGTGCTTCGTTTTAACCAGTAAAAGAAGTGCGTTTTTTCTTATCTGATTACAAATGGTTCTTTTCAATGCACTAGGATAAAGTTAAAACTTTGTACCTGCACTTTAAACATGTTGCCAAAGAGCAGCAAAATCATTACCTGCCATGCACACCAAGCGGAAGATAGAATCCCCAAAGTTTTGTCATTGTGAAACGCTTAGCATGCCATAAGTGAGTTCTGAGTCTCTTAGTTCCATCGCCTGAAGTTGAGAAGCCATCAAGAGAATTCTTTGTAAGTTCAAGTTTCCTACGAACATGGCGTGGAAGTTTCTTTTTATATTTCTCCAAATGGCCTGGGTTAGTAACATTATCCTCTCCTGCTTTCTGCTTCTTTCTAGCTCTACTTTTTGCCAGTCTATTGTCATGTCCAGTTGTTCGTCTTCTCTTGCTTCTTTGAGATCTAAAATCATTACATAATCGTTCTTTTACAATTGAGTGAAGAGACTCAAGTTCAGAAGCTCGAGACTCAGCAAATTTGTGCACATTAATGGTGCGAGGCGGACCTGCTGCAGTTCGAGGGTTTCCTCTATCTGAATTCATCAAGTGAGGACAAAATTAACTCCCAGCAATGTAAGTAGATTGAATTCACAAGTTGCACATGTATTAAATAGTAAATTGGGGGAAAAACAACCAAAAAAAAAACTCAAGCGATAGTAAAAGTAAGGAAAGAAAGAAAAAGAGGGGAGGAGAGTGGGAAGCGTTTTACGGGTCTCCATTAAAACATCTTAAATTACTAATTCCAATACGGCAACTAGCTTCTCTTAGCATGTAATGAGTAGTAAAAAAGTTTAGAAGTTCCAATAAATCTATCGGATTTCAACGTGAACAGCTGCAATCATAAAAATGAAATAAAGTTTATCTTTTGATAAACAATTAATTGCGGGGGCACCAAAAGCAAAGCGAAGATTTAAAAAAAAAAAAAAAGAAGATATAGGTGATTAAATAGAATCAAAAATCGAGAGAAAACGGAATCTAAATTAGAGTCATGATAGAAATTTAAAGAGATGGGAAAATTATTATGAGAGCTTTGGGTTAAAGAAGAAGAAGAAAAAGCTAACCGTGGTTGAAATCTTTATTCATTCCGCCCCAAATTGAGCCTCTGTTTTCAGCTGCCCTCTTGATTTATCTCTTCTCAGCTGGCTCCTTAAACCCTGCAAAGGGTTTTTAAGCTTTTTATCAGACAGGATAGATGCAAAGACATAAATAGTCTCTGTTACTACTATATCTCTTTTAAATTTGAGGGTAATTTAGTCTTTTAAGTAAAAGGGCAAAACATAAACAGAAGAAGACTGCTCTTTCGCCTTGAAAATACCTAGCAAGAAGACGATTCCAGGGCGGAGACTCTTTTGCACGAGAACTCCAACTGGTAATCCACACTTTGGTAATTTTCTTTGATCCTTTTAGCTGAAATTTCACTATTTCTGAACTAATTTTATGCTGCAATCTTCCTGCTTCTATATAGAAACTAGTTCAGACTGTTATGCATATATATGTTGTGCTTTGTGCATAAGCAAACAATTATATCTGATATATATTTTCTATCAGGAGGAAAACTTCTTTATTGGATAAATCGTGTATTCTATGTCGTAGTTTTTACCTTTAAGTGAAATACGTATGAATTTTAAATTTTAGAAAAAAAAAAAGTTTATTTTTCAATGTATGGGTTATAGTGCGTTTCTTATCTGGGTTAGGAGACAATGTTAGTCGATCGCAAAGTTTGAAGTTATTTCCTTTATTCTATGGCCCTCTCTAGTAAAAATGTCTAAAACTATGTTTGGTAATTTTGTTTTATTTCCTGGGTTGCTCTTCGTGAAGTCCAGAGATAAATTTCTTTGAAACTTTTTTGGTAAAAAAAGGCAGTCTGGTGCATTAAGCTCCTGCTATGCGCGGGATCCGGAGAAGGGCCAGACCACAAGGGTCTATCATACGCAGCCTTACCTTGTTTTTCTGCGAGAGTCCGTTTCCACAGCTTGAACCCGTGATCTCCTAAATTTTGGATCGTTTAAGTTTTCATCTAATCCCCCTTGAATCTTATTTTATTGAGTATATTCTAGGTGTTTAGTATTGGAAAGGTGTCTTTAACTGAGATTTTCTTCTACTTCATCCTTGCCCATGGATCATACTATTTAGTGTATGGGTTATATATTACTTCATTGAATTAGTGGATAGTTAGAGGCCTTTCATACTTTAATGTGTGCTATAGCCTATAGAGCGATTAATCCTGCCTTTGTGCCCCACATTTTTGTCATGCTTTGATGTATCAAAATTGTCAAACAGCTTGGAGTAACTCACATTGTATTGAAGAAGCTTTACCAAAATTAGGATAAAGACATCTAGCTTCACGGTATATAGAGTGAATGTTTCTAGCACTTATCTAATAGTTAATCTGCTACCCACGCAATTATAGGAGCATGGCACAAGTGCACAAAGTGAATTCTAATTGCCATGAGAGCATCATAAAATACCGATGGACCTTTTCATAAAAATATTATGACCTAGGAGAACACTTGTAATATGCTACAGTATTACTTTTCATTACAAATGTTCTCCCACCCACCCACCTCCATTGCAAAAGAAGAAAAGAGGGAGAGTAGGATAAACATGGAAGACTTTGTGTTCTCTTTTTCAAGTACTCTGGCTAAACCAAAGCTCGTCGCAAGAAGCCGGAGCCACTAAGCTCTGAAGCTGTGTTAGCATACAACTAATTAGACTTGCTTAAAATGTTGCCTAACAATGATGTACTCAGGAAGAGAAAAACTAAATAAAGCACTTTTTTCCCTGGGAAAGAAAAAAAAAAGGAAAAGCAAAGCTTACGCTTGGTTTTTTGAAATTACAGATACAACCCATTAATAGCGACTGCTTGTTGGTGAATTGAAGAGTAGTAGTTTGAGCGGTGAAGAGTTCTGGATTCTGGTGATGAAGATGTATGAACACTTTATGATTTTTGTTCCTGATTGAAGCCCATTGCTTCAGTGAGCTTTTAAGTTCATGGTCTTTGTTGCTGGGTAGTTGCAGTTTCTCATACAATATCTATTGCAGACTTGAAGCAAATGCAGGTGCTCTCACAAACTTTGAAGTGCTAGACTTTCTACGCTCGAGAGGTGCAGGAAGAGATCCTACTCGGGTCATAGTTCCTGTTGCGCCGTCAGAGTTCAAGGTTGGAAGTTACATTATCCAACTTCTTGTTTGAGTTTCATTAGGCCTGGCAATGGCTGATGCTTGTGATCTTCTAGGTGTATGATTATTTAGAGCAAACTGCTGCTTGCAATCAGACAAGACTAGCAATTGGTGAATTTTTGGAAAAATGTAAAAGTATCAAGCTCGCAAAAGCTGAGATCCTTAACATCATCAATATTAGGCCATCTTCGCTCGTTGAACTTTACCCGGTAATGTTTGGAAAGATGATGCTCTTAGTATATTGACTATTTAAACTTGCAGCATTGTAACTTGTTCGACATCTGTGAGCTGTTGTATTATTGTTGCACACCACAGGTTTTTCATACTTTTAAGCAATGGAAAATATAGATAAATGACCTTTCCCCAATGAAGAGGAAGCAGGAAAGAAGATATAGTTTACCTCCTTGGTGCACTCATCTAATTTGTGCAAATAAAAAATGGTGCATTTGTCATGGTTTAGTCGTTTACAATGGTAAGCCCCAAGAGTGACCTTGTTATTGAGGTGATTGTTGGGATCCTTGGGTACGCTAAAGGAAATTGGTTTTCTTGATTAGATTTTGAAGGATAAGGATGAAACTATGTATCCTCATGAGCTTTTGTGGTTGGTGTACGATTGAGTGCGCGATGTTGATGTGTTGCATTTGGATAACTCCCTCCTTGAGGTGTCATTAGATAGCCACTTGCCACTTGCCAACCATATGTTGAATACATGCTGATTAACTGTATGAACGTCTGTTCTAACTTCATAATTTATGCAAAACTCTAGCATGCTTTCTGAACCAAATCATGTCATTAAGGTCACCTTTCATTTACATGTTATATTGATTTTGCTTGAGGTTCTGATATATATTTGCTTCTCTTAACATATGCAGATAATAGAGGAATATGACAACCGTTTTGGGGAAGCTACAGAAGCTGCAGAAACAATGGAAGAGTTTGTGGAAACGGTGCAGCAGTTGCCACCTCCTCCAAACCAAATGCAGTCTGAACAAGGAACTGCTGCAGACGAAACAGAAGCTCCAGATGGAGAAAAGATAGAGGTTGCTAAATAGACTATGTAGGTCATACAAGAAACCTTTTGGGGAAAGTTTTTTGTTTCTTCGCGAAAGCACTGCAGATACTAGTTTATGTAGATACGGTGTTCTAGTCTTACAAGTACTGAAATTACAAGTTTGGCTTGAGTTTTAGTTATAGATGCTTCTTACATTTCTTGAACAGAAACGGAAGGTCAGAATGCTGATTTCTTTCATTCGTGCCCATTTCCACTTCCCTACTTTGGTTATTGTTGTCAACCTTGATATTGGCTTGTACGGCTGGTAAGCTTTTGTGTTAAATTACATAACGCCAATGAAAATAGAGACTGAGAGACCAATGAGCAAATGATTTGTAATAGTGAGGAAGTTGTTGTTCCTTCCCCCTAGTAATATGTTCGAGAAAAAAGGACTCCGATCCAGCTTCGGATGCTTGCCTATACTTCTTGTCTCGAGCATCTCGGATCTATACATCGAAGGGGTAATGAACATTTTAGTCTAAATTCGACACCTATTGGTCGTGCAATTTGGGATCCTCATTTTTGTTAACTGGCTGTGGAAGCTTTTACTCGAGGAGGTGCTCTTGGCACAATAAATATCGCTTATTGTGGTATTTATTAGTAATTGTGCACAATCAGTTCCAATTTTTGCTTCTTCTTCTCCTTCTAAATCAATGTTTTCCTTGCCGTAATGGTTAAATTCCTATTAATATCAATGATACAAGTCAGAATCCTAGATGTGGAAATAGAAGAAGGTGAACTTTCTCTCCATCTAAAAAAATGATATTATTCGTTGACGTGGTTATTGGTAAGAACTTATTAAATGCATCGTTTAGGCTCATAATAAATTAAAAGTTGCTCCTACTACTCAACCGAGAACCTTGAACATTATACAAGGACAGGTTATAAGAGTAACTCATTACCTTCTGGATGGAATTGTCACAACATAAGCATATCAAAAGATTAATAATGACCTGAATCCATATTTTTTCTATAAAAAGCCGCAGAATTTAGGACCTAAAGATGTTGATCTTGATGAAGAATTCCAAATACTTTGACATCACTCTAACTCGATCAACTTAACAACTTCCAACGATTTCAATCCATTACATTATTCAAATTTTAAATCGTGATGTGATGTTTTTTCTATCAAGCTAACCTATCAATTAAAATTTTTACTATTTTCTAATTTTCTTATACGACTACTAGTGTAATATATAATTGAAAATGAATATTTTTAACTCTATAACCAATCAAGTTGCTGTCGTATAAACTAAAATTTAAACAGGAGTCTCTTTCTACTCGAGTTGCGTGATTCCAGACTATTGTTTATTCAAGGAAAATAAAAGAGGTGAAAATTATTTTTTCATCTAAAAAATGTGAAAAATCAAATGCACCCTCAATTTTAAACTGTACTAGTTTCTCGGCACGTGCGCACGTGTATTTTTAAATATTATTTTTTTCAAGAATAATGTCCAAAACAATAATTTTTGATACCGATATAAAAGGTCTTTTAACCTTTAATATTTTGAGATCATCATATCATACAATGAACATCTATCCTAATATTTATAAAAATCAGATTTCAAAAATCGCAAAGGACATACTAATTAAATAATATAAAGTAAGCAGAACCTGGTTTTGCCACTTTCTTCTTCGATCGTCACCCTGAAATTGACATCTTCATGCAAAACGGTTTGATGCCAAAATACATTACATTGTGCACAACAAAGAAAGCTTTTATTTTCACCCCAACAAATGGTTCACTCTTCATTAAGTTGCAAAAGACTTGTTGCTCACTTGATATTTTTTCGAAAAAACCTGCAAGAAATCCTTGAAAAATTTGGGAGAGAAAAAGAGAAATCTAAAGTCGTCGATCAGCTAGTTCCAAATTTTGGAGTATGGTTGGTGTCTCTATTTTTTGCATGTACTTCCAAGTGCAAATTTTCATTGCTTTGCAAACCTTCTCAATAGTCCTACTAATTGCTTTGTGTCACAATGTAAAATATACAGTGGAAAGGAGGATCCATGTGATACTTCATTAAGTTGAGAGAAAATATTGATATTTTTTGTGGGCTCTTAAAAGCAAATTCACGTTGCATTCTAGTTTCATTATACACGCTAGCAGATTGCTCTAATAAATTATAATTGGTAAAACTTTGAATTCAAATTGTATTAGACACTTTTTAAAACCAGTCTATCTAAACCTTATCTGTCAATGTCGATTCACAACCACCTACTCATAGTGGCACCATTCGCAAATGAAATTAGGGGTTTTTAATCGGAACCAAAAACTAAAGTGGTGACTATTCATTTCAAGAGTTACGTATAGTTACATAGCATAAGAATATTTTTAACAAAAAAAATAAAACACTTAGATATTATAGAAGGGCAATTGGGTAATTTAACTTTTAGGTTATGGGGTTTTCACTTTTAGTATAATAGTTTCTCGTAAAGTGCGTTGCATGTTTATACCAAATTCATGGAGTACAGTTGTTAAATGATACTATCAATATTGCCATACAAGCTTTGAGTAAATAATTATACATGAAAAGAATAGAATACAAGTTTATGTGAATATTGATCAATATGAAGCATCATATAGTGACGTATTTGTCGAAATCGAGATGATTGAATATCGTCTTAACCTACGAAGATAAATAATTAAAGTTTAATTAGATACATATATTTTTTTTCTTATTTACATTTTATGATGTACAAACTATATCACTAATTGGCTACAAGAGAAACTAAAATGGATAAGATTTTTTTCACTAAAGTCTTGATTGAATTTTAAAATTTAAAAGGGCAACCCGGTGCATTAAGCTTCCGCTATGCGTGGGATTCGGGGAAGAACCGAATCATAAGAATTTATTGTACACAGTTTTATCCTGTATTTCTGCAAAAGATTATTTTTACGGCTTGAAACCGTAACCTCTTGGTCACTTGACAAACAAAATACGCTCGATGATTGCAAGGTTGATAGAATTCTTGCAACTGTATTTCTCGGCAATACAAATAATGGTGTGGCCCACGGTGGGCCTGGCCCAGGACCGGCCCGGGACCGCGGGCCTGGCGGGCCTAACAGGCCTGTGGTCCGGGCCCTAGCGGTCTTGGGCCTCAAACGGGTAAAAGCCCGTGACGGGCCGGTCTGCGCCAAAAGGCCCGCCAGGCCCGGGACCAGCGGGCCCAACGGCTATTTTTTTTAAATTTTTTTTTTTTTTTTTTAAATGGCCCAACGGTCAGATTTAAAATCTGACCGTTTGGGCTTCAAAATATGGCCGTTTGGGCTTTTAAAAATAGCCATTTTGGTCCCCAAACTTTAATTAAACCCCAAACTTTTTATAAATACACTTTTTACCTATTCCCACCTATAAATACCCCCCCATTCTTTCATTTTTAACTCACAAAATCTCTCAATCTCTCTCAATCTCTCTCTAATTATTTCCATAAGTGCTCATATTATTATTTCAATTTCGTGAAAAATTGTGAAGTTGGTGAATTGAAGTATTAAAGTCTTCAAGTCTTCAACAATATTCAATTTTCAAGAAGTTGTTCTTCAATCCGGTAACCTCGTTCCAACTCTTTAATTTTTAATATATTGTTGTGTTTGTTTTAATTAGTTTAATTATATTTAATATATTGTTGTGTTTGTTTTAATTAGTTTAATTATAATTAATATACTATTGTGTTTGTTTTAATTAGTTAAATTATAATTAATATGGATTTTTCATTAAAAAAATGTTTGGTGGTAAGGGGAAGGGAAAAGCAAAAATTGGTCAATCTAGTAGCCAAGCTACTCCTCCTCCCCCTGCTACCCGTCCTCCTATACCTAATATTCTTGATAGTGATAACCCTTTAATGCAATTTACCGATAGTCAATATTATCATGATGTTGGAGCCGGTGCTCAATTAGATACCGAAACAACGAACGCTCTTTATGGTAGTGAAATCCAACCCGAGGCACATGAAAACCAACCCGATTTAGATGAAACGCAACCCGACTTAGAT